>OY744520.1:46756495-46786495 GCA_963556195.1 Sepiola atlantica
CAGCTTTAGTATAATAATAGACAACCTCCCAAAACAGTTGAGACGACGTTTTATTTTAGTTTATTATAACATGAACATTGAAAATTATAGAAATTAAAAAATATGAATAAAAATGTGATTAGGGAGTTCAGGTCTGGGAGAAGGATAAAACAAGGATATGTATTTATTGCTGAACAACACCGAGGATGTCTGTCGTAAAACAATAACATTGGTGTTAACCAACCATCCCTCGAAGGTAGGACATGGCACAAGGTCAGTTTAATATGGTGAGAACAGCATATTTCGACGGTCAAAACCTTATAAAACATTCTTCTGTGTCTTCAGTAATATCTCTCCCCCAATAAGGAGATGATAAATTTTTAAAATTCAGAAAAAAATATCATGGACGGGTAATGAAAGTGAAAGTATTTTCTTTTTAACCAAATAATGAATATCCCTGATTGAGAAAAAAATCTATCAAACATCAATGATTTATTCGATATTAGTTAAATTTTCAGTATTTATTAATTAATAAATTAATGTTCATATAAATTATTTATTTTGTTAAATAACATATTCATTTCAGTTTTTAAAAAGTATTTATTTTATTAAAAAAAGATTTATTTTATTTTTCAAAGTATTTATTTCATTAAAAACATTTATTTTATTTTAAAACGTATTTATTTAATAAAAACTATTTACTTTATTAAAATGTATTTATTTTATTTAAAAAAGTATTTATTTTATTTTTAAAAGTATTTATTTTATTAAAAACATTTATTTTATTTTAAAACGTATTTATTTAATAAAAACGTATTTACTTTATTAAAATGTATTTATTTTATTTTAAAAAGTATTTATTTTATTTTTAAAAGTATTTATTTTATTTTAAAAAGTATTTATTTTATTAAAAAATATTTATTTTATTTTAAAAACGTAGTCATTTTATTTAGAAAGTGTTTATTTTATTTTAAAAAGTATTTATTTTATTAAAAAGTATTTATTTTATTTAAAAAACGTAGTTATTTGATTTTAGAAAGTATTTATTTTATTTTAAAAAGTATTAATTTTATTAAAAAATATTTACTTTATTTCAAAAAGTATTAATTTTATTAAAACATATTTATTTTATTTTTAAAACGTAGTTATTTTATTTAAAAAGTATTTATTTTAATAAAAAGTATTTATTTCATTAAAAAAGTAGCTATTTAAAAATATATATTTTCGACTATGGGTATAAAGTAAGGCTGTCGATCGTAGTCATGAGCTACTACACCGAAGTGGAGGACGCTATTTACTTTACTTACTTTTGATCCTTCAACTTATAATGCTAAGTGTTTAGTAAAAAGGTATCCAGTACAATGTTTGAGTCTTTGGTAGGACGCGACCGAGGATTGAAACCTGGTTTCCCAGGGCATTAGCGAACACGCTCAGTATTAGGTTATAGATATAAGACGTTATTCGAATGGGTAATAAACATATGTCGTATGGCTATAATAAAACGTATTTCGTATGGATATAAGATGTATTTCGTATGGGTATAATAAGACGTATTTCGTATGGTAGAAGATATATTTCGTATGGCTATAATAAAACGTATTTCGTATGGTAGAATATGTATTTCGTATGGCTATAATAAAACGTATTTCGTATGGATATAAGATGTATTTTGTATGGGTATAATAAGACGTATTTCCTATGGTAGAATATGTATTTCGTATGGCTATAATAAAACGTATTTCGTATGGTAGAAGATGTATATCGTATGGGTATAATAAGACGTATTTCGTATGGTAGAATATGTATTTCGTATGGCTATAATAAAACGTATTTCGTATGGTAGAAGATGTATTTCGTATGGCTATAATAAAACGTATTTCGTATGGTAGAATACGTATTTCGTATGGCTATAATAAAACGTATTTCGTATGGATATAAGATGTATTTCGTATGGGTATAATAAGACGTATTTCCTATGGTAGAATATGTATTTCGTATGGCTATAATAAAACGTATTTCATATGGATATAAGATGTATTTCGCATGGGTATAATAAGACGTATTTCGTATGGTAGAAGATATATTTCGTATGGCTATAATAAAACGTATTTCGTATGGTAGAATATGTATTTCGTATGGCTATAATAAAACGTATTTCGTATGGTAGAATACGTATTTCGTATGGCTATAATAAAACGTATTTCGTATGGTAGAATACGTATTTCGTATGGCTATAATAAAACGTATTTCGTATGGTAGAATACGTATTTCGTATGGCTATAATAAAACGTATTTCTTCCTTGAAATGATGGGATGAGGTGAAGTTATTTAAGTGACTAAAAAATTAATAATTTATTTTGATAAAATAAATACTTTATATAAACATTCATTTATTAATGAATAAATACAGAAGATTTCATAAAGATCGGATAATTCTCTAATTTTTGAATTATTTCTTTTCAATCAAGGGGTACTTATTTTTTAGTAAAAAAACCCAAATAGCTTTCACTTTTATTGGCCGCCCCTCAATTATATGCTCATTGGTATGGATTTTAATAAAACAAACCAAAGCAAAGACAATAATACATGCTTGTTTTGTTTTTAAATTTTCACCCAAACTCCTAATCGTCGAGTTGCATCGATGGCGTGCAGTAACCCATTACGTCATGAATGTATAATTCTGTTTTGAAATCCATTGGGATATTTGTCTTGTATAACTGCGACGAAACAGTCGTCCGCGGGCGACAACCGCAGTGAACAGACGATTTTAAAATAACGACACATTACGATCGGTTTGTGTAACGCTGAACATCTGGTAAGCATCTGTAGCCCGATGGCTTATTATTAATCCATACGCGTGATCAGCTTTGGAGTCGATGAACCTCCAGTGGGTTGGTTGTTCCACAATGATGCCAGCAATGTAGCCTTCAGAGAGGTTGATCAGGCCATATCTTTCGGGACAAATATTTAGTAAACACGTTTTAAATATTCGCAAGCTAAGCATGAACAATCCCATTCCAAGCTGTTGTTTACAGCTAAGAAAGCCATAAATCAAATGTAATTCTAACTGATGTCACAAAGTCGTTGCTTATATCTACCATAGGTAAATGAACAAGCCATGCAGAGTTCGTGCCCAGATAGAAACCAGTTTTTTTGTGTGTATGCTCACAATTCATATGTATAAGTAGTTAAGATTGTTAACTCTTTTTTTGTTAGCGTTTGGTTTTGCCCCGATATAATAAGTGTAACATGTTTGACGTCTTTTTGCTGTTTTTGTTTTCTTTCAAAAAATTATGGAATCAAAACCTGGATTTCTTTTTTGGAATAATCAAAATTAAAATGAAGATGAAAAGAATTTGGTTGTTAATCGATTCCTAAGTCATTATTTATTTCTCAGTTTTCTTTTGCAATTCGTATTACAACTTTTAATTCTGTTTTTCCCTTTAAATTCATTACAATTTACTCTATATATCATTGTACCTTTATATATATAGTTTTAATAATTTGCATTAATGTCAAAATTGAATAGATTGTAAAGTTATACTTTTTTCTATTATTCCTTCATTCTCTTAATAACTTACTACATTACCTCCCTTTAATAATAATCAACTTGACGCCATCGTTAACGACATATGGCTTCGAAATGTGTAAAATGGACATTCTAATGATACAGCTTACAAGACCACTGATTGATAAAAGAAAGATGGACTCGTTTTGGTCTTACAAATATGAAAAAGACTCATTTGTAGTAATGCCGATGAATTCCAGTCTTCTATTCAGTTTGATTCAATAATAACCGGAATGTGCTTTCAGAAACGAGTGTAAATCCTGAAGATTAAAATGATTTGGTATGCTGGAATTCTCTTGTGCTGTGAATGAATTACTAAAACAATATAGATAAATATTTAAGCTCCTACCCTTTAGGTGTTTATATAAAAAGGTTTAGGGCCTGATTTATATGAATAGTTATATGTGAATAAGAATTGAATTATAAAACATAATTTAACTGCATATTTTTATAAATAAAAATATTAATATATATACACACATATATATATATTTATATATTTTTTTTTTATACAGGGTGTTTCAAAAGTCTTGGGAACATTACAAATGCGTATATCTCATGAACTATTCCAGGTAGAAAAATGAAACTGGTGCCATTTTAAAGCTTGCTTTATCAAGTTTTTGGTCTTACTAATGATTTTCGTGTTATCTTTCCAGGTGCAGTAATGGCGTTCTCTAAACAAGACAAGGCATTTTGCGTCCTCCAATTTGCAAAGACTGAATCGTGGACATGTGTTCAGCGTGCATTTCGCAGGAAATTTAAAAAAGAAGCCCCTGAAAGGAAATCCATTGTTAGATGGCATGCTAAATTTGTGAAAGATGGGTGTTTGTGCCCAAGTAAGCGAACAGGTCGCCCTTCAACTTCAGAAGATGCAGTTGAGCAAGTTCGGACAGCCTTTCAGCGGAACCCCCGTAAATCAGTGAGAAGAGCCAGCAGGGAACTTCAGCTTGCTCCAGCAACTGTCTGGCGTGTCTTAAGGAAACGACTGCAAATGGTACCTTACAAGCTCAAGTTGGTCCAAAAGTTGAAGGACACTGATAAGCCACTTCGTCGTGACTTTTGCATTGCAATGCAAGAGAAGTTGGAAGATAACGGCTTTGATGACCGGCTTGTTTTTAGCGATGAGGCGACCTTCCATCTGAATGGCAAAGTTAACAAGCATAACACTCGCATATGGGGTACTGAGAATCCTCATGAACTTCTTGAGCACGAGCGTGATTCACCAAAAGTGAACGTGTTTTGTGCAATTTCCAAGAAAGGTGTCTATGGACCGTTCTTCTTTGAAGAGGCAACCATCACTGGTGAATCCTATCTCAACATGCTGGAAGACTGGTTAATGGCTCAGTTGGAACAAGCAGAATCTGATGACTTCATTTTTCAACAAGATGGTGCACCACCACACTGGAGTCTTAGAGTAAGGCAGTTTCTTAACACAAGGCTGCCTGGTAGATGGATTGGGAGATCTGGGCGAGGTGATGACGTTCTCATGCCCTGGCCTCCTAGGTCTCCAGATCTTACCCCGTGTGACTTTTTCCTTTGGGGCTTTGTCAAGCAACAAGTCTATGTGCCGCCCCTTCCAAGAGATATTGACGAACTAAAGGCTCGAGTAACGGCAGTTGTGGGAACCATTGACGTCAAGATGCTGGAACGCGTTTGGCAGGAAATGGACTATCGACTAGATGTCTGCCGTGTGACGAATGGTGCTCATATTGAGCAACTTTGAAGATTCGCCACAAAACTTGAAACTTTAACCTTTCCAACGGTACCAATTTCATTTTTCAACTCCTAATAGTTTTTGAGTTATTAAAAATCGTTATGTTCCCAAGACTTTTGAAACACCCTGTATTTCAAATATAAATTTTATAACATAAACCTATTATAATAGCTCAATAGTGTAAGGGTAGTGATATGGTAGAGAATATTCTAATGTTATTTAAACCACATTCACTAAAAATCAATTTATTTTATTATTACCAGCATACAATTGTTTCGGCCTGCAACCAAGATATTTGAACCGGGACGGGTAAAATTAATTCCCCGAACAAAATTTTTTAACAAGTTTTATGTCCCCTTACGAAGATGAAAATCAAGATAAAATAGTATTATAATATTTCAAATATTTCAAATACAAGCTTAAGATGTCTTAAAAAGGAATTGAAATTATGAAAATCTTACCTAATTGGTGTCTAATGACTATGGATCAAGTTTAATGCAAATTTGAAATATTTGAATTTTCAAATGGAAAGTTATGCCAATAAAAAACCGTTAAAATATATTTTTTTAATTGTAAATTGTAAAATATATATCAATTGATATCTAATATTTATTGTTCAAATCTCACAAACATCAGAGGTATCTTAATTTTCACAAAGTGTTTCCACACCCTTTTTACCCCCTTTGCATGAAACTAAATTAAATTAAATATAGCCCACATTACCCACTCTTAAGCCTAGCAGATGTGTTCCAAAATTCACAATGAACGATTAATTAGCTTAGGAGTGAATCCTGTACATAAAAATATATAAACATATACATATACGTAACTTTAATATATATATATATATATATATATATATATATATATATATATAGTTACCAATAAGTTATGACTTATTATATAAATGTTACATACATATACGGTTTGTTATGTGTAAACTTATTAAATAAATTCTATGTAGACAGTATCTGGTGTGAAACCATTAGCTATTAATATAAGATATTCCTTTCTTAATCGTCTTAGTGGCTTCATTTTAGATTCCTATGTGTGAACCACGCATAATTCGCCATCTTGGATGTCATTCTTCTTAAAATTTAAATTGTGAATAGATTGATGTCTACCAACGAGCATAACGAACAATATTCCATTAAGTTACATTTAGCTGAACAGAAGAAGAAGAAGAAGAAGAAGAAGAAGAAGAAGAAGAAGAAGAAGAAGAAGAAGAAGAAGAAGAAGAAGAAGAAGAAGAAAAGTTATATTGTCGGATTTTCGTTTATCATCGATAGCAGTACTTGAATCTGGCTAACCAATTTTTCTTTTTTCCCCTTGGAACTTGTTTTTTATACATAAACTTATTTCGTTTTAATTTCTTTCAAATAATAAAATAGAAACATTCTGCAGTTCTCTATCTATGACAGCTGTAAGAGAACAACTTATATATGTTTACAAGATATATTAAACTATTTATTTAAATTAATTGCATATCGTAACACTAGTTAACATTACTTTAATTCAAAAAACTATTTACATTTTTGAAATAAGCGGCTCCAATACACAATTACCTGTTGATCACAATTATTGTACCGACATTCATAACAAATAACAGGCCGTTCCCTTTTCGAAATTTAACAAGAGATTCGTTGAACAACAACAAATCCAAACAGAAAACATTTGTTCAGTTCCTTTTTAAGGCAAATTCATGTTAACTTCTAATTTAAATATTTCCGGAAATAAAAATATTTTTCAGAGATATTATTTTATTGACATAAAATAATTCACTGATGAAATTCCCATTGCGGACTGAAGCCACACTTGATAACCTGATTATCACCCCATCTCAGGTCAGGGTAATCATCAAAAACCTCAACAGTTCTAAAGCTTGTGGACCTGATCTTATACCAGTAATAGTAATAAAGAAATGCTCTGCAGAATTGGCCCCTGTCCTCTCCAAACTCTACAACAAATGCCTTGCTGAATCTTGCTTCCTTGGTAGCTTGAAAATTGTCTCTGTGGTACAAGTCTTCAAGATTTAGAGATAGAACAGATCTTCAGAACTACCGCCTAATCAGTCTACTCCTGATCTTTGCTAAAATCTTTGAATCCTTAATCAACCTAGCGATAGTCCAGCAACTAGTTCATGCTACACTTTTTTCTGATCGCCAGTATGGATTTAGACAAGCATGATATACTGCGGATATCTTAACGGTCATCTCTGAATGCATATATCATGCACTGGACAAGGCAGGTGAAGCTAGAGCAGTAGCGCTTGATATATCAAAGGCCTTTGACAAGATATGGCATAAGAGGCTCCTCCTAAAAAATTCACTCATATGGTATTACTGGACGAATATTTGATATAATTAGATCCTTTCTAACCAAAAGAAAGATCCAGATTGTCCTCGATGGCCGTTCATCTAAGCAACATGACACAAATACTGGTGTACCCCAAGGATCCATCTTTGGACCTTCATTGTTCCTGATTTTCATAAACGACCTCCCTGATGACATCGAGTCTGAGATAGGTATATTTGCTGACGACACTACGCTCTACTCTCGTCATGTGGGCAAAACGGACGCGTACATATTCGAAGCAATGGCTGAATCCTTGGAAAGTGACGTCCAGGCTGTTGTGGATTGGGGGCAGAAATAGTTGGTAACTTAATGCTACAAAGACTAAGCTCATTTCCTTCAATAACTGCATAAAACCTCTGCAACCACCGACTGCCATGGCAAATAACACCCTACATGAGAGTTCAACATTCAAACTACTCGGCCTAACATTAACAGGTAACATGAATTGGAACAAATACATTGAAGATATTGTCAAGGCTGCTGCAAAGAAAGTGGGCTCCCTCTACCGTGCTAGAAAACTTATCATACCTGACATTATCCTGTATCTCTACAAAGCCACCATCTGCCCATGTATGGAGTATTGTTGCCACATCTGGGCTGGTGCATCCACCAGTCTCTCCCTCTTAGACAATGTCCAAAAAAGAGTCGCCAACTTAATAGGTCCCTCACTATCCACCACGCTCCAGCCTCTGTCCCATCGCCGCAATATTGCATCCTTGTGCTTGTTTTACAAATACTTCAATGGAACAACCCGACAATCAGCTAAATCCGATCCATTCACTGTAGAGGTCCCCAGATGCCGGAGAGCTTTCTACTCCAGCAGCTTCTTTCCTCGTGCTGCCGGCCTCTGGAACTCCCCCTGCTCTCTGTTTCCTCGACTGTTCCGACTTGCAGAGGTTGAAAACTAATGTAAACAGACATCTCGCTGCACAGCTCCCAACTGAGGATGGCACCCAAAACCTACTCCCTAATTCTCAGTACCCCCTTACGTCTATAGTGGCGACCTGCATTGTTTGGGGTGAAATATATTTAAAAAAAAAAATTTAAATCCAATTTTAAATAATAATTTATTTCTGCAGTGAGTATTCTCATGTTGATTCTAGGTATTTTGGGCGCGGGTCAAATTGCAGTACAGTATCTACCCCGTTCTCAGTCATAGTAGAGGGCATTGAAGTATCTTAGTAAACATGTCAGTCATGTTAATAAATTATTTTGTGGAATAAAAATCCTATTTAGAAATAACAATTTACTCAAAGTTCAGTATTTTTTCTGTCTTCATATAAGGAGGTAATTTTTTCGGACTTCTACTGAAAAATCGTTGCCAGCGACAAATATTTGGTAAACGGCTGTTGAAATAACGAAATGTGATTTGTAACAGTTATCGAAGGAGGTTGTGAGTGCTGGAAATCTGGGGGTACTAGTTGTCACTGAGACTACGGGGACTCCATGTCATTGCCAGTGAGCAATCACTCATAATGGCATGTGTGAAAATAATTATAAGAAAAATGGAGGAGTCATACTTTAGAAAATCAAGACATCGGTTTAAAGTGGGGGAAGAATAGTCAATATATATTGTCTAAGTTAGCCATGCTGATGACGGCTGTGAGCCAGAAACACGTGTCCATAAATAAAATATATATATATATTTACGAAAAATACGTCCTATAAAGTTAAGGGCGAGTAATTATGCAATTTTCTGCATCTTCATCACTAAGGAAGTGAGACAATCGAAATAATAGTAAGCAAACAAAACAACGAACGCTGCAATCACTAATAAAAATAATTACATAAAAATACATTAAATATGTAGGTGATAAAAATCGTACATATTTCTAGACAGGGCGCCTTGGTCCGATGGTAAAACGCTGGACATCAATATCGAAGGTTCGATCTCTGCCTAAGTTAGCCATGCTGATGAAAAAAACACGTCTCCATGGATTACTTTTATGCATGTATAAAATAAATAAATAATATATATATATATATATATATATATATATATATATATATATATATATATATATATATATATATATTGCTAAAAGTATCACCACTTAGCAAGGCAAATGACGATGATGAGAGTTTATGAGATGGAATAATTGTCAGTTGAAAGATAAAGAACGTTATGAGAGGATTAGGAAAGATGGATAGGATAAAAAAAACTCGAATTACTAGTGAAGACGGTTCATAGCAGGAATTTGTTGACATTGGATTTGAAGACGGACATGTTGTAATCTGAAGGGAAGCAGTCCCACGGAACATGTTCCACAAACGGGAATCCCTTGCGAAGAAGCTGTTTGTGGAAATTACGCCTTACGTTTGGCACACGGGGGAAGAAAGGACAGTTTTTTTTTTCGTTGTGGTAGCAAAGCGAGTTTTTGCTGTTGATGTTTTACCAGAGATTGGAGCTCAGTTGAGTATCTTCAATGGAAATAACGATAGAGTAGAGAGACAGAGAGAAAGAGAGAGAGAGAGAGAGAGAGAGAGAGAGAGACAGAGACAGAGACAGAGACAGAGACAGAGAGAGAGAGACAGAAACTAGCAACGTCTCTTCTATTGCATATGTTTTTGTTAACATTAATTTATTAAGTCAATAAAAACCATCTCCGGCTGGCTGGTTGCATCATAAGTTCAATGGACTTTACATTTGAATCGTTATCATTTACGTCGAGTGTTCAACACGGCCACCTGCTGTTTGCTTTGCGTCTCATATTGACTTAAATTAATTGGCTATTCTAAAAGGCCGCTCTTTAACATTAACGAAATGATGTGCAAATAGCAAACGTTGTTTCTTTTACGCTTCAAGTCACGTACACGTGTTTGACGACGTCTGCTCGAGTTAGTTTGTTTTTATTTTGTTAATATGACTGGTGTTGGTATTTCGTGTTTGGAGAGATAATATTTAATAATGTACAATGTCTTAACACTTAAATGCTTATTGTTTCAAATATGACATATTCAAACAAAATGCCTATTTAACATAATATTCAACGAAAAGGTGTGAAACTGTAACTTGTTTCATATTTGCAAGAGCCTGTTGGCAAGTGTGAGTAGGTATTAGTATGATGTTGTATCAGCACACCCGCTAAATAGGTAATCAGAATCCACGATGTCAAACTGATATAAAAAATAAAGCATTTAAATTTTAACTAATTACAGTTATAACAAACAAATCTATCTTCTTATATATATATATATATATATATATATATATATATATATATATATATATATATATATATATATATATATATATATATATATATATATATATAAAGAGAGAGAGAGAAATGAAAAAAGAGAAATAAAAAATGTAAAAATTGTTTTTCAATGCAAGGTGTGTTCTAAAAAGATTTGTTTATTGCTTTATTTCCTTAAGCCAGACTTTTCAAAGATAGAAATCTTATCACCACAGAAAAAATAAACACATTTTTAATACACCTTCCATTGAACAACCGAAGATGAAATAGATTTGTTATTTTTACTATTTATATTTCTCTTTTTTTGATTTATCTATAGCATTGCTCTATCACGTATATTGAGCTTAAATCATTTCACGATAGGTTCAAACTTCTAAAAGTATATATCCTACTTTAGTTTCATACCTTATATATATATATATATATATATATATATATATATAATTTTAAAACTGAGAACTTCAAGGAAGACAGATCTCATATTGACATACTAATGTTGGTTGGTCTTCTATTAACGAAACGAATTCGTAAAAGAATTGTATTAAAGATTGACTGGTTTGAGAATGTTTCGTGATATAAATTAAATCTTGGCCTTTGGAATGTAACAAAATCTTGTTTACCTATATATATATATATATATATATATATATATATAGAGAGAGAGAGAGAGAGAGAGAGAGAGAGAGAGAGAAAGAGAGGGAAGAAAGTGATAAGAAAACAAATGTAAAGTTACATACTTTACAAGCTTATTCTATTCAAATATTACAACAAAGAATAGTTTATAAGAAAATCCTTTTAACCATGAGTTTTCAAAGAAATAAGTCCTATCATCCGATAGAAATTTTTTTTTTTTCCTTCTGGTGATGGGACAAAATATTTTATATAATAATATCTTTCTAAGTTAAAAAGTAAAAATCTAGGCTGTTCTTGATGACCATACAGCCAAACAACATGCCATTAATGCGGGTTTGCCCCAAGGGTCGATACTTGGACTATTATTATTTCTGATCTTCATAAACTTCCTTTATACTTTTCATTTATAATTCCGTTAAGTATTTTAATAAGAGAACATTTACAATTGATGATGGTAATTATTGTAAGAATAAACGACTCTAAGTTGATTCTTTGAATAACTAATTAGCTATTGGTAAAACGTGGCGATTATTTTAATGACATAATATGTATTGACTACATAATCATGTTTATAAGTGTGTGTGAATCTGTGTGTGTCTTTGCATTTGTTATTGTTTTTTCAGTGGTTATTATTTCGATATTTATCGGTGATAGGGTGAACGTTCGCTTTTCATGATCCTCAATAGAAATGAGTTTTGGTTGTTAAATATGTCAGTGAAAGAAATTTCCGGAAGGATATATCATGTAATTGATTAAATACATTTGAATAGCATGGAAGAAGGGTAGAATTTATAAACTATTAGATGGGTATAGTTGCTGATGACACAAGGCTATATTCTCGATATGCTCACAAATCGAATGCACCCACATCCAAGGCAATGGCTTAATATTTAGAAAATTGCGGTAAAAAATGAATGGTTACATTCAATGCTACCACGACCTAGCTATCCTTTAACAGAAACCGACGATTGGAATGGCTGAGAACTCTTCAGCCTAACATTTTCAGGCAACATGAATTGGAATAAGTATATAGAAGATATTGCTAAGTCCGCTTCAAAAAATCTAGGATTCCTCTACCGGACTAGAAAACTTCTCACACATGCCAGTATCCTATATCCATAAAGCCACCATTCGCTGTGCATGGAATATTGTTGTCACATCTGAGTCTTTAACTTAATAAATCCCACGCTGTCTGTGAAACTTCAGCCCCTGTCGCATCGCCGCAGTGTTACATATCTGTGCTTATTTTACAAGTACTTCTACGAAATGTGCTCCGATGAACTTACTGCACTTATAACCCCCTCCTCAACGTAAATACCCCGACCCACCCGACCCACCCGACCCACCCGACCCACCCGACCCACCCGACTAGCAACTCTTTCACTGTAGAGATCTGTAGATACCAGAAGATCCTCTCTAATCGCTTCTTTTCCTCGGAACGCTTGCCTTTGGTATACCCTCCCTGCTCATTGTTTCTCCGACCGTACCAAAATGCAGAAATTTAAATGTAATATGAACAAACATTTTGCTGCTCAACTCCCCACCCAGGTTTCTCAGTATAAATCTGGGCCTTATCACATAGCCCCTTAAACTTACGTGACGATATGAATTGTTTGGGGGCGAACAAAAGTTTTTTTAAAAAATGTTTATGAAAAACCCAGACAAAAAATACAGTAATTCATATACTAAGCAGAATGAAATATCAATTTGACAGATGCAATGCTATCTAGGCCTAAAGTAGAAAAATCCGAATAACTTATGGTCGTCACACCTACTTTTAACCAAATGCGCATTCGTGGGAGGAAGTGTGCCCACGAGTGTGAACGAAAATGTCGTATGTTATTATCCAGATGATCGTTGTTGATCAGCTCATTAATGATCGGTGGCCGATTTGAAATTATCTGTAACTAAAACGATTATACATCATATACTGTTTTGATACATATCTTTCAAATTGTCGAGTACTATATTACGACAGAAGTATGCCAGAACAATTAATGACTTCCCTTTGTACTGTTTAGATACAACCCCTCGTGAGTTTAACGATATTTATATCGGAGTTTAGTAGAACTCTCGGAAACTAAAAATTAAAGATAGTAAGATAGAATACAATAAATCCCATTTGATTTTTTGGCAATAAAATTGCTCGTTCGAATGCAGTAAGCTTTCTTCTACAGAAGAAAAAACCCATATCGCAACAGTGAAAAATACATAGGAGCTAATTGTCACGTAAATGATAAGACTATCTCCTATAATTGTCACGTAAATGATAAGACTATCTCCTATAATTGTCACATAAATTATAAGACTATCTCCTATAATAATAGGATTGCTAAAGAAAAGAAAAACAAGGCTTTTCTGTAAACAACAACTTATATAAATTTATTCATATGTCATACACAGTTGGGTGTAGGTTGCCAGAAGTTAATACAGTGAATTTAAAGGAATTAAAGTTAATAAGTGTCGGTTACCGAAAGTCGTTTCTTGGAGAAGTATATGTCCAAGCGAAGATAGCTGTGCTCAGATTGTCTAGTCGGCGAGTGGCAAAAGAGAGTGTCTACGTCTTCGTAGCTGCCTGGAAGCGCCCTGACTGCTCTGCGAACACCTAGAGGTTTCTGGATAGAGTCTTTAAAATTACTACGCCCTATAGTTTGATTTATCATCGTGTGACCAAACAACCTCACAATGGATTCTCTCCGCCAAAGGAAACAGATCATAATGGGTATGACTGCTGCATAAAACCCTATATTCGATAGACTTTGGACTTTTCAGGTGGGGGGGGGGAACTCGAAGTTTATATTTATACAACGGTATTTCCTAACATTCGCACACTCTGGCAAAGAAGTTAAAATACACGATCAAATAGGACTTATTATATATAAAATTGCCCCAAAGAACCATCTAATATATAAAGTGCAGTTAGTTTTTTTTATCGTTTCATTGTCATTGATAGCTTTTTTCTTATAAAGTAAAGTTAGTCCTTTTATGATTTCTTTGTCACCGATAGCTTTATTCCTACAAAATCAATATTGGATTCTGGTTCATCAGTTTTTCTTGTGAATCGTTGCGGCATGTAGTTCTGAAGAATAAAATGCAATTCGCTTTATTTCTTTCCAGAAAATACTTTGTCCCAAACGGAATTATTTCTAACTAGTCAACATCTTAACAAAAAAAAGCAATGTAACTCCATATTCCTCCGTAAAGAATTACTTCCCTGGAACAAAAATTACGACATAGCTCTAAAAAAGCAAAACAAAATACATTGCAAATAAATACACTACCGGGTAACGCTGGGATAATTTTGTTTTGTCCCAATCCAGTGTGCCACTTCTGGGGGAGCTAGATTTTTCCCACATTAAAAACCGGGTTTTTGTCTAACTCTGCCCTCGGGGTGGAGGCGACACAAATAAATAGAAGCACTATCTTCTTCGTCGCTTTAATGAATAAAATTTATTTTATCAATGAAGATATATACTATCATTATTAAGTATTGGGCTTAATTTAATATTTTCTAATGTATATTTTTAAAATCAAATGTTTCATTTAATTTTCTCACTAGACACATATTTATTAGCGTTACGGCCTTGTTTCATGTCATGCCTATTATCATCGTAATAAAACCTCACCAATGGAATGGTCTTATTACTAAGTATCAGGCTTAATAAAATAATTTAATCAATAGAATGCGATATGCTGACTTTTTTTATTTTTCCAAATAATTTATTCAAGTCGTATTTTCTCGCGTTTGATTGGTAGAGACATTGAAATCTGGTCAATGAATGACTTCAAAGATATATGTGATCGTGTAGGCGTTTTAGGTATTTCATAATTTGTTCTTGTACAAAAACTTGGTCTTTATTAGAAAATGATTCACCAAAATTAAAATAATAATGTTTGATAACCAAATAATTATTGATAGTTCTTCTTTCAAGTCTTTAATGTTCCACTTTTGTACACTCCTTCTACGAGCATATTAATATCTCTGTCTGTCTATCTTACTCTCTCTCTCTCTCTTTCTTTCTCTTTCTCTCTCTCTCTCTCTCTCTCTCGCTCGACCCCTATCTATCTATCTATCCCCCTCTCTCTCTCTCTCTCTCTCTCTCTCTCTCTCTCTCTCTCTCTCTATATATATATATATATATATATATATATATATATACACTTATTAGTCCACCACACACAAATATGTATAATTACTAGCCGACCCGTCCCGACGTTGCCCGAGATAAGGCTTGTAACCAAACAAACTGTGGCTCCTATTCCTTAACTCCATATTACTAGTTTTACTTTGTATTTGAAAGTTCGTGAAATTTGTTTTGCTAACTATTTCCGAGACTTCTTTTAAAATCTAAAAACCACCGGGGTTGAAATATATTGACCGGAGGCGACCAAAATGGATGTTGATGTAATACACTATTTAATTTTTAAATTGGAGTGTGAAAACTTGCATTTTAATATTGCTATTATGTTCTTGTATCCAATATAGAGTAATAATACTCTAAATGCAATGAAGCATAAAACGGAATTATCTCCCCTGCACCTGTGGCTATTTCATACGTTGTTTTTTTTTTTGGTGTGTATTCGAATCATTAAGACGAGTGAAATTTTGTATAATCGTATTTCGGCAGTTGTTGTAACTCGTCCTTCTTATCTATAGCTTTCTCTCTTTTAAATTTTATGTATTTGGTTCATTTTCCGAATCATGAAGCTGAGTGTAAAATTTGTGCGGTCGTCATAATTCTCTTTCTCTCTCGTTCTCTCTCTTTCTCTCTCTGTCTCTCTCTGTCTCTCTCCCTGTCTCTCTCATATATATATATATATATATATATATATATATATATATATATATATATATATATATATATATATATATATATATCCCTTTATCTCGCTTTATCTCTCTTGAGAAAAGAATTGATAAAATCAGAAGTATGTGTTGATGAATAAATTTCCGAAATATTTTTAATGAAAATCCGATATATTGAATTCATTGGCAAATATTATAAATATTAAAAATATTGTTCGATGAATTAAATGAATTATCAAATCGTAAAAATAATAAAGGTGGCAGTATTTTCTGTTTATGAAAAGAGAATCTAAAAATAGCATGGAATGTGTTACCAGTTTGTTTTTGCCAAAGTTAAAAAAAGAAGAAGATTTTTCTAGTAAGTAAATGCCGGTGCAGTTAATTACTTCTCAGATGTTTAAAAGATTAAACTTGCCAGTGTTTTCCTTGTTCATGTATTGATTCTTGAAACCGAATGAAAAGGAAAACGAAGGACGGTTTTACTTATGATTCGTACTGTCGCACTCATATACACGATAGATCCTCCACTTTTCCTTTAATTCTGTCATCCTTAATGTCTTTTCTTAAGTCATCCATGAATCAACGGCGAAACAATTGCGCTACAATTCCCACTCATTCATTATGACCAGAAGTTCCAATCCTGAGAGGTCAGTGTCATTCTCCGGAAAAGTTTCGTCTCCAATCCTGAGAGGCCAGTGTCATTCTCCAGAAAAGTTCGGTCATCCAACATCACCTGCCTTTGTCAGACTCCTGTAACATTCCTCCTACCCCCATCACGCTTCCGTTTAATTACAAATACACTCACGACGAAGACTAGCGCTAACCCAGCAGCACGACACAGCCATCTTCTCTCTAAAACGTAAATTTGATGGCGAAAACTTTTGGGGGGATTAACAGATCATATGAAGTTATCTGGATGTTGTAAACATAAGCCAGTATTTCCCTGCAGACTACAACATAGTCCTCTTCAAATCCAATATCAACAAGTACTTGTCGTGAACCGTCCCATAAGCAATCACACTTAGTTCATTGCATTGAACAATTTCGGCTGACAATCATTCGGGTCTCATTGGCCCTTATCCTCGAATTGCTCTTGGCCTTGATAAGTGGTGAACCAACAATATTTTTTAAGCCAGCGCACTAAGATAAGCGCAGTATGGTCTACAAAAAATGCCTGAGCAGCCTCGTCGGCATTCTCCGGTAGTGGCGCTTCAGACGATTAGCAATAAACAAATCCCTTCTCAGAGAGAAGGTAAAACCTGGGAGGATGGAGCTCCGTTCAGTCTTAGGAGGTCCATCCTCCCAGGCTTTACCCTCTCTTTAGTAAGGGGTGAGTTTATTGCTAATCGTTTGAGTCTGAGTATTTTTTGTAGGCTAGAGTTTGTTTATCCTTGCGTGCTGTCTTCTCAAAACCATACCTCACATTATGTCTAACTTCCTGGCAAAGAGGTAAATTGCTTCTGCGACTCGCTGGCCCGTATAACCATCAGCGTGTGTCTAGGAACTTTTGAAATGTTTCCTTCTTTTTCGAAACGTATGGCTTTATCGCCAATGAGCCACTAGACTTTATTATTTTTCCACGTGTAAAAACTCCACATACTCGTTAACCTTTGGTTAGCATCATGCTGTTAACAATATGTTAACAATAGACATTATATAGAGGATGACCTCTTTTTTTGCGGTTGTCGGTGCGCAAACCGTTTTAAACGTGTGGCTAAGCGCATACTCCCATCTAGTGAGGATGCGTTTAGGTTTGACAGTTCTCTCACCTGTACAGCATCCGCCGGATGTATTGGACGCCATTAATTTTAGGTTGAGAGGCGGAGATAAGACGAAACTTACATTTTTTTTAGCTTCTATCCGTTTGATGTGGCACCTTGATATTACTTCGCTTTTCCCCTATTCCCACCTGATCCATGTGTGCACTGTTCTACAATAATAGCAAGACGCAGAATTTTATTTCAATGTGCTACTCTTTTAATATATGTATTAACAATACGTATTAGACATCAATTAATAAATATTCCACAACTTTCAATTTCTTTGACGTATTTATATGGGATAATATTGGCACAACCTCTTATTTGAAGATTCTAATATACCAGATTAACATCGAATTTGATCCCGAGTCATTAAATACCAATTAAGCAATATTCTATGAATTTCAATTCTATTCTTAAGACCTCTTAAGCTTAAATTTTAGACAATTTCTAGTATTAAAATCGTGTAATTGATTTTGCTCAAAATTTGAATACGGATTCTAGATATAAGGTTTGGTATCATTATATCTTGATTTTAATCTTCATAAGCGGACACAGATATGGTGTAAAACTGTTCTGTTCCTGGAATTATATATATATATATATATATATATATATATATATATATATATATATATATATATATATATATATATATATATATATATATATATATATGGGAAAGGAAAGGATGAAAGGTAATCCGACGTAATGGGAAATGAAAAAGGAAAAACTAAAAAGGATGTATTTTTTATATGTTCATCAACGTTTCGCCTTTATTTGTAAGAATTCTTCAGGATGATAATGTTAAGAAAAATGTCATGCAAGTACGTGAACATATTTGGTTTACATGATGGTTGATGGGAGGAAATAGTAGGAACAGTGTCCGGGCTTGGTGAATTCTACACAACTGACTTCACCAAGCCCGGACACTGTTTCTTAACATTATCATTTCCCATATATATATATATATATATATATATATATATATATATATATATATATATATATATATATATATATATATATATACAGGGTGGGCCAGAATAAGGGCCCTATCTTTAAATTTGAATAACTTGAATTTGAATAACTTCCACAAAATAAAAGTTAAACTCACCAAACTTTATGTGTGTGTAGACTGACCCTTCCGAGATTTTTTAAAATAAACAAAACAAATTTTAGCCGAAAAACACTTCTTAAAACTTACAAAAACTACACGGTTTTGAGTTTTTTAAGCAAAAATAATGTTTTCTAAATGAGGGTACGTTCCTTAGGGCTAATACGGCTCATGCTTGCTTCGGAAGGGGTCCTTTACTTATTCTAAAAAAAATAAAAAAAAAAATCAATAAATAAAAAAGTTATGAATTTTTAAAAATAGGACCCTTATTTTTGCCCACCCTGTATATATATATATATATATATATATATATATATATATATATATATATATATATATATATATATATATATATATATATATTATGCCGTTTCTAAAATAATTTCTGATAATACAAACCGAATCAACAAAATTCAAACAATTGTATATTCGCCATTGTTTTCAATGACCTTTTCCCATTTACCAATTAACCTTTTAATGCCATCCGAATAAAATTAAAACGATTTTGATTTTTTTTTAATCGTTGGATGTGCTTCTTCACCTGTTTGTCTTCAGTTCATTTTTAACCTTGAAGTGCATTCTCGAAAGAACCTCAAAAGGTGAAAATCAGTCTGGGCAATGTCAGAGGAATATGGTGGATGGTGTAGTATAAACCAGCCAAGTTGAAAGTTTTTTTTTCCTGCGTCACGTTTGCAGCGTGTGGTCTTGTGTTGCTATGGAGGAGGGCAACTTTTTTCCTATTCACACGTGCCGGGCGTTTTCTCTCAGATTTTCGTCCACACACTGCAATTGTTCAACAAACATATATATCAACAAATATATATATATATATATATATATATATATACATATATATATATATGTATATATATTCTTCAAAAGAGAAGTTAATTTGCATTGTCTTAGAATACCCCATTGTAATATATATATATATATATATATATATATATATATATATATATATATATATATATATATATATAACAACAAAAAGGGGGAAAAAAGGGACGCGAGGAATGTTATGAAAAGAGAAAGAAAAAGAAGATGAAGAAGAGGAAGAAGAAGAAAGAGAGACCAATCAACCAGTGTCTTTAGAACGTCAGTTGAAGAAGAAGAAGAAGAAGAAGAAGAAGAAGAAGAAGAAGAAGAAGAAGAAGAAGAAGAAGAAGAAGCAAGAGCAAACGTAAGAAAGGGTAAATCGACAGCCAAATGTCGATTTACCCTTTCTTACGTTTGCTCTTGCTTCTTCTTCTTCTTCTTCTTCTTCTTCTTCTTCTTCAACTGACGTTCTAAAGACACTGGTTGATTGGTCTCTCTTTCTTCTTCTTCCTCTTCTTCATCTTCTTTTTCTTTCTCTTTTCATAACATTCCTCGCGTCCCTTTTTTCCCCCTTTTTGTTGTTCTCTGCACGTGACATTTTCTTCCAATCGCATTCTTTGTATAAATTTGAAAACTTTTCCGTTTTGAAGTAAAGTTTACTAACCGATCGAAAATTGTCGTATCTACGGCCGAAATATCTCGGTAGAACTTTACAACATGAGTTTTTGAGTTTATTTTTGTTAGTTGTTGAATTGCTTATTCTTTATTCCATTTTTATTTTTACATATTGTCTGAAACATTGTTTCCTTTTTCCCATATATATATATATATATATATATATATATATATATATATATATATATATATATATATATATATATATATATATATATATATATATATATATATATATATATATATATATATATATATATATATATATATATATATATATATATATATATATATATATATTATCATTATTACGGCACAATCACGTTAACACACCGGTTCCCGTTAGATCACCGAAGTTAAGCGACGTCGAGCCTGGCCAGTATTAAATGGGTGACCATTTGGGACTACCAGGTGCTGTATGTGCTCTCTGTTTATCTCGGCATTGTTTCCAGTCGTCTTGAACTGCTTGCCATTGGAATCAAGCAGTGCCGACTCAGGAGAGGTGTTGTTAAGGATTGCGCAACCCTTGCTTCATAATTACACGCGCAGCCAGCCCCTTATAGGGGTATCCATAGTCTCTCTTATTATTATTATTATTATTATTATTATTATTTCATGTATATATACATATGATATGATGAGGTGATATAGTATTTTGTGTATAGATCTTCAGTATTTACTTCAACAGTGTTCGATATACGAATAGAGCTTAGTAGTACTAGTATAAAAATATATTGATGGTAATTAAGCTCAACAATGGCGTCTATGTACATGATCAGTATATTAGACGCGTCTAATATACTGATCATGTACATAGACGCCATTGTTGAGCTTAATTGCCATGAAGAGGGATATTAGATTGATGATTTATTGATTAGACACGTTGCATGGAACTCTCTTTAGAATCATAGTACTTGCGTTTACATTGAAAGAATACAAGGTGTATTTCTCTCGCATTTTAAAGCGTGATCGTCGCGTCGACCGAATTGTTACGAGACCAGGGTTCATAATACTAGGATTCGGGGTTCGAATTCTTCGACCGGTGATATGGTTATGTAATTCCATACTGGCAGGCGTAAAATAAAAACGCGAAACAAATATATGACTATGAATATAAAAATATTTATTTAAGAATAATAATAATAATATATATATATATATATATATATATATATATATATATATATATATATATATATATATATTCTTAAAAAGGGTTTCATTATTGTCTCAGAATACGCCATCATATTTTCGTAAAATGGGTTGGTATTTCGCCCTGGTGCCGAACCTAAAGTTTTATTTATTTTCATTTACGTTGGATGAAAGAAACAAATAATGTTTTACTAGCAAACATCAAAGTCTCCTCAAAATGGTCGGAACTGAAGGCGGTTGTTATCATATCCCTATTTTGCGTTATTAGATTGCATAAAAATGGGTCAATAGGAGTTTCTGAACGATTAACTCGTTATGCGGTGGTCGGGTTGTTTTCTTTCTTTTATTGTTTTTTTTTGTTTTTGTTTTTGTTTTTTTGTTTTTTGTTTTTTGTTTTTTGTTTTTTGTTTTTTGGTTTTTTGGTTTTTTGGTTTTTTGGTTTGGTTTGATTAGCGTTTGGAAGAGCTCGAGTGTGTTCCGGGGATTTGGGGTTTGGGCTGAGAGGACGCGAGGAAAAATTCCAGAGATGTTTCTGCTCACGACGACGACGACGACCACCACCACCACCACCACCACCACCATCATCATCATTATTATTATTATTATTATTATTATTATTATTATTATTATTATTATTATTATTATTATTATTATTATTATTGTTGTTGTTGTTGTTGTTGTTGTTATTATTATTATTATTATTGTTATTATTATTATTATTATTATTATTATTATTATTATTATTATTATTATTATTATTATTATTATTATTTATTTATTTATTTATTTATTTTTTTGCCGGACAGATGTTAGTGGCACCACTTTTCAATAGACATAACGATAAAAACAACAAAAAAAAGGAATCAAAACGACAACAAAAAACAACTATGACAAAGAGTCGCGCATAATTAAATATTCTGGCGTTTTGTGGAGATCAAAGTTAACATGCCGAATATGAACGTGGCCTGATGCTTTATCATAGAATTATGATATAAATTATGATACAGTGGCTTTGTTGCTGTTGGGCCGGGGTATTGTTCTCTTCAGTCCTAGGAGGTCCACCCTCCCAAGCTTTACCTTCTCTCTCATAAGGGGTTAGTTTATTGTTAATAGCCTAGGGCGCCCCAGTCGGGGAATGCCGACGGGGTTGCTCATGTATTTTTTGTAGTCCAGAGTGCGCTTATCCTAGTACGCTAACTTCTAAAAAAAACAATACCTGACCTTGTGTCTAACATATTGGCAAGGGGATACATACTATTAATGTGGCTTGAACATGATGATGATGATGATGATGATGATGATGATGATGATGATGATGATGATGATGATGATGATGATGATGACATATTTCGCGAGAGTGCGTTATTAGCATAATTCATACAGTCGCGGACTATGGGATTGGTTACACCGAGTTAAAATCCTGTCGGGACTATTATGAGCATTTATGCCCTAATAATGTTAGGACAAGTGCCTACACCGTAATTCCCGCCATAGCTATGGATAAAAAATAACAATAATAAAAAAAATATTGATATGCCGTTAAGCAGACAAACAAAACCAATCGTGATCTGTATAGTTATAAACTTGGGAGATTTCTTGCACTAACAGTGAGATTAAAACGCCGATTTCGAATTCACACAATAGAGGAACAATACCTTTCTAATATATTGATCGTGTGTGTGTTATCGAAGAAAATTGATACTTATGGAAAGCAAACATTTTGAATAAAAATAAAAATATAGAGTTCAGGGGAGGGAGCAAGGGTTTCTTGGTTTTCTCAATTTTCGCAGACAATTCCGGGATACGGGTTCCGCTAGTTAATAATACTGATACTGAGCACATATTATAGCTCTGTATCAACAAACCGTTTTGCACGTGTAATAATCTTGTGCCACACTTGAGCTAAATCTATTTTTGCATACGACCTGCTGCCCTTGTGTCGATAACGTGTACACCACATCACCTCTAAAAGTTTGTTAGAAATGAACATCAAAGCGGTATTCTTTGTAATCTTCAAAAGGGAAAAGGGACAGTTTTCTGTCACTTTTTTCTTTTCTCTTTGTAGTATTTTCATTTTTTTTTTTTCATTTTTAAATAAATTACTTAATAATTTGTTTGTTTTACTAAAAACGATACTGGTCGACTATGTTCAATTGTTTATGAAAAAATTCAAATGAAATTTTGTCAACTAACGACAAACTAATGCAAATCAACTTTGTTTTTAAAAGTGATGTAAATTTTACGTTGCCTCACTATTTTCAATCAATTACGAGGAAAACATTTGAAAAAAATATAGAAATTAGAGAGATCTACTTAAACTAAAGTATTTTTTACTTTTGCGAAAATATATGTGTACATTACATGAGTTTTTACGATAATCCGAAAATAATAATTAAAACAACTCTGTAACTAAATATTTAGAAATTTGAAAAAATCTGAATCGGTAATTGTCTCGGAATCGGGAATTTAGAACAGAATCGGTAATTGTATCGTGATCAGGAAAAATATCACTAGTTTAAAATGTCAATTACTTCGTTGATTATGCAATAGTGTTTCTATAAATCGGTTGCGTTCAAATATGCGAACATGACTTTATCTCAAAAACGGCTTATGGCACTTCCATGAGTTGTATTCTAGCGGACAATTATGAAAACACAAATGTTATTTAATAGCATCAGGTTAAATTTTAAATAATTAACCAATTAATATTGCACCAGTAAAACTCATCACCGTGTTACATTAACAACTTAAAACATCAAGTTCTAACTCAAATGGGATTTAATAGAGCCAGATTTAATGCTAAATAATTTGTCGACTGTTGTTTTAAATGCGATTGTCACGAGATAAAATTAAAGCTTAACATTTTAATGAGAGTTGAACCCGAGATTCTTATCATAAACGTTCCATCTATAAAGAAATGCAATTTAGTGTGTTTAATGTCGAGTAAAAAGTCGCGCGCATGTTTTACCTTTTATTTATCTATTTCTTTCATGAATTTCTATTTCTCATATAGGGAAGTAGATTATGATTTAACAGGAAAGGAATTTATCACGCCGCGTCATTACAGGGGAATTTTACAGGTGTTACCGTTAACGAAGGGGGTAGGCTTAATACGCGACGACTAGACGCAGCACACCCTTGCTTACTCATGTATAAAACACTACAATTGTAGGCGCAGGTAATAGGGGATACTTACGTTCACATACGCGCACTGACGTACGCTTTCACACGCGCGCACACACACACAAATACGCAGGGGCGTGGTGCAGGCATGCACTCGTCCGCGTTGATAATTATGAGAAATTTGTTAATAATTCTTCATTATTATTATTATTATTATTATTATTATTATTATTATTATTATTATTATTATTATTATTATTATTATCATTATTATTATTATTATTATTATTATTATTATTATTATTATTATTATTATTATTATTTACTAGCTCGGAGTTTTGACATAACTAATTATCAGTTATTGCTCACTGGTAATAACCAGTGGAGTTCCCTGGAGTCTGAGTGACAAAAAGTCTCCCCTGACTCTCCGCCTCTTTCGGTAACTGCTGCAAATCATTCGCAACAATCGTTTCCCATTGATTCCTCACTAACAACGATCATCGGTCTTCTCTGGAACTTCAGTGCCAATAAACCGATTGAAGTTTTCAGTACTCTTTCGACTTTTCCAGTGATGGTCTCGTTTCCATCCTTCTTGACTCCTGATGATCATTTTCTGCAATACCAGCCGAGGCTGGTTCAACCATGTGCGTGTGTGTGTGTGTGTGTGTGTGTGTGTGTTTTAGAGGGTTTATAGGATTTCTAAGGAGAGTAGAAAGTGAACCTTGGGTTTACTTTTGGCAGCCTCGTAACTCTCGCTTCCCTTATTTTGTCCTCGCATTCCATGAGCGATGTTTCTGACAAAGGATGAATAATTGCTGTTCTGTGTCTGGGTCTAAATTTATCAATCTAACTTTTATCGTTGGCTAGTTTTGAAATAATATCTTTTAGCTCCTTACATCAAGTGGTGTCATGCCTTGTCTGCAATAATTTCCTTAAAAATGACCTATTGTTAAAATTCCACAAGTATCTGAATTTTTACAGAAGGGCTTCCACTCCTTTAAACCCTTTAAATAAAACTAAATTAAACAAAAGATAGCCACCATTTGGACCTCTTATACCCAGCAGCTGTGTTCCAAAATTCATAATGATAGGTTAATTAGTTTAGAGTTGAATATTGTACATACTGTACACATAAATATATAAACATGCCTAACTTTTTATATATATATATATATATATATATATATATATATATATATATATATAGAGAGAGAGAGAGAGAGAGAGAGAGAGAGATAGAGAGAGAGAGAGGGGGGAGAGGGGAGGTGTGTGTGTGTGTGTGTGTGTGTAGAAGACATTGAATTAGTCCGATGGTTTAAGAAGTTTTTAAATTTATTTAACCTGTTTTTTCTATATTTTAAAAGGCTTTCAAATTTCGTAGTATTTCTTTCCTTTACTCTTGATATTTTTAACAACAAAAAAGAGAACAGTGAGTGGGCACACACAGATTTAGATTTCTTCATTTTAACAGAATTCTGAGGAATCCTTGCGCCGATCCCCCTGTCAAAAATGACGAAAAACGGTGACTAGTATCACAAACCATCGGAATTACCTGACTATTATTTTATAATTCAATGAGTAGGTAGTATTCAGAGGGCATTGTCTTCTAAGTTGAACGGAGAACCTGTTTAGACACACACACACATACAATCACACAGATAAACACACATACGCATAACAGTTTCATATTCAATCATTTTTGATAAAAAAATACATTTTTAAAGGACGTGGGATTGTCTGAAATATCAAAAAGAGAGGTAAAAGAGAGAGAGAGGAGGTAGAAGGTGGGAGATGTAGCGAACAGAAAGGCTCATTTTGCAAATCTGGACATTCCCGCATGAGGTTAACATTAAGCAGAGCAAAGATGTTACAGTTAAGAATTAGGATAACGTGGCAGGATATGACGTCATAGGAGGAAGTGCGTAGCAGAAAAGCGAGAGCGTTCCTTTCATTTTGGAATTTCACGTCGCTGTGATACGGCGTCGGGTTTTGTGTCTTTCTCCACCCTACGGCGGTTCTAAGAAAGACAACCTTCTTTGCGAATTGTTCTGCAAGGAGAGAACAATACTTCACACCAAAGTGCATCTCTAGTGAGATCTCTGAGGGGTTTCCTATCAGTACGTTGGTATAATCTTGTCTATTTCTATCTGACTTATGGCGGTTCAAACAGTGGAATGCTTGCTGCCTATGCGCAATAACAGCTGCACAGGTTGATGTGAACTATTAGGGGTTTCCTATGGAATTTCCACGCCAGGACAAATACAGTTCATCTTGACATATTGGCTGCAAATTACTGTAAGAACTAAATCCAAATCCCAAAGCAATTAATGGTGTTATTTTTTGTTATTATAATTGTTTTAATTGTTTCAGCCACAAGAAAAGGAAGAGGGAAAGATCGATATATTTGCGACTGTTACATTCTCCAAATAATCAAGAGGGAAGAACAGCTGTTTTCAGTCAACAACACAACACCGGCCCTTTGTTCAAAAAGGGGTACCGAAGAGCAACCCACACTTACACGTGCTCTTGTATTTTGACGCAATCTCTGATACGGCGATGGTTGATTCTTTCATACCACTAAGCGGCATTTGAGGCTTACTGTCTGTGAGAGAACAGTAATTCTAAATTTTAATGGAATTTTCCATTCTTCTGCTTTATCTAACCTTATGTGGAAAATTCCGTTTTTTAAATTATTTTAACGCACACCACGCCTAATGTTAAGTAAGAGAATGGAAAATTCAATTAGAAATTAAAAGAGCCATGTGAACAGGAAGTTATGTTTTGGACAGGAAGTCTAAAGTGAAACGTACCGACTTTCTGGTCATCTCAGTATATCTACCCTTAGCTGCGGCTATTACACTCTTACATTGTTTTTTTTGTTGCTATAATTTTTTGTCTATTTGTATCTGACTTAATGGCGGCATAAACGCCAGAATGCTTGCTGCCTATGCGCAATATCAGCTGCACAGGTCGAAGTGAATCATTAGAAGGAGCGAGGTTTACTATGGAATTTCTGCGTCAGGACAAATGCTTCTATGCCTGCTCTAACCCATCCACTTACCGTCTTTGCGAACTGTTCAACAAGGAGAGAATAATGTTTTACACCAAGGTGCATCTCTGGTGACATCTCTGAGGGATTCCCAATCAGTATGCTGGTAGTATCTCGTTGTTTATGTGTAATTCTGCTCATCGAAAAATATATAAAGAAAACCATTTCGACAAATACATTATTACTCGATATATTTTTGTTTATTCTAAAAATAGAAAAATAAAATAGTTTTTGTTTTCTTTTGCTTAATTGTAGCAAGATCGAATGTGGGTGTGTTAAAATAATCTTAAAAACGGTATTTTTCACGTAACGTTTAACGTTCACGTAAGCAGAAAAATGGAACATTCCATTAGAACTTAAAATATCAGAATTAGCCTTACGTATCAGTGTATGGCGTCATAGACATGAAGGTTGAAGTGACACGTACCGAGGAAGAGATAAAAGTCTTTCTCTTTGGCAGCCCAGCTGATTCGGTTCGGTCGTCTTTTTCAAAGCTCCGTCTTCGTCCCCACCCCACCACACGGAGGGCGGGCGATGGCAAGCTTAGGTGTAACACTATAGTGATATCAAAGAATAAAACCGCAAAGAACATGATGTAATTGATTAAATATGCTTTGTTACATTGTTACAGCTGCAAGGAAGGGGGAGGCGAGAGACACAGAAACTTCGATTGCCACATCACTAACTAATTCAGAAACAGGAACAGCTGTTTTCTGTCCACAATATAACGTCGGTCATTTGTTAAGCATGGGGATCGAAAAACAGCCTACCCACGCACGCTCTCGTATTTAGACTAGTGATGGGACGATTCCAATATTTTTCCCGATTCCGATAAAATTACCGATTCTGTTCGAAATTCCCCATTCCGATACAATTACCGATTCCGATTCTAAAAAGTAGAATTCCATTTGAGGGGATAGAGGAGGCGGATAGTTATTATCTACTTTTAAATGTGGATATAATTTTCTTTTTAATTTGATAAACTTCTTAATGTTTTCCCTTTATGTATCGTATGCTAGATTTTGATAAACTCATCGCGAGATTTTCATCTATATTTTTCACTTGTGCCAGCAATATAAAAAAATGAAGTTTTAAACCAAACAAAAAATAAGTAAAAGAATCGTTTTTGGAATCGGAAATTAGGCTCAAATTTTTCCGATTCCGATACCCTAAATTTTTCCGATTCCGATATATTTTAGATTTGCATTAAATTTGATAAATAGATATTAGACACGAATTAAGAAAGATTCCCTGAATTTCACTTTCTTCTTAAGACCCCTTAAGCTTAAGCCTTAAATTTTAGACATTTTACAAAATTAAAATCATTAAATCGATTTTGCTAAAAATTAAAATAAGATTTCTAGAAATAAGGTTTAGCATCATTATATTTTTATTTGAATCCTTGTAAAGGAACATAAAAGTGGTGCAAACTTGTCTTGTTAGGGGAGTCAGTTGTACCCGTCATGGAACGGGTATTCCTCTACTATATATATATATATATATATATATATATATATATATATATATATATATATATATATATCGTGATGTTATCACCGAATTACACATATTATTTTCAATGTTGACGCCTGTCCTTCTGTTATCACTAAGTTTTCCCCATCATTTATGTCATTGCGAAATAGATACTACCGGACGTTTTTAGATAAAAACAAATGTTTCTGCTTTGTTGTTCGCATTGTATACATGTGTGTTGACCGGAAACTGAAACGCAACAAATTTAAAAAAACGAAACAAAGGTTTCACAGATAAATACGTTCGCCCACAAACATAGGTTGATGTCAATGTTCTCATTGTTACATAAACGCACCCATGAAAACGAAAATCGTATTATGTCACTTGAAAAAGTGGATAGAATTTTATTGACTAAAACGTTTTTACCTGACGATCCTTATTTGATTTCTGTCTATTTGAATCTTTTCGCCTCTACGTATTTTTATTGAGCACTTTTTGAATATTTATTATTTTTCTCATTCGTTGGGACGTTAACTTTAATTCATGTTATTAAATCAAAATTAATTTCACATTTTT
>OY744520.1:46791495-46891495 GCA_963556195.1 Sepiola atlantica
TATATATATATATATATATATATATATATTCGAAGAATATTATTCTCAGTGCGGGTAAAATTAATTCACCGAAAAGAACAGTTTTGTATCACTTGTATGTCCCCATACGAAGATTAACATCAACATGTAATCCTACTAAATCTTATTCCAATTGTAATCAAAATCCATTACATGATGTTGATTCTAGAAAATGTTTAAAATTTAAGGCTTAAACTTAAGAAGCCTCAAGAAGAAATTTTAATTCAGAGAATCTTGCTTAATTTGTACTTCATGACTATGGATAACATTTAATGCAAATCTAAAATATTTGAATTTTTAGATGCTAAATTGTGTTTATATTATATTTGCTATTTACTTTTTAAATACTCCAAAGAAACTGGAATTTGGAGACTATTTATGAATTGATGTCTTAATTTGTTATTTGCCTAAAGTTTTCTAAAGATGTCAAAAAGTTACAAAAATCGGAGACATTAGATTTTTGATGAACGACTATCACATTTTTTTTACCCCTTTTTGTTAAAACTAAATTAAACTAAATATAACCCACATTTTGACCCCTTACGCGTAGTAGCTGTGTTCCAAAATTTATAATGATCTGTTAATTAGTTTTGGTGTGAATCCTATACAGAGAAATTTATAAGCATTTACACATACCGTCCGTTCGTCTGTCTGTCACGCTAAACGCTCAGATTGAATGGACACATCTTATGAAAATCCTATTCATAAGTGAAACTGTATATTTTATTAAAGATCATGGGAGTTTCGGGGAATATGTGGACTCATTAAACCGCCCCCTTATTACCCCTCCCTGATTTAATTAAACAGATAAACATGTATAGATTGTGAAGAGACGATCCCTTTTTTTTACTGCCATGATAACCAAATAAATAAACATAAGAAAATAGCAAAAATTTGATCCATTTTAACGCGAGGTGCGTAAAATGGCCAACGCGCAGTCGCGAATTACAAAATAAATGTGAACAATAAACGCGACAGTTGCTGACGTGAATACATAATCAAATAACGACTTGAATTTCTAGTCATCATAAAAAAGGGTTGCTTTTTCATGGCACAGGAAAAAATATGTGAGATGCTTAGTAAGGATCGTACTTATTGTTTAGAAGTAATGGTTAGCTTGCTAACCGTTACCGTTACCCTACGACGTGACGCGCGTCACAAATGTATAAATTAAGACTGTTTTTTTTTTACTGATGAGTCACTGCTTCTCTCGAGGCCGCGAGCCACTCCAGGATAAGGGTGAACTATGTTGCAGCCCTAAGTGAGGCAATCTTGTGGCAACGTGTTCAATAGATGCGAAGTTCTTGAAACGAAACTCTGTTCATGAAAATTTCGTTTGATCTTAGACACACGGAGGGGGGGGCGGAAAGCTCTTTATAACGGTGGTTGACGCCGACGGTTTATGACAAGTGTTTGTTGACATTAGGTTTGCAGATGTTTTAGCCACCAGGGAAGCAATCCTGTGACAACGTGTTCCACATATAGGAAGTACTTGAAAAGAAACTGTTTATGGAAATTCCGTTTATATATTAGGCACACCGAGGAAAAGGGGAAGGTGATTTGCAGCGGTTGTAAGGAGACGATTTATTCATAAACGAAATATATATATATATATATATATATATATATATATATATATCTTTTTTCTTTATATCTATCTATCTATCTATCTATCTATCTATCTATCTATCTATCTATCTTTATTGCTTTCTTTCTTTCTCTCCCTCTCTGTCTCTCAATCCAAGGGAAGCAATTCATATTTTCAGTTTGTAAACTAAAGAGTTGCACCCCTTATCCGAACGAAGACTAAACGAACCTTTTTTTATTTACTAAATTTAATTTTTTATCTTAAAAAAGGAACGTAACTCTGTATTCGTGCATACAGAGATACCTCTTTTTCGATTTGAACAAACAAATTTTTTTCAAAAGAAGAACCGGCATAGTTTAAGTAAAAAAGAAGCAACACAGATTACAAATAAATACACTACCGGGAAAAGCTGTGTAGGGTCAGCTAGTATACATTTAAATAAACACAGCCGTGTGTGTACGTGCATATGTTACTCTCTCTATTTCTCTCTCCCCATCTGTCTCTGTCGCTCTCTCTCTCGCTCTCTCTCTCTCTCTCTGATTTTATGACGCACCCGTTACGACAATGTGCTTTACTTTAATGAATTTTAGCAAATAGATCGTATCTTTTATGACTTTCACCGCAAATCTTGGTAAGGCTATTAACTTTTGGGAAGTACCTAGCAAATAACGGTTTCGTGCTCATAGGCTGTTTTAAGGGTGTGTCTTCCAGGATAGATTTGATCGCGTTTGCACGTGTGCTTATCTATGTGTAGTTAGGGTAGAATTATTCGTGCGCGTGTGTGGGGGGAGGTGACCTGCTTCCCACTTGTATCAATGTTAGACATGGTCAGTTTAATGTGGAGGAAAATCCAGCTCTTCCGAGAGGAAACACAAAATAACCTAGTACCGATTTGTCGGCATTTCCAAGTAGGGCCGCATCAGGCAACCTATTATAAATGAACCCCTCTCTCGAATGAGGAAATACTGTCTAGGTTGACGGCCTCTTAGAACCGAACCATACGTAATTCAGACAAAAGGGTTGGACCCTTAACGAACCAGACCCTAAAATTAGAATGGTGTATGGCTTACCCACGTCTCGTATAAATAAGAGTCGCGACTGTTGTTGGCACGTTTGTGTAATAAAATGACTTATCACTAGCGAAATACCCGTCTCAAGACGGGTGAAATGAATTTTCCGAACAGCACATTTCAAATTCAACATAAAACCTTAGGTATAGAATCCTTATTTGAATTTTGATCAAAATCCATTACATTATTTTCATTCCAGAAAATATCTTAAATTTAAGGCTCAAGCTTAAGAAGAAGTAAAATTCAGAGAATTTTCCTTAATTGGTGTCTTATGACTACGGATCAAATTCTTATGACTATTGATCACATTCTTATGACTATGGATCAAATTCTTATGACTATTGATCAAATTCTTATGACTATGGATCAAATTCTTATGACTATTGATCAAATTCTAATGACTATGGATTAAATTCTTATGACTATGGATCAAATTCTTATGACTATGGATCAAATTCTTATGACTATGGATCAAATTCTTATGACTACGGATCAAATTCTTATGACTATGGATCAAATTCTTATGACTATAGATCAAATTCTTATGACTATGGATTAAATTCTTATGACTATTGATCAAATTCTTATGACTATAGATCAAATTCTTATGACTATTGATGAAATTCTTATGTCTATGGATTAAATTCTTATGACTATGGATTAAATTCTTATGACTATGGATTAAATTCTTATGACTTGATTACATTCTTATGACTATGGATCAAATTCTTATGACTATGGATCAAATTCTTATGACTATGGATCAAATTCTTATGACTATGGATTAAATTCTTATGACTATGGATCAAATTCTTATGACTATGGATCAAATTCTTATGACTATAAATCAAATTCTTATGACTATGGATTAAATTCTTATGACTATTGATCAAATTCTTATGACTATAGATCAAATTCTTATGACTATGGATTAAAGTCAAAACAAATTTGAAATATTTTGATTTTCAAATTGGAAACTGTGCCGATATTATGCTCCCTAAAAATGTTTTAAAATACCCTAAAGAAATTGTAATTTGAAGAATATTTATTAATTGATGTCTACTCCAATACCTATTGTTAAATTTTCACAAAAATCTGAATTTAAACGACAGGTTCTACAGACAACCCTTTTCCCTCTAAATTAAACTAAATATAGCCCACATTATAAAGATATCAACATACCTAACTTTTTAGAGATTAAATTAATTTATAAATAATGTTATTAAAAATGAATGAAGGGTAAATTTTGGGGAACTATCGGATTAAATATTTAACAGAATTTGATTCGTATATTAATATTGTAAATGTGTAATGCATAAAAACGTTTTGGACCGACAAAAGTGGCTGTTTAGAGTCTGGGGAATAGAAAGATCGAGTATTGATAATCTTTGACTTGAAGGGGACTGAGAGTAGTGGTATCCCGAAGAGGCTTATTGCAATTTTTACATGATAATCTGCATGTATGGAATAGTTTCTACGAGTAGATATATTTTATATATATTATTAAGTTTAACTTATTTTTAACAAACATTATTTGGCTACATACTTGCAGACATATTTCGGTTAGAGCTATAAACACCTGGTACATAATAAACAGCTCAATTTATTATTGGGCACTTTTATATAAACAACGTAAGGATTCACTAGAAATTTACCCTGTGGATGTAAACTCCCTAGGATTACAATATATATATATATATATATATATATATATATATATATATATATATATATATATATATATATATATATATATATAAATGAAACAATAAAGATAAATATATCTTTATATTAATAGTTTTATTGAAATTACTCACAACAAAGACCATCTGCTTAATTAGTGTCGAATGAATATAGATCAAATTCAATGAAAATCTGAAATATTTAATTTTCAAATAGATGGTTGTGCCAATATTATACACCTAAAAGTCCTGAAAAATACTCCAAATAAACTGTAAGAACGGTAATATTTTATTAATAGATGTCTCATACATGATGATGATGATGATGATGATGATGATGATGATGATGATGATGATGATGATGATGATATGAAAAAGAAGTAAAAACACTCCTCTTCTCATCTTTATAAATTGCAAAAGAAACACATAGATTTATATCATTTTTTAAATCTTCATAAAGTTTTAAAAGACTTGCTGTCTTTAATAATAAACGCGAAAAACAGGAAGTAACCGTTTCAAATTTCTCAGTAATATATAATCGTTTTATTTGACCGATCGACATTCTACTTTTTCGTTTATTTATTTCATTATATAACCAGTTTTTAATGGGGAATTCATTTTCATTTTAATGCTTATACGAAATAAAATCTCTCGACTTTACATATCGATAAAAACCATATAAAATAATCTTTGTGTTTTTTTTTCTAATTTATAAAACGTGACAACATTCATACACGGTGAATTTCCTCGATATTGGAATATATCATATAACACCATGACACTCATTACTCTCTCTCTCCCCCCTTCTCTCTCTCTCTCTCTCTCTCTCTCTCTTAACTATCTATATATTTCTCTCGCACCTGTAAATTCAACAACTCTTCCGTTCCCTTCAGTCCCTTTCTCACAAAAACGATGTTGCTTGTTTTACTCTATTCTATCGTTATTTCTATTGAAGGTGCTCGACTGAGCTCCAATCTTTGGTTCCTCTTTGTAAGTCATTCACAGCAAGAACTCGTCTTCTAGAACAATAGAGACAAAAATTCCTTTCTTCCTCGGTGTGTTTAGTATCAGGCGGAATTTCCACGAAGAGCGCTTCTTCGCAAGAGCTTCCCGTCTGTGGAACACATTGTCGCGCAGATTACATCTTGGTTGTCTTCAAAACAAACGTCAACAGATTCCTATCTAGAACCGTCCCCACTAATACTTGAAATTAGTACTGACAAGCATTCCATCTCAGTGACACTTATGCTCGAGTGGCATGTGGCCTTGATATATAGCGACCATTTTTAGTAAAACAACAAAAAAACATTTCTTAATGTCTCTGTGGGAATTTTGAGAAAAAGTTACTCTCTATTTTACATAGTGTGTTCGTACACACCATAAACACGTATGTAAATTAAATAGCAAAATAATAAGTCGCTTTACTTCTATATTGTCCTTATGGATAATATAGAAGTAAAAAAAATATTATTACATTTTGTTATGCATTTTTGTTAAATGTTTTTACTTTTTTAGAGGGGAGGGGATGGTACGGTGTCGGTGGCACCCCCTAAATGGTAAAGTTTACAACAACAAAAATTAATATGCCCACGTTACTCAACCTGTTGTCTAAAATGCATGCTAAACACATACATATTATTGACGCTCACGTGCGCGCACCGATTGTTTATGAAAACGTATTACTTAAATTTTGAGCTATAGCTCAAAATTTTATGCATGGCATTTCTGTATAATTTGGATTATTCGGACTACTATTCTCATCTTGAGTGTTATTCTCACAACGTAACCTGCGACCTTCTTAAGGTGTATCTTGTCGAACTCGGGAATCTGCACAGAATTTTGAACGGAACCCTTTATTTAATCCACGGGGGTAGCATGCTCTCGTTCCGTCAGTCATGACCGGGTAGAAGTCATCAGTAATTAGCAATTTCTAGTATCGCCCGCAGTAAGGATTGAACCTTTATTTATAAATATAAAAAAATATAAATAAATATTACATAATTAATACCTACAGACGCTAGCGTTTCTAGCTTATTGCTCTCATCAGTGCAGGAAAGTAACAATTTCAGACAGTCGGGAGGCGCGAACCTGGTTCACAACGTCAGCCTAGAATCTGCAAGCAGTCGCCATATCCACTCGGTCACCGTAAACTATCACGATATTAAGGGAAATTAAGATCTATATGTACCTAGAATGTATATAAACATATACAGATATATATATGTGCACCCGCTAAGTGTTAAAATTTACAAAACAAGTAATGTATATATAATGAGGCAGGGAATTATTTATTAATTAACATAATCACCCCTTCCCATCCCTTCTATATTATAGAGACCAATCAATAAATAGAATATCGTTGAAATTCTTTTTATTTTTCTACTTTTTATTTTTTATTTTATTCTTTATTTTTACTTTGTTTTAAAAGATATAAAGGTGTTAAAATTCTTCCATTTGGGTTTGAATCGTGATTGGAAACACATCCGAGGAGACCTAGTTAAGGTCGAAATAACTTATAATGTGTACAATCCGAATGTATATTTAGTCTTTTTAAACCTCATAACGTATATATATATATATATATATATATATATATATATATATATATATATATATATATAATTATATTAAAATATATATATATATTAATATATATGTATATATATATATATATATATATATATATATATGTATGTATATGTATATATATATATGTATATATATATATATATGTGTGTATACGGGTGTGTATTTATGTGCGCACATGAATGAAGTTTATATATAGTGCAGCTTAGAAAGAACTTATCTGCTGACCGTTAAAATATTTAGCCCTATTAAGGGTTAAATTGGAAATTTTACGAGCGCACGCACTCATACGATTATACTTAGGCGACGTTGAAGATGGTCTTGAGTAGGGTAATAAAATGTATAAAAGAATTTGAAAGCGGTCAAACATACTCAATAAACTTAAATGATAACAAGTAAAAGAAAGGGAGTTACGCTAAGGTGTAATTGGATATGAATCTTGCCTGTTTAATTTTACACCCATCCCTTCCCAACCGTGATAATACACAGGATTTAAGAAGTTAATTATTTCTTATTTCATTTTTTCTGAAGGTCTAGGAAGCTGGTTCTCGAGAGAGATCGCGGCTCAAACATGTATTCACATATGTAATCAATAATGTTTGTATAAAAAGAATTTATACTATATATATATATATATATATATATGGTATTAAATTATAGTTTGTTTGTATAAAAAGAATTTATACTATATATATATATATATATGGTATTAAATTATAGTTCTTTAATATTTTACCTACGTACGGCGTCGTTTCGAGCAGTCGGCTCTTATCAGCGCAGAGAAATAAAAATCTCAGACTATCACAGGGCGCGAACCCGGTTCACAATGACACTTTGAATCTGTAGGCGTTCACTAAGTCCTTGAGGTCACGATAGATAGTTACGTGATTACAGAGAAATTACGTGATATTTACACTGAAAGCGGCGAATATAAATATCTAGACATACGATAGAACTCAAGTTGGAGTATTGCACTGCGTCTTCAAGTGAATGTCGATTTTTAATCTCTCCGATAGTGTTCTACTTTCAATTTTACTTGAAAGAGCCTTCTTATAATATTAAATTATATTTCTTTAAATGCGAAAGTCCAGTTCAAGTTAATTCAACTTTACGCAATATACGCACCATCTTTTTTATATACTGCTTATGTATATGCGATATCAGTCGCAAGATTAACTAATTTGCATATTAGTTATGAAAGGGACATGTTATTAATTAACTATTATTTGTTTTGTTTTTTTAATTTAATGATTGTTTTTATTTTAATATAGCAAAAAATTCTGTTTCTCAATATTGTTTTTTTTTCTTCGACAAATATTTATCTTTTGTCTTCAAATTGTCTTTTCCTTAGACCGACTTGATTTTAAACAAGTTGCGATCAATTTCCGAACTGCAAGTGAAAAGGCTAATCTGTTTTCTTTTTTTCTTTTCTTTACGGTCACATTTAAAAGATAAATAAATTTATCTCGAAATTACAAAAACGTTAATGTTTATCTAACTATTTGAATACATTTAGAAACCTTTTTTTCGTGTTTATAGACACACACACACTATCACGCAAGCATTCATACATCTACACGCACAGTGATACATCATTAACTCATAGAAACTAATCCATAGATGCAGATCATATTTTCGAAAACGTACGAAACCGTGACACCTTCGTATTATTTACGTAGAGAGAGAGAGAGAGAGAGAGAGAGAGAGACAGACAGACAGACAGACAGACAGGCAGACAGGCAGACGGACGGACAGACAGACAGACAGACAGACAGACAGACAGACAGACAGACAGACACAGACACAGACACAGACACAGACACAGACACAGACAGACAGAGCGAGGGAGAGAGAGAGAGAGAGACAGACAGAGACAGAGACAGGCAGACAGGCAGACAGGCAGACAGGCAGACAGACAGACAGACAGACAGAGGGAGAGAGAGAGAGTGAGAGACAGACAGACAGACAGAGACAGAGACACAGACAGACAGACAGACAGACAGAGACACAGACACAGACAGACAGAGCGAGGGAGAGAGAGAGAGAGACAGACAGACAGAGACAGAGACAGAGACAGAGAGACGGACAGATAGAGCGAGGGAGATATATATATATATATATATATATATATATATATATATATATATATATAGAGAGAGAGAGAGAGAGAGAGAGAGAGAGAGAGAGAGAGAGAGACTTCATATCTACACACAGCGCTTCAACATGTAAACAGAAAACACAAAATCGCGTAATAGTTTTACGCTAATAGAAGATCTGATGCTATTTGGACTGGATTGGGTGGGGGCGGGCCGTAAAAGTCATAACGGATACAAACACGGCCGATGAAATCGGAGAATCGGTCTCAAATCCTACCGGTTCTCTTGCGTTTTTGTTCGTAATAAAACCATTATTCACAGAGCCATGAACACACGCCTCTTCCAAAATATTTGAGAATAAAACATGTAAATTTACTTCAATGAATTATGATTTCTTACTCGCAGGAGTTCTCAAACGAGTCATCACCAGTAATCACCGTACCCTTCCAGTCGAGGCCTATCAATACTCGGTCTTTCCATCACCCTTGTTGGTGCCACGGCGTGTTTTTCTTTTTGTTGTTTTTTTCTTTACATTTTTCTACTCTAAAATATTATTTTACATTTACAATATTAATATACGAATTAAATTCTGGAAAATATTTTATCCGATAGTTCTCCCTAAATTGCCTCTCCATTCCTTTTTATTAACATTATTTATAAAGTCATCTAATCTCTAAAAAGTTAGGTATGTTGATATGTTTGTAATGTGGGCTATGTTAAGTTTAATTAGGGTAAAAGAAGGGGGGCGTCGTGAAAACTCGGATACCTCCAATGTTTGTAAAATTTTAACAATAGGTATGAGACATCTAATAATAGACATCACACACATTTTAATATGCTTTTAAGTATTTTCAAAGATTTTTTAGGAAGCATATATTGGCACAGCCTCCAATTTAAACATTCAAATATGTCAGATTTGACATTGAATTTGATCCGTAGTCATTAGACACATATTAACCTTATTTTCACTTCCTTCCTAAACCCCCTTAAACTTAAGCCTTAAATTTTAGACATTTTCTAGAATCAAAACCATGTCATGAATTTTTATCAAAAGTGAAATAAGGATTCTAGACATAAGGTTTAGTATCATTATATTATGATGTTAATCTTCGTAAGGAATATAAAAGTGGTGTAAAATTGTTCATATATATATATATATATATATATATATATATATATATATATATCATATATATACACACACATATATACACACACGTACACACACACACACACACACATATATATATATATATATATATATATATATATATATATATATCAGAAAATGTATGTAGTACAGATAGATCTAAATAGAAATCCATTTTACAATAAAAAATTGAAATTCAATATTTAAAATTTAAGATTCAATAGAGCTTATAATATATATATATGTATATATATATATATATATATATATATATATATATATATATATATATATATATATATATATATATATATATTAGCGCGATAAGATAGATAGAAATATACCAACTACCAAAGTTAAAGCATACTACCTCACTCGTCTTTTGGTTATGGGTATAGTGTAGCATCTGTTAGGTGATACACTTCATATTTGCTGTCCTCGGTCAGTTCTGAAATCCTTTTATACTGAGTCAATTTTCATTTTTTCCCAATCTTGCTGCCCATATCTCCCCTTTCCCCCAGATTACCCCCCCAAAAAAAAATCTGACTCTTATCACAGTAGCCCCTGACGCTTCAGTTGCAATATGCCTTGTTTGGAGGGAATAAAAGTAAACATTAAACAATCAGAGAGCCCCCTTTTAGGGAGCTTGATTTTTCTCGCATTAAAAAACGACCTTGTGTCTAACTCTCCCCTGGTGTGGAGGCAAGTAAATAGGTACCCCATTCTCCCTTTTTTATGCGTCTTTCCGTATATCTATCTATATACCTGTTATTTTATACACAATTATTTTTCTCTTCAACAGGTGCTCTGTACACACCTGTGTCTGAGTAAGTTTATTTCAATGTGTGTGTGTGTGTGTGTGTGTGAGAGAGAGAGAGAGAGAGAGAGAGAGAGTTAGAGGGGAGGGCTTGTGTGGGTGTGTAGTATATCAAGAGAAGGAGAAAAATATACAAATACTCCCACAATAAATATTAAATAATTAAAAAAGGAGTAAGAAAACACTGCATTCTCGAAATTGTGAGGTTACTGTAGAAAAGGCTTGGAACAAACGCGCACATCAGGGCAGAAATCCCTTCATCCTCAGCCCAACCCCTCTTCCATCCGGCACTTTTTTTCTTTTTTTACAGCCGTGAAAATCGTCTTGCGACGCTGATTGGGCCACTCCCAAGCCTATATAAGGAGGCAGTTTCTCTTTATTCATCAAAACCGTATCGTCGGGTTTATAGTAAAGACTTGCCAACCATCGTCTAGTAAACTACTACTACTACTACTACTACTACTACAACTACTACGAGTAATAAGTCTCAAACTAAGTCGTTCCGTCGATTTCTGTCTTGTTATACGCGGCTTTCTTTCCATTACTATGACGACAAACTTGCGCTTTTAATTGTGTCGCTGAAGTTCTATATCGCTGTCATTTTTTAAATTATTATTCAAAAGCGGCTCATCACGTTTGATCATCATTCGACCACAGTTTTACGCTTGACCAGTCCAGTGGCTATTACTGGACAAAGAAAAAAAAAAGCGATAACATTTTTTTTTACAGGAGATACAATTTTAAAAAGCAAAAATCATAAAAATCAAAGAAAAAAAAAACACAAAGTAACATCAATTTTTTATGGTCTAACTTGTTTTCCTAGACAGGAACACAGTATTATTTCTTTTTACATATAAATATATATATATTATCTCTCTCTACACACATATATATATATAGAGAGAGGCAAACAGAAATTTAAAGAAAAAAAAATAATTAAAAAATAGCACTTTTAACGCAGTGCGTATTATTCACCAATTTGGTTTTTACTGTCACCGAAGATTCCAATTCTTTTTATCGTGTGTCAACAAACACGAGCATATACACGCACCTTGCCACACCCACCTTACACAATGGTTATGGCCCTGTACCAGTCTAAACTCACGCATCTGGTTGGCGTGACCCTCACTATTATTCTTTACCTGACCTCTGGCTGCTCGTCATTCCTCTTCGTAAGTTCATAACTTTTTGTATTTTCTTTTTCAACAACTCCGATTTATATGCCACTATTCAAAAAAGAAAAAAAAATGACAATCGGAATTGAACCTATGTAAGCATGTCTTTGATTTTGTTTTATTATTATTTCGTAATAATTGGTAACGGCAAGATATATTTCAAAAACTAACTCTTCTACAAAGTTAATTCTTAGAGTGAGGGGGGGGGGGCCTTTTTATAGAGTAATGTATTTTTAGTAAAAATTACATAATCATTGTAAAATAGCAATAATGCATAATAGTTTTTAAATAAACAGGACGATTTAAGAAATAATGGTAAATAATAAATTTACAAGAATATTTTGGGTCTATCTTATGAAACTTTTAGAGCATCTGATCTCTATATTCTATTAATATATATATATATATATATATATATATATATATATATATATATATATATATATATATATATATACACACACATGATGAAAGCGGACCACAGCTTGAAACGCGTTATATAAAATTATAAAATGATAAAACAACAAAATAATAAATAAATGTTGAAAAAAACATTCTACAAATGTTGGTAGCCTTACTCCTTTACATATATACTTTTCTCTCGTTGGAACTGCACTAATACTGCACTACCCTCTTTTCTATATATATATTAGTATAAATTCCTTTATTTATACAAACATTATTGGCTACATATGTACATACATGTTTCGGTTGCGATCTCTTTCGAAATCAAACCTCATCGGGCCATGTTACAATTTAAACTGCCTAGTTAAAATTGCAAGATATCCCGATGAGGTTGAATTTAAAAAGAGATCGTAGCCGAAACATGTATGCACATATGTAGCCAATAATGTTTGTATAAATAAAGGAATTTATACTAAAAATGCAGCTCTGCTTGTTATTAAGCCGTATTGTATAAAGCTGGAGTTTCATTGGATTAACATCTAGGAAATAACAACAATACAATTGCTATAAAACTACAAAGATAACTAGTTTATCTTTATAGTAGATCTTATCGTCATAAGAAAATGCTAGATATAATAGACAGAGCATAATATAAGAAAAAGAAATGATGAAAATAAAAATTGAATAAATTACAATATTTTTTATTAATATTTTCCTTGTATATATATATATATATATATATATATATATATATATATATATATATATATATATGTGTGTGTGTGTGTGTGTGTGTGTGCACGCGCGTGCAAATAAGAGCGTAATATCTATTTATATATGTATTAGAGAAGATCAGTACAAGATTGGTACCGTCGGTTTCGAATCCATACAAAGGGGACCTATAATTTGGCTCCTTTACCAGATTCTCTTCGGCCTCTGTTTATCATAAACAGAGGCTGAAGAGAGTCCGGTAAAAGTCCCCTTTGCTTGGATTTGAAACCAAAGGTACCGATGATGTTCTGATCTTTTCGAAAGCACACACTCACGCACACACACACACACACACACACATTTCTCTCTATCTCTCTCTCTATCTCTCTCTCTCCCTCTCTCTCTCTCTTTCTCTCTCTTTCAGTCAGTTCATATTATATTCCAATAACCATGGTTTTATTTTATTATTTTTATTTTTTGACATTTCCAAAAAACATAACATTTCTGTGAGATATATTTTTACGGTCCGTTTCATTTGTCTTGTGCCAAACAACATTTTTTATGTCAATATCGTCTCTGCAACACTACAAAATCATATATATAACGTTTTGTAAACGAGCATAACACTATTCAAGTTAACATCAACACTTTCTACTGTTCTCATCTTGGGTGGTATTATCACAACATTTCGGCCAATGTAACTTCCAAACCTCTTCAGGTGCGTCTTGTCGAACTCGGGAATCTGTACGGAATTTCGAACGGAACCCTTTATTTAATCCACAGGTGTAGCTTTCTCTCGTTGTTAGGCATGTAATTCGTAATTATATTCTTAGTGTCGCCTATATTGAGGGTTGAACCGTCACTTAGAACTGATTATTAATAAGCAGTTTAGCCGTTGCGCCTCGGGTTAAGGTAGACAATTCAAGTATGATTCCTCAGTTCGATAAGACGTCGGAGGTTACATCGACCGAAACGTTGTAAAAATAACATCCAAGATGAGATCAGTAGTCCGAATAATCCAAATAATCCAAATTATCAATCCACATCTATAAAATTCTGAAACATAATAGAATATAGTTACCTTACCCTTATGTTTTATATTGGATACATTCATTTTCTAAAAGACTCAGGAACGTAACACATTGATCTATCGATGTTTCTCTCATTTCCCTTATATTTCCGTATATATTTCTTTCTATAAACACGTTGTACAGGTTCATCAGTCTACAATCAGATAAACATACTTGAATCATGACTCTGTGTTTATCTCTTTTTGTTAAAATTAGCCTATTCCCATTTTGCCTATTCCCATTTTGCCTATTCCCATTTTGGGTTAGCTATAAATTCTGTCGGATACGCATGAACAGACTAGTAAAAATAATAATACAGACACATCTCTAAACTCAACCGATGTATCTGTGTTATTGTTTTAACAAGTCATTTTTCATGTTTATCCATTATTCCGTACATTCCATTTGGTCTGAAATTTAATTTTATGTTTTAGCTTTTTATTTTTATTTTTTCTTCTTATCCCCTGTTTTTATTTTTCCTTCACATATTCTATTATTTTTATATTATATTTTATTTTATTTTTTACTCTTTATTTTTGTTCTTATTTTTATATTTTTATTTTTTTCTTAATAATCTTTATAAGATTTTATTATTATTATTATCAGTTGTATCTTTATATCCCTATTTTATATCTGTAACCATTCTTTTTCCAATATTGGTCTATGTACGCCCTCCCTCCAATGGATGTTCCTCTAAGACGAGCTTGTTATTTTTTCCGTGAATTTCTGTAAGATGTGATGCTAAAGGCGCTGATGAAGAGACATTTTGGAGTAGCTTTTGTTGTTTTATTTTTCAATTAAAGAATGAAATAAAGTATTTCCGGAATGTTTTGGAAACGACCGTACGCCATAATAGACTTGTTGTTCTAATTCACTAAATCTCCTTAAATATATATATATATATATATATATATATATATATATATATATATATATATATATATATATATATATATATATATATGATTGTCGGGAAATCGATGGGATAACTCTGGGATTGTTCTATGTGTGTAAAGACGCCTCCTTGCATGTGGATTGCTTTCGTAATAGCACTCAATTACTAGTCTAATTTCCTTTGTGATCTCTCTCTCTCTCTCTCTCTCTCTCTCTCTCTCTCTATATATATATATATATATATATATATATATATATATATATATATATATATATATATATATATATATGTATTGGTATAAATGACAGTTTCGTGACGCAAGAAGTGGCGCGTTTCCACCAGATATTAACAATGATTTTCCGGTTTCAACAGAAATCGATCCAACAATATATAAACGTTGTTATCCGTTCTCGAACTTTGGATTTCATGGAGAAAAAAAAAGACACCACGCTAAAGAAACAACACTTACACAAAGGATTGTAGAAAGTTTATTTTTATTTTTATTGAAAGAGAAGATTGAAATATTTATATTTTGGAGACAGGCATACACGTGGTTTGCTTGCCAAAAATGACAATTCGTCATTGACTATCCAGTCACACACACAAAAAAAGAGACAAACATACACACACGCATATGTGCGCGTTGTTAGTTTCCCAAATAATACAATGACTACAACATTATATTCTTACTAACAGACCATGTGGAAGTTCCACAGTTGTATCCTCTATCAGTTATATATTTCTACCGCGCTTAAAAATAGTTCCATTCTATGGACGTCCGACGCGAACGCAGACCCCGCAATATTATTGTACCACCTTTGTTCAAACTGAAACATTCTTATCTAAGTACATTGCTTAATGTAGTTTCAGAATATATCTGGTTATGGAGAGTCTATCAACAAAACCCTTGTAGGAGTTTGTGACATATTTCCATTCTATGGACGTCCGGCGCAAACGCGAACCCCACGATATTATTCGTATCATTTTTGGACAGAACAGATACTACACTTTTATCCTAGCCCGAGAGCCAAGAAAGTGTATTCACACAATAGCGACATCGGATAGAATTTTTTAAATATATTTATTTTGCATTACCTCTTCGACGATCGGGCGATACCATCTCTTAACAAGTAGGAGGAAGGTGATAACGTACGTATCATTATAATATCAATGTTAATGTGATTGGGGGTATTTATCACTCATCTTATAATGTCTTCATACACTTTTTAAAAAAATTATCTTTGTCCTTATAGCTTAGGGGAAAAACGTCAGTCGACACACGTCATTTTTCCACTATCAACGACATATTGTCGCCATAACACTAGTCACGAAGACAAAAAAAACATCTCTTTGTCCGAACTGACAACGTCTCATCACGAATAACAAGAATGCGGATGGTATGGGGCTTTCAGGATATTCATAATAAAATTTAACTCGGATCTGTTCTAATGTTGTGACAGTCTATTTATAATAACTGACATTGTCTTAATTTAAAAGTCTTGGCGCTGAAATGAACAAAATTAAATAGAATTATATAAAAATAGCCCAGCCATGAAACACTTTGGAGTCAATTGTTTTATTGTTAGGAATATACAAAAGTACTTTTTAAATATCACAACGTCGATCTGTATATTTATAAATTGGAGTCATTTGTCGGACTGGCAGTGAGATTCAAATAGACATTTCCTTTCCAGTATATAAGAAGAATAACTTTCTAATATAATCAGTCATGTCTATGCGATCGACGTCCGAATGTTAACCAATTTTCTATTTGTTAGCAAAATGAACTCTCAGTAATTAGGTTTTTTGTTGTTTCCTTATTTAATTGTTTTCATTTTACTATAAACCACAGTTTTATTTATGAATATTTCCTATATCGTGGATGAATGCTTAGCATTTTGAATAAAAAGAGCCTTTCCGACCCTTTCCGGTCAATTTACTTCTGGGAGTTACTATTTTTCGTTTCCTCGGAACGCTCGTAAAGAATATAGCAGATGCGACACAAATTTGATGCAATCAGACCCAATAGTTGACCACCATCATTCTGGAACCTAGGGGCTGACTTGAAAAATCAAACCTTTCTTTGTCAGAATGACGTATGGCTCGGCACTCTCCCAGACATTACCTCCTCCTTCGGGGGGCGGGTGTTGGTTTATTGCTGATCGCCTGATGCGTCCCTAGTGGAGAATACTGACGGGATGGTTTTGTGCTATTTTAGTACCTGACCAGAGTACCCACTTGGGGGAGCTGATTTTCCCCACCTTCCGGCTTTGTGCCACATCTTTCTCTAGTGGAAGGCAAGTAAATACTAACTGTTTATTGCTATTACTATTAATACCACCAACCGAAGTTACACACAAAAGGTTTTGGGGTGTTTTAATGACTGTGTCGCTCTCATTGCCCCGCAAAAGCCTATTCTATCAATAACACTTAGGTGTTGATCTTTTCCAAAACTGAAGAAAAAATTCACGTTTCTATACATTTTTTAATGTCAAAATATTATCATAATAGCCCATGTGATATCATTATTTGTATTAGGAAATGTAAACATTCTTTTTTTATATTAGGTCACCATTTATAAAGGCCAAGAGCCACTCGAGGATAAGGGTCAATGAGATCGAATAATTTCCAGCCGAAAGGAGGAACAATCAATGGTATGGACTAAGTTTGACTACTTATAGAACGGTTTAAAATAAGTATTTGTTAACATTGGATTTTACGACCACTATGTTGTAATCGGCAGGGAAGCAGTTTCGCGGTAATGCGTTCCAGAGACGGAAAGCCATTACAAAAGGACATCTGTCCATGGAAATTTCGACTGACGCTAGGCACATGGAGGAAAAAGAAAAATCTTTTTCCGTTGTGGTAGTTTAACGAGTTTTTGCTGTGACTGCATAGATACACGATACATTTTATTGTGTTTGATCAATGTGCATTACAAAACTGAAAATAGCTTCCAAAATCGAACAAACCCGTTATACTGCAGACCTCTGCTGTTTGAACTGGTTGGCATATATAACCTCATGCCTATCTTGATCATTTCAACGTGATATAAATGACAAGCTCTCGGATATTAAACCAGGGATTTTATTGTTTACTAATGGATCACCCCTTATCAAGGCCAGAGGCCACTCGAGAATTGGAAATACGTGAGGATTAGAAACAATGCGTGGAATCGGTAAAAGATTACTTAAGAAGAAATGATTATCCAAGAGGACGGCTCAACAAGTATTTGTTTACATTAGACTTGAAGACGACCATGTTGTAGTACGTTGGGAAGCATCATCGTGGTAGTTTGTTCAACCGACGGAATGTCTTAGGAAAGCAACTTTGCTCATGGAAGTTCCGTTTGGTTTCTGGTACAGAGAGAGAGAGAGTGAGGGGGAGAAAGAAAGAGGAGGGGGCGAGACGGAAAGAGAGGGGGAGAGAAGCTCTTTGCTTTGGTTATAGCTAGGTGAGTCCTTGCTGTGAATGTTTTACAGAGATTAGCGCTTCGGACCATCAAATTAACAAAAAAAGCATTCGAATATGACCTTTTTAATCTCATTATTTGTAACATACACATGTTACTTAAGTGCGACTTAGATTTTATAGAACGTTACAAATTATAGCATTTCTTTAACCACTTTTGCTTTTAGTTCGCATAGGATTTTTTTCTGATCGGCCATCGGATCTTTAGAACGCTTCTCTACCTCCATCCAGATATGAAATGGAAGATGTACATCAAATCCGTAACTGGAATAATGGTTGGATCATTCTACCGCTCCAGAAAGTACCTGGCTCCTGATGCAATCCTCTACCTGTGTAAGAGTCAGACTTCGCAATCTCTTCCTTGTAGCCCCTTTCTCACATAAGAGACGTTGCTAGTCTTTCCCTATTCTATCGATATTCCCATTGTAGGTGTTTGACTAGGGTTGAAGCTCAGGTCCCCAACGCCGCAAACATTTTCCGCAAGAACTCGTCTTTCTGCCAAAACTGTAAAGAACTCTTATTTTTCCTGTGTGTAGCTAAAATTAAACGGAACTTCCGTTAACAGAGTCTCTTTCAAAGAACTTCTCACATGTTGAACACGTTATCGCAGGAATGTTTCATTACAGACTACAACATGGTCGCTTTCAAGTCCAATGTCAACAAATACTTGTCGAATAATCTAATTAAAAAATCTCATTAAACCTTATACTCGAATGGCTTTTAGCTCTGGTAAATGGTGAGCCATTAGTCACAGAAACGCACACCAGGTCAGTTCCGGATGACCGTATATGCACCAGGATTACCAGATGTATGTAGAATCATGCCCAATAGGAAATTTGCGTTTTCATAAAAGGAAAACAATAAGTTTATTTTGGTTACAGACACGTGGAACTGATTACAAATAAGAGTTGTTATATTTTGATAGCTTATTTAAAAAAAATATACGAAAATACTTGGCCAGCATACATGTAAAAATGACATACACGATTAATGTGAAAGTAACCTGAGATAAATACCTACCTACCTATTTCCTATATATATATATATATATATATATATATATATATATATTTATATTTTATCGAGTACACCTTGCATTGAACAATCGGAGATGGAATAGATTTGTCATTCGTACATCTTTATCTCTCTTCCTTCATTTATCTTTACAATTGCTCTATCTCGTATATTGAGCTTAAATCATTTCACTATAGGTTCAATTCTCTAAAAGTATACTTTTAGTCTCATATTATATATATATATATATATATATATATATATATATATATATATATACATATATATATATATATATATATATACATACAGGATGTTCAAAAACGAAAGAAAGGTTTATTGTACGAAAAAGAATTCGCCCATCAACTACCTTGATGAAGACAGGAGGGCACTGCCTCATTACACAACAGTGGCACATCAGTTTCTCGAAGCATTGGTGGAAACAAAAGAATGTGATCCCGAGAAGATGCAAAGGAAGTTGGCCGCTTCGTTCATAATCTTTACCGTTGTCTAATTGTGCACCCGCGATGTAGACACCGCATTCTGGCCCACACACAAATATATAAATATATACAACACCACGCACGACCTATTATTATACTGCATTGCTTTATTTATACGAGGAAAAATGTCTACTTTGCTTCGGTAACACTTGCCCTCCTTGACCTTCTTGCATCATATCAGTTGACTGTGCTATGTCATTTACTTGACAGACAATTATATATTATAAATAAAATTACCAAGATAGAAACTTGGTGGTATTTTTGATTGACACCAAACGCTCAATTATCTGCCGTATGTATTTATTGTATAGATTATAATATAATTGTTAATTGCCTGTTACGCAAGTCAAATGATATATTACGAACCACCTGAAGCACGCAACTACGACGAGTAATACATTAGATCTAACTCAAAAATTATATTCCTAACTTAGCAGAGTAGTAATTATTATTATTAATCACTTAGTAACGTGCTCACGACAGGTTCTTCATAATAGCTCTCCTCGCACAGGAAATATATTGGTGTTGTTTGGTCTGACGGTATGTCAACCACCGTTGGATCATTTTATTCCGAAATTGTACATGTGCTTTTTTTGTTTGTAATACGATTGATTCGTAGATTTATTTTAATTTGAAGAGATGTTAGTAACCTGGTCTTCCCAAATAGTCACCCATTTTATACTGACAAAACTTAACGTCGCTTAACTTCGGTACTGAAAATATTTTGGCAAGAAAAACAAGAAAAAATAAATCTACCACCCAATTATATTATTGGTATAATAAACTTATACATTTTGGGAATAAATTGCCTAATCAAGTTAAAAATAGAATTAGTACAAAAATATTTAAGAATAAACTGGATGAATTTAGAAATAATTGTAAATACCGAAATTACACGGACATTTTTAGTCTATCTGATAAATTATGAGAGAATTTAATTTCTATATTAACATTATATATTCTGTGATATTATAGATAATTTGTATATATATAGATTGTCATCCATAGAAGACTGTTTTGCTGTATCACAGCTCTTTAGTGCAGCTAGACTAGCACCGCTCCCAAGTCAGAGATCTAACCATCAACCATCTAGTTGCCAATCGGCATTCTCTTACCATTAGGATACGGGAGAAACGCTCGTAAATGATGTCTACAATGTATATTTTTATAAATACCAACCGCCGCTTCCACCGTGCTCAATTTGTTTATTTACAAAGAGCATTACACTAAGAAGACATCACCCAACGACAGTGAGTGTACCCCTTCCGTCAAAAATCACGGAAAATGTCATAAAACGGTTCTCATAAATAATCCAATTTTATTCATTCCATACATAAGTTTCAATCCTCTCATAACATTCTTCGTCGTTTATACTGACAATCATCTATCTATTTGAGTTTTACCCATGAGTGAATTTTAGCCTCGATAACTGGTTATTCATTAGTAAAAAAAAATAATAAAGATCTCAACATACTTTGAGACAATTAAAAAAACACTATATCGATGAACTTGTACATTGCGTTAAAAGTATAAAAACATTTTCTTTCGGAATTCTTAAAAGTGGATTTTTTACCATAAATCTAAACTCTGCTTTGATTAGAGTTTGTTTATAGTGTATAAAGGGAATATGGGATATTCTCATTCGACCAAGATATGCAGTGTTTGGGTAGGGAATACAAGAGAAATTCCTAAACACGCAGTTGTTAGAACGCACGCGTCGGCAATAAAAGACGACAAAAGGGCCTGGTTAAAAGAATATACATTCGTTAATAGTACGACTTCACAGACTATAACACGACATAAAGTAAACACACAAGGTTAATTGTACATATAGTTAATTCACATCCCAAAACAATTGAATGAATATGATTGTAACGATAAGGTAAAGAAGTTGTGTGAAGCACAGTCGTCTCATGGGCTGTCTCTCTGTAGAGGCCGGTCCGAAATCCGGTAGGTTTTGTTCAGTTCGATTACCAGAAAGCAAATAGAGGAAATAAGGGCTAACCTTTCAACCTCGTGATCTTACGAGAGCAAAGACGAAGTCACGTATGAAGTCTCTCTGCTCTCTTTCTTCCAAGGGGACAACTCTGACTGCAAAACCCTAATCTTCCAAAGAGAGATAACTTTGAAAGGAGGTCATTTTGTCGTTCCTACAGTAGCTAAGATTATTTTACCTCACAGCCATATTTGTTTTGCGGTTATTCAAAATGACGGCAAATCAAATATTGTAATCCAGGCTTAAACAGTTGTCATCTGCTATTAATTTGTTTGGCTGTTGTGAAGTGTAAACCATGTTAAATTCACAGAATATACGATGAATACAGAGAAGCATGTTTTAGTAGAACAAAAAGCGATGCTTATAAATGGGCTACATTTTTTAAAGGTCGAAATAGTATTCAGAGTGGCGAGCACGGAACTTTTACGTGATACCCATGGATTCGGTAACAATGCACTCATTTTAACTGACAGGAGAGTTTAAATAGAGCACAATGTTTAGAAAACTGAGACTGAGTGCTTTATGGCACATCAACCCTATGGTGAAAAATGTTTTAATGATTGGATGCAGGCATCTGCTCCATATATGTAATACGTAATATTCAGCATCTGGAGAGCGTTAAAAGACTGGCTACTCAAATTTTGCAGGGACTATGGGATCTGCCCTACGAAAGCCGACTCAAGATCCTTAATCTGTTATCTCTTAAGCTCCAACAATTACGTGATAATCTCATTTTGGCCTACACTTTCCTCAATGGCCATTATGATCTCCCTCAGGACCTATATATTATGTATATATATATATATATATATATATATATATATATATATATATATATATATATATATATATATATGTGTGTGTGTGTGTGTGTGTGTGTGTGTGTGTGTGTGTGTGTGTGTGTGTGTAAAAAGTGTTTGAAAGAAAATTTCAATCATTTTATGATCTCCTAACGAAGCTTTATTCCATATATATATATATATATATACCATTTCCTTTCGTTTGGTAGAAATAAGTCCAACCGAGTGCTCAATTATTAAATAATATAAGTGTAATATTTATTTATTAATAGTGTTACAGAAGATCAAGTTAAATCAACATAATACCATTGTTTTTAAGCTAGGTGTGGTCCTAAACCGAAACCCAATGCTTCGCTGGGTTTGTTTGTAATAATAAACAACCAGCCGGCACTGGTTATCTTCAGTCATATTTGATATTGGAGGAATTGACGTATCGTCCCGGAAGAATTGTTCACCCTTTTTTTAATTCCTTTTTTTTCTTTTAGTAATTAATTTTGAGAGTTTTGATTGAGAAAATTTTAAGTAAAGAGGCAAGAGAGGGAAGGGAAACAAAAGAAAAAACGAAATTAAACTGAAAGTTAATAATATTAGTCGATCCTTTGTAATGTTTAAAGGGTGTAAGTTTTTCTTCTTTTCTTTTGCATTCTGGATTGTATCTGATAGCATTTCTCACACATTTCCTTGGTAGAAAACTAAATTAGTTACAGGCACCCAACAAATTCCCGGAAAACTATATACATAATGTTCATCCTGCCCGTTTCGGATATACATATATATATTTGGGAGCGACGGTGGCTAAGTTGTTAACGATACAGAGTGAAACCCTGAGTATGCCAAGTTCGAATCCAGTTCACTTCACAGAAACACTTTCATCAAAACCCACACATGACCTTCTGTCTAATTAACTAGAGAGGAGGTATATATATATATATATATATATATATATATATATATATATATTTGTAATTTTTGCCATTATTCTACCGGTACAATTTATTGTTTAATTAATCTATTTCTATAGTTTAATTTCCTTTATATTTTCATATATTATTGTCAGTATATTAGTTTTTTTATCTTAACTTCAACTATTATACTTTTTTTTATATATAGTTTATTATTCCTATTTTTTTTAAATTTTAATGTACTCTACTATAATATATTTTAAACATAATCTCTAATAACTTCTTATACCAATTTTCGTGGAGGAGGATCGGAAGGCTTTGTAGTCTGTCACTCAGCTTGTTTGCCCTTTGGCCCTATCAGCTCTTGGTTCTCCTGATGTTTTGCGTTTTGTTTTTTAAGTGGTTTTTGGGGCCTTTTCTGTATAACGTGTCGATGCAGGCAATGATGAAGTGACTTTTGGACAATCTTTAAAAATTATTTTTTTTAAATATAAATAAAATAAAGTATTTCCAAAATGTTTTGGAAACGATTGTACGCCAAGTTGGACTTGTTGTTAGAACTCTAGGAACGCAAAATGTAATGACATGATCCTTTATATGTTTTATATATATATATATATATGTATATATATATATATATATATATATATATATATATATATATATATATATATATGTGTGTGTGTGTGTGTGTGTGTGTGTGTTTCTTACCAAAGACTTCTCGTTTGTGGAACATATTACCGCGATATTTCTTTCCTGCCTACTACAACATGGTTGTCTTCAAACTCAATATCAACAAATATTTGTCATAAACCGTCCTCATGAGTAATCAAATGTTGTTCATTCCATTCATCGTTTTCAGCCCTGTCATAATATTCTGTATCATTCAACTGAAAATCTATCTATTTCATTTACCCTTATCCTCGAATGGCTTTTGGCCATGGTAGGTGGTTACTCATAAGTAAAATAAATAATAATGTTAAGATTAAAATCCTGTTTCCATTCGAATATAAACATCTTCTATAGAAAAGTGTCCTACCTTTCAACAGACTATGACCATTATTATTTTTTTCTCTTGTTGTTTTTGCGTCGTTTATGCAGTCTACTGAAAACAACCATAATAAACAAGCGTATCTGTAATCTAAGCAGCCAGCCTTGTCCTGTGTCAATTTATTAAGTAAGAGGGGGAGCGGCGCGGCACCGGTAACGAATCGAAAGCTGCGTCTTTCCGTTTGGAATGGAATACGTCATAATGGCAACAGTTGTTTATGTCTTGCGACCTTGTCCTCATGGCGTTTCGTGTTTCCAGTAAGGCTTGATGCGACACAGCAACAAAAATGCCTTATAGATTGAATTATCAAAGAAAACAATACATAAGATACATATATATATATATATATATATATATATATATATATATATGTGTGTGTGTGTGTGTGTGTGTGTGTGTGTATGTGTGTGTGTATTACAGAAGTTTAGGACAATATCGGTACCGTTGGTTTCAAATCCAACATAGGGGAACAACACGTGACTGTCCTTTATGGATACTCTTCAGCCTCCGTTGTGGTCTTTTGCTTTGGAAAATGGCCATATATATATATATATATATATATATATATATATATATATATATATATATATATATATATATATATATATATATATATTCCCTAAATTTCAATTTATATATATGTCCCGTTACGAAGATAATAACCAAGATATAAAGCTTCTTAACTTTATGTCTAGAATCCTTATTCCGATTTTGATCAGAACACATTACATGATTTTGATTCTAGAAAATGTCTAAAAATTGATGGGTCGAAAGAAGAAATTAAAATTTAGGGAATCTTGTTAAATTGATGTCGACTGCTATTCGATCAAATTCAATGGAAATTTGAAATATTTGAATTTTGAAAATAAGAGGTTGTGCCAAAATTATGTCCCCTAAAAACCCTTCAAAATACTCCAGAGTAACTGAAATTTCAGGAATATTTATCAATTGCTGTCTAATACTTATCGTTAAAATTTCATGAAAATCGGAGCTATCTGAATTTTTTGCATAAAACGAAATAAAATTTAATATATCCCACACTTTGCCACCTTACGCATAGCAGATGTGTTCCAAAATTCATAATGATCTGTTAATTAGTTTACGAGTGAATCCTGTAGATAGAAATATATAAACGTATACATATACGAGAATCACCAATAATGAAATCCAAAAAAGTGTGGGGCTCAGAAATATTGGTAAATCCAGAGGAATCTGTATAAAAATCCAATGACGGCGATTCCACCCAGGTTTGTTGTCCTCGGATAAGGTATCGAATAATATTGGCCATGTTAAGGAAAACAATATTCTTCCTGTTTTCAGTTAAGCATATTCCAAGGCAAAAACAATGACAAAATCTCAATGGAGTCAAAGTGATTCTCATACCCGTTTGAACTTTAATTTTTTTAAAAAACTCTTTCAAATTTAGAACTTTGACAGTCCTATCCTGTCAACTTATCAATCATAATTTTTCCTCTGATGATAAGATTTTAATCTTTGAAAAGCCTGGTTTAAGGAATGAAAGAGATGAAAAATAAATGTTTTTTATTAACTAAACTGCTCCTTGTTTTGAACAACTGAAGATATCGATTTGCTTCCATTTGCAGGTCTAATCAATTTTCATTAACTTACCATATATATATATATATATATATATATATATATATATTTGTACAGGATAAACTCCTAAACTAATGAACCGATCATTATGTATATTGGATCACTACTTCCTGGCACAAGGATGGATAATGTGAGCTATATTTAGTTTAATTTTGTTTCATACAAAGGGAGCAAAACAGGGGGTGGAAACCCTTCGTGAAAATTCAGATATTTCCTATTTTTGTGAAATTTTAACAATCAGTATCAGACATCGATTAATAAATATTCCCCAAATTTCAGTTTCTTTGCAGTGTTTTAAAAGGGTTTTTAGGGGGCATAATACAGGCACAACCTCCTATTTGAAAATTTTTTTTTTAGATTTGCATTAAATTTGATCCATATTCATTAGACCCCAATTAAGCAAGATTCCCTTAATTTCAGTTTATTATTAAGACCCCTTAACATTTAGGCATTTTGTAGAATCAAAATCATGTAATGGATTTAGATCAAAATTGGAATAAAGATTCTAGACATGAGGTTTAGTATCATTATATATTGATTTTAATCTTAGTAAGTGGGCATAAAAGTGGTGCAACACTGTACTCTCTATATACACTAGTGTGAAACCCATATAAAATGACGGAAAAATATGTTTCTCAAAAGTATATGGAGCAAGAGGCATGTTTATCCGTTCCGTTGTGGTAGAAGACGAGTGTTTGCTACGAATGTCATAAAATGAGGAACCAGATATTCGGGCTCAGTCGAACACCTCCCATAGAAATTGTCTTCATTCCAAGGAAAAGAAATCCTTCTATATTGAGGCAATTTCTATAGGTAACTAGACGATCTGTGCTCTGTTAGTCAACGTTGGTATATTGTACATCTTTCCTTCTCGTTCCCCTTTTACTCCTACTTTCCCTTTACCCTCCTTCTCTTCTTTCCCTTCTTTGTTTACGTCATTTATTTATTTACCTCATCCTTTTACTATCTTTCTCTTACGCTGATGCTTGAATCTTATCGCCATGCAAAATGTCGAACAATTAAGAAAAACTGTAAAAATAATTTTTAAAAACTGTGAAGGTGTATCCCCTACTCGCAGTGGCGTGTAGAGGAAGGAGGACAATGGCATCCAATTTTTTTTTTGGAGGGGGGGCATTCAATCATATTCAAACTATCTCCCTTTTTCACGATAGTTCTCAGGACTTCTACTTGATTCTTTGAAGCAATCAATGTGTTTATCGTGGGCATCACCAGACCTCTTAACGCCACTACCCTACTCGTAATATAAGGAGAGCTTCTTTGGAGAGGGATCTAAGTTGTATAATACATCATCAGTTAACGGTAAGACCAGTTTGTGCAGATTCGCTTGGCGCAGCAAAACGGTTAATACTCTCGTGGGTCTCTTGACGTAGAATAATCAGGTTCTTGAAAAGACGCTCCCCGAATAATTCAAATCATTCGCGTCTTCAAACTCATTTTATTGACATGCGCAGACATCAGCTTTTCACTTGAATTCAGTGAGAGTCATAAAGTTCAATCATTAGTGGCGGGTTGATGAACATCTTAACAAACGAGAAGTTCAATTATCATCTCAGAATTTCACAGGGAATACACGTTCTAACATATAAGTCAGATCAAAACAGCAATCCGTCTGACATACCGAAATTTGATTCGGACTAGCCTATGCTTTTGTTTTATCCTTCAACTATGTTATTAGAAACAATATGTTTTATTTTGCATTAATTCTTTGCCTGAAAATACTTATTTCGACAAAGATAACTGTTGGAGTGGAGATATTTTCACTTATTCACCGAAACCGATTAAAGGTAAGTTATCGTGTGCAATTATACTGAGTTCTCTCATTGAGTTCTTCAAAAATGAATATATATCTTAATTAAACAATTCGACTTCAAGAATGAATGTGTTTGTCTGTGTTTGTGTTTCTTAATTCAACGTTAATTACACATTGTTAATTGTTTTTTACAATAAATCGATTAGCACCAAGTTCTAAAACGAACTTTTAAAAAAGTTCCTAATTTAAAAAAAAAATTTGATTACAAAATTAAAGTTACCAAAATTAATTTCCGTTTCTTCGTAAACAAGTCAGCCATTTTTTTCTTCTACTCTCTGACAATGTAGGGTAGGCACAGCTAGTCGCCAGTATGATTTTTGTATAAATGTTCATTGAATTTTAATGATCTTGGCTTTTTGACGAAGATCAAAGTGTAGTACCTGGCACAGCTTTAAGTGTTTTTAATACCAGTCGAAGATACGTCTCCAGCAATCAGTGGCTTTATTGCTGTCGGGCTGAGAAATGGTTCTTCTCAGTCCTAAAAAGTCCACCTTCCCAGGTTTTACCTTCTGTTTGAGAAGCTGCTAGTTTAATGGTAATCGCCTAAGGAGCGCGTACACGGGAATGCCGACAGGGTTGCTCAGGCATTTTTTGTAGGCAAAAGAGTGTGCTTCTCCTACTGCGCTGGCTTTTCACAACCTCACGTGATAACCTCCTGGAGTGGAGGTGAATAAATACTACACTTCATCTTTTCTGTCCTCGGTTAGTAAAGGGGAAATCTTTCTAGACTGAGGCGTTTTTGTCACAATCCAGAGTGAGCTGGATTTTTTCCACATCAAAAACCGACTTTGTGTCTAACTCTGCTATCGTAGGGATGCAAGTGAATAAGAATAAATTAGTAGACGGAGTTTTAAAAAAGAATCTTCTCTATGTCGTAAGTCATTCAACTCTAATCTTATTCTAAGGAGTGATTAACTTTTATCTGTTGATGTTTTATTTATTCCTCCACAGGAGTTAGGCACAAGGCCAGTTTTTATCTTACTCCCACAAGTAAGATGTGACCCAAGATCGGGTCGAGAAAGTGGGGTTTGAAAAGCCAGCGCTCGAGAGGTGAGCAATCTGGCCATTTAAAAATTGCCTCGGCAACCCCGTCGGCATTCCCCGGTAGGGGCGCCTCAGACAGTAAGCAATAAACTTACTCCTCCCCAAAGAAGGAAGGCAAAGCCTGGGAGGGTGGACCTCCTAGAACTGCACAGGACAGGCGTGCAGTATCCATCGCTGTCGAACAGGCTGCCAGAATCCGCGATCACCCGACAGACGACCAAACAGTTCAAGGCAGTTCTGGATGTATCATGGCCGCTGATCTTTAGATAACTATCCCTTACTTGAGCAGCGGAGGGTGCGTGGGGACGCAATTCTGGCGTAAAGCATGAACAAGAATTTAAATATAACTTCCGATAAGTTTTTTCACGTCAGCGCCAAGTTATGATCTCCGCAGAACCCAGCAAAGTTGCTTTCGTCTCATTAGAAGAAAGGCATCATTCTATGTTCGTGATTCTGCATCTTGAAACAACAAACCAAAGGTAGTGACGATGTCTATCATATCCAGGATTAAAGTCGCCTTGAACAAAACATTCAAACTGTATATAAATGTACGCACCTTCTCTCTTTTTACATGCCTTGTTGCACTTTGCTATTCTTTGCCAATTAAATTTGATTTCATGAAATAATTCTTAAATTAAAGATTTTTTTACTACCGAGTCACCGCTCATCAAGGCCCAAAGGCCATTCAAGGACAAGGGTTAATGGTTTGTGTCACATGAATGGTGAAACAAACACCTTGCGGATTGCAAACCATAGTTGATTACCTAATGGGACGTCTCAACAATAATTTGTTAACGTTGGACTTGAAAACAACCATGATGTAGTCAACTAGGAAGCAGCCCCGTGGTATTGCGTTTTACAGACAGACAGTTCTTGGAAATAAACTCTGCTCATGGAGGTTCCGTTTAGTTTTAGATACACAGAGAAGGAAAGGAAAATTATTTACAGTGGTTGTAGCTAGACGAGTTTTTGCTGTGAATGTTTTACTCGGGGGAACCAAATATTGGAGCCCAGTCGAGCACCTACCATGAAAATGACAATATAATAGAGAAAGACTAGGAACGTCTCTTCTATGAGCAAAAAGGCTGCAAGGAAGAGAAGGGGGCATCCCCCACTAGATTCCGAAGTCGATTTTGTACTCTGCAAAGGCAGCAGGGGGTGTTCTTAGCGGCACCTCCCCAGATGTTGCAATAGTACTTCATTTATGCTGTTCGAAGTGCTCCCATAGATGGTTGTTTCATCTGCATAGATATCGACGAATGATCTTAGAATGTTATTTGGCGGATCATTGATGAATATCAGAGAAAAAGGTTTGGCTCAGAATCGATTCTTAAGGCATGCCAGCGTGGATACAATGTTCTTCAGACTTCTTACCATCCACAACTACTTTTAGAAAAACTATCAAAGAGAAAAGATTCGATGGTTGAGAATACATTTCCAGATATTCTATAACTAGCAAGCTTGTTAAGCAGACCTCCGTGCCAAACCCTATCAAAGGCCTTTAATATATCAAGAGTTATTGCTCTAGTAATCAAACCCCATCGATAGATTCGCTGATCCTGTGTGATATTACAGTCAGCACGTCAGCTGTTGATATTGCAGGACGAAATCCATATTGTTTGTCACTGAGTGGATTGGTTTTGCTGAGGTAGCTGACAACTTCTTGAGTTATCACAGATTCAAACAACTTACTCATGGCGCATAATATACTAATTGGTCTGAACCGAGATGCAGAAGATTTTTTTTTAAATATTATGCAAACTGACGAAGTTTTCCAAGGTGATGGGAAGCTTTTCTGCTTGAAGCAATGATTGAAGAGCTTTGTAAAAATAGGAACTAGTTCTCATTGCAGCTTCTTAACCACTATTATTGGAATGTTGTCAGGACCAGTTGGCTTGCTGGCTTCGGTTAAGGAATCTGAAATAGTGTTCAAAATCGTTTCAATTTTTCTTTTTAAATCAATCTTCAGAGCCTATCAGAAAGTATCGATTTGTTAGAAATGATTATTCGACGACTAATCGAACTTTTTTTTCTAGGATCACAATTTGAGCATCTAGCAAAGTGTTATAACTATCGATGGGGTGCAATGTGAATTTTATTAGGCCAATTAATCGTGACGTGATTTTTAATCAGTCGCAGGTAAAAAGTCGATACTCAAGAAATGATGAATGCGTGTTCAGCATGAAATCGATAGCCTCGGATTTAAAATGAACTTTCCAACGTCTAAAAAAAACATTAATAAAAAACAAGAAGACATTTAAAAGGTAGTAAGATTCTGGCAGGCATAAACATTGACATTTCTTTTCTTCTTGCGGGGACCAACACTAGTGAGGTTGTTTGGTCACACAAGGACCAATCACTTCTAGGCGTATTAAGTATGACCGGACCCTTCAAGGACTCCCCGGAAACCTCTAGGAATTAGCAGGACAGACAGAGAGCTCCCAGGCACCGAAGAAGAAAGACGTTGACCCTCTCTCCTACCCCTGTCGACTAGGAACTAATCAAGGCTATCTTCACTTGAAGATATACTGCTCCAAAAAAAAAACTTTCGGTAGCCGACCGTTATTATTACTATTTAATTCTTTTATTCGCTGTCTTAACTTCTGGCAACCTACACCCAACGGTGTAGGTCATTTAAATAAATATATATAATTAGTTGTTTATAGAAGAGCATTGTTTTCCTTTCTTCAGCGATTTTTTTTTTATTATTAGAGATCATTATAGTTTTACGGTTTATGTAAAGATTAGCTCTGGATTCGAACATGGCACACCCAGGTTTTCGGTTCGTGTCGTTAGCCACTTAGCCACCGTCACTTGGTTTATATGGATAGTTATTAGATATTCAAGGGGAGTTTTAACACGAATCATTATATGTGATGGCTCACTGGCAATAACAAGTGGCGTTCCTAAAAATTTGAGTGACAACAAGTCTCTCCATAGTTCCAGAACTCTCCACCTCTTTCGATAAACCTTGTAAATCATTTAGCAATATCGCAACAGCCGTTTAGCATTGATTTGCTATTAATAATTACCGTTGTGTTTTTCCTCGAATTCGAGAAGCAATGAGTCTCCAGTACTCCCAACCACTTCCCATTAGGCGTCTGGTTGGTGCTCTCCCTCCTCTGTTTTTCCACCATCTTGATTCTTCACGACTGTTTTATGTAGTACCCGCCGGGGCTTATACTAGCTCATATAGATGACACAAGATTACTTATTAAATCCCGGGTAACGTCGGGTCATCCTGCTGATATATATATATATATATATATATATATATATATATATATATATATATATATATATATATATATGTAGTGATCAGCAGTTAGTATTTGCGGTATGGTTCTTCGAAACCGGAAGTAAACAAAGCTATCATAGGATCGTGTTTTAGACCGTCTGACGACCGCTAAGAGCGCGAAACCATTGGTAATAGGCTATTAAAAGACGTAATTTATTCAAGTAATATATGTATGAATGAATAAAAATGCTTTTTAATATAAGAAAAATTTATTTGGAGATACTTTTGGGGAATATCATTGCTTTTTTATTGTGATAACGTTTTTTTTTAATTTGAATTAGAATCACTGATGAAACCTGTGAAAGCATATCTTGATTTCATCGTAAACAAGAAAATGTATGATTTAATTCTTTCTTTCTTTCTTTTCCTTTTGAATTTCCTCTTTTTTTCTTGTTTTTTTTTCTTTCTTTCTTTCTTTCTTTTCCTTTTAGATTTCCTATTTTCTATCATTCTTTTTTTCGTTCTTTCTTCTTCTTTCTTTCTTTCTTTCTTTCTTTTTTCCTTTCGCATTTCCTCTTTTCTTTTTTTTCTTTTTTGTTTTGGGAGTGTAAAAGAATGAGATACCGTCAGTAACTAAAGACTAACCTCATATAAAATTCCAAAACTTGGACACTGAGCTGGATTACCACTTCTTTCATTAAGTGATCAATAGCATTACCAATCATCATTCATTGAAATGACAATACCTGAAAAAAACGTTTCAAAAATTCAAAGTCATATTTGGAAATTTGTGGAAACGATCGCATGAAAGAATTAATGGTGTTTTAAGCAAAGAACTCGGAAGTTATTACCTCATTATATATATATATATATATATATATATATATATATATATATATATATATATATATATATATATATATATATATATATATATATATATTCCGTGGTCGGGTTTTGAGTCCTGTCATAGTCGGTTCGCTCTGAAGTATCGCGGTACGACGAAACACGTGTCAGCGTATAACTATTATATATATATATATATATATATATATATATATATATATATATATATATATACATATATATATATATATATACATATATACATATATATATATATACATATATATATATATATATATATATATATATATATATATATATATATATATATATATATGGTACACGTATTGTATTTGTTTCTGTAGGTGTAAATCCGTTGAATCTCCAGTGTTTATAAAAAGTGCTCAATAACAAGTAGAGCTGTTCTTTAGTATAACTTTTTATTTATACAAACATTATTGGTTACATATGTGCATACATGTGTCAACAGTTGTAGTCTCCACAGAGAGTCAACCTCTCGGGTCTGTAAAACGCGAGAAACACCATTTTACAAATCACAAAGCTATCACTACAAAAAGTGTTGCATTACACACTCGACCACATCCCCAAATCATGTTTTACATGATATGATACCGACACTATTTATTTTTTATTTTAATTAAAATAAACTTTTAGTCAAAGGCTAAATTTATTCGTCTTTTATTGTTTAATGCCTCAATTTGAAGAAATTGGACTTATCGCGTTTTGCATTCAAACTCTTCATATATATATATATATATATATATATATATATATATATATATATATATATATATATATATATTATATATACAGGGTGAGCCAAAAGTAGGTGGACAGTAAAAACATTTTTTGTCGAAGCGTAATAGGCAGACTTCAAAGCTGTGTAAATCAAGAAGGAAAACAGTTTGAACACTTGCGTTGATAAATAACATTTAATTTTCATTAATATAATTGTTTTATTACATGTAATTGTACGTATAAGTGATCTCTAAATGAGAGGGAAGGAGGAAGAGATAGATAGATAGATAGATAGATAGATAGATAGATAGATAGATAGATAGTGATGGGGTTAATTGAGTTTCATTTCAAATATTTCTGTGTCTGTCATGGAGAACGAGACCATTGGTCGTTGGATTGAGTGTTGATTGGTACATGCGCATTCATTTTTGTTTGTTTTCCTAAGGTTTGCGAGTTGTGTGTCCTGACAAGATAACTGACGAGGCACAGACAGCGGCCAGCCTGTGGACAAAACAAAAAGATTATACTCTTTAGGAAGCGTGCGACCAGAATTAGATGATCAGATCGTGTGTGGACTGATTTGGATGGCGAGTGAGGCCAGCCAGCCAGGTAATTAGACGGAGAAAATAGCCGGGAAAAGTTTGTGCTTTTTAAGAAGAAGAAGAAGAAGAAGAAGAAGAAGAAGAAGAAGAAGAAGAAGAAGAAGAAGCGTGGATCCCTCCCACATAAAGAGCGAAAAGGAAGTGGCAGGGCGGGGAGAAGGAAAAGAAGAGGTTACATATTTGAACTTCGACCTGTTTCACGGGGAATCCGGAAATGAGGATGAATTGAAATAGATAGATAGATAGATAGATAGATAGATAGATAGATAGATAGATAGATAGATAGACAGGCAGACAGAGAGGGTTAGAGTCGGTGTGAGAGAGGGGGTGAGGAAAGAAGCAAAGAAAGAATAAGATAACGTAGATCAAAGGATATGGAGAAAGAAAGAAAGGGCGTGAAAAAAGAAAGACTTAAAAGAGACGAGAAAAAAAGAAAAAACGATAAAGAGAATAGAAAAGTAGAAAGAAATGAAGAAAGTAAAAAAGGAGAAACAAGGAAAAAAGAAATTTGAAAAGAAAGAAAAAATAATGAAAGAAAGAAATGTAAACTTAAAGACAAAAAAAACGACGAAATTATAAACAAAGAATAAAAAACGAAAGAAAAGAACACAAAAGAAAAAGGCAAAAGGCAAAATGACATAAAAGAAAGAAAGAATAAATGAAAAAAAAAGAAATACAAGAAAAGAAAGGAAGAAAGATAAAGATAGAAAGAAAAATAGAGGAAAGGTAAACAAGAAGGAGAAAGGAATGAATCGCGAACGATCGAAATGAAAAGATAAAACGAAAAAAAAGGAAGAAATAAATAATAGACAAGAGAAAAAACGAAAAAAGAAGAAAAGAAAAGTTGAAATTCAAAAGGAAAAGAAAGACAGAAAGAGCATAAAAGAAAGAATGAAATTCAAAAGAAAAAGAAAGAAAATAACAAAGAAAGAATGAAAGAACAAAAAAGAAAAAAATGGTGAAATCCAAAAGGAAAAAAAGAGAGAACAAAAAAAGAAAAGAAATTAAAAATGGAAGAAAAAGACAAAAATCTAAACAAACAAAAAAAAAAGTTGAAAAGCAAAATGAAAGACAAAAAAGAAAGAATGAATAACAAAAAGAACGAAAAAAAGAAAAAAGACGAAAGGTATAAAAAAAAAGAAAAGATAAAAGCCAAACAGAAAGAAAGAACGCAACAAATAAAGATAGATCGATCAGAGTGAAAGAGAAATGATGACATCTAAAATAGAAATAACTAGTGAGCTCTAAAAAAAGGATGACAGTGAACGTGGAAAACGAGGGAGGGGAAGGGGACGAACGTCTCAAATAAGACTCATTGATGACACCGCCATGAAACACACAAGAAAAGAAAAAGAAAAAAGTGAATGGACAATGGCAATTAAGAAAGGAAAAAAATCTATTTTTATCAACAAATGTTTATTTTTGCACAATGATAAGAGAGACCTCTTATGAATGCGCTTAATTTACCCGAAAAATAGCAAACACCTACATCGAAGATGTGAGACAAGGTTAGAAAGTGGAATTTGTTCGGCCAGTTCACAAGAGGGAGCACACGCTGGTCCCGCAAGAAAATGCCTGGGCAGCTCCGTCGGCATTCCCCGGTCGGGGCGCCTCAAGCAGTTAGCAATCAACTAACTCCTCTCTAAAGAGGAAATACAAGGCCTGGGAGTGTGCACCTCCTATGACTATCCAGAACCATACCTCAGCCTGACAGAAGATCGGACTAATTGTCGAGAATGAAACCTCGACATGGTAAGAATGGCGTCTCTGACTTTTCACAGTAAGACTCAAACAGTATGTGATAAAAATTCATCTAATATTAAAACTACTAGCAGGATTTCATGGAAATTCCACGGTGCCTTCTAAATCAATCTGTATAATTTACTGTTAATAATAATATTCCTTTTGAAATAATAAATGTTCGTCAGGGGCAATACTATTAAGAAGAAATAACCTTTTGATTGATTAAATGAACTTAAAACCAATATATATATATATATATATAAATTCCCAAAACAGTTTTTCATGGTAAACAACTGATGATCCCTTAAATAATGTTAGAAGCAAACTAATATAATAACTGAAAAAGTTAAATTTACTTACATGAGTGATTTTCCACTGAACGACTTGGGACTTAAATTTTTTGTTGTTGTTTTTTTTTTTTTTTTTTTTTTTATTGAAATATAGTTTTAATGGTTGAGAAACTTCCAAGACTATATATATATATATATATATATATATATATATATATATATATATATATATATATATATATATATATATATATATATATATATATATATATATGGGAAGAGAAGGATGAAGGTAATCCGACGTGATGGTAAAATGAAAAAGGAAAACCAAAAACTGGATGTTTTTTATGTGTACATCAACGTTTCGTCTTTATTTATAAGACTTCATCAGGATGATGATATAGGGAAAAGATATCATGCAAGCACAGATACATGTAGGGTAGACATGTTGGGAAGAAAAATAAAATAAAATGAAAAATAATGGCAGCGTCTTGCTGGACGTCCGTGCTTGCATGATATCTTTTCCCTATATCATCATCCTGATGAAGTCTTATAAATAAAGACGAAACGTTGATGTACACATAAAAACATCCAGTTTTTGGTTTTCCTTTTTCATATATATATATATATATATATATATTGGTTTTAAGTACATTTAATAAATATATTTTATGGCTGTTAGATTGTTTTGTTTTACGGCATTTCAAGCCTTTTCGGATTATTTAATGCCGAATCCGGTCATTTTGGCAAACGTTTTTATGCTTCAAGTTCTTTATATGTTCAAGTATTTATTCATTGTGTTTGGTTGAGCTAAAGAGGAAAATGGAGTGAGAGGGGGGAGGGGAATAGAAATGGGAGGGAAATGGGAGAAGATGGAAAGGAGAAGGAGAGGGAAAGAGGTAGGAGAGGGAGGTAAAGTGTTGTTTTTTGTTTTGGAATTTGCAAAGAGAAAACAATAATAAAACATCAATGTTTGGTGCATTTTGGGTCAGGAAGCTTATATTTTCAGACAGCCTGACCTGGTAGCAACAGAATATATTTTTGAACTTGTTTAATTAATATATATATATATATATATATATATATATATATATATATATATATATATATATATATATATATATATATATATATATATAATAATTTTCCATTACTTGATATTTTTTTCAAATTTTGAATTTTGGCTTTTCCACTGCCAACTTATCTATCTATGTAATTCCTCTGATGATAAGATTTTAATCTTTGAAAAGCCTTGGCTTAAGGAAAGAATAGTAAACAGTTTTTTACCGAGTACACCTTGCATTGAACAATCGAAGTTGAAATACATTTGTCATTCGCACATGTTTATCCTTTTTCTTTCATCTATGTTTATATATATATATATATATATATATATATATATATATATATATATATATATATATATATATATATATATATATATATATATATATATATATATTGGAGCTTTGCATGCTGGGTTCTTGTTATGAATTACTTTCACTAATACGCTTGAAACAATATACACTCATGCATCTTCCCATCCGGTTGTAGATTAAATAGTGTAATAGACTCTAAACCGTTAGTTGTTCAACTAGTCTAGAAGAAAAATGCGAAAAAACTCCAGTTTTTTCTGTTTACCTCGGCATTGTTGTGAGTCGTCCTGAATTTATCCTTGCCGTTGGACTCAAGTAATGTCGCTTCAGAGAAATGTAGTTGTACATTATGCAACGCGTTCTTCACTATAGACTTCCTGCACAGGCATTCTTGTAAAGAGTGTCCATTTTCTCTCCTGACTGAAAGTGGGTCTACAAAACGTTTAATTACTTCTTTTCTACACAATTAAAAGTCTGCGTCACATTTGAATGGTATTTACAGATTTTATCAGATCTTAGTTTGGGATGTTAACTCAAGAAGCACCAATATTTTATGGTAAAGGGCGGAAAGAGCGCTCTTTCGACACGAGGTTACTTCGGTCGATTAAATGATCCTTCAATCGTGTCCAGCGTTGGTCGTTGTGCTGGCAACGGTTTTTATTGCTGCCATTGTTTGAAAAACGCTTCTCACAAATCTACGAGTTCCGGTTAAATAAGTAAAAATACACAGAAAAGATGGAAAAATAATAAGAGTGTATATCTATATGCATGCCCTTTCTTTAACAGTCTTTATTCCATTTTAGCCTACACGTTTCATTCCTGTTCAGCATGTGATCTACAAGCATGGCTAAGATCAAAGTGTAGTATCTGTTTCGATGGATACTGCACCCCATAGACTCGTATTGTCTTGGCCTTCGGGGCTTGATTTACGCCGGTTTATGGGTCTGTCCTGTGCAGTTCTAGGAGGTCCACCCTCCCAGGCTTCGCCTCCCCTCTTTGGGGAGGAATAAGTTTATTGCTTACTGCCTGAGACGCACCTACCGGGGAATGCCGACGGGGCTGCCCAGGCAATTTTTAATGGCCAAAGTGCTCACTTCTCGGGCGCTTGCTTTTCAAACCCCAAGTTCCCGACCCGACCTTGGGTCATATCTTACTTGTGGGAGTAAGATAAAAAATGGTCTTGTGCCTAACTCCTGGGGAGGAGTAAATAAATACAAGCATGAGAAACCAGAGAAAATGCGATTTCAAACTTATGCATGACAGAAAAAACCTGCTATTCCAAACTTTAGCGTGACAGACCAAAATAAATTTCATTTCAAACTTAATCGAGACCGATCGACCTACAAAGCCTCTAATAGAGATACGATGACACATCAAAAACACGTTTCATTCATTACAACAATTAAACTATTTTACTTCCACTGCTCATCGTACAGCGAATAGCAGAGATTTTTGTTCGTTTTTAGAATAGTGGCGCTTTCGAGAAGTACTGATTTTCTTTGGTTTAGAAGCACAAATGAACCATAATACTCGACTTTTGCATATAAGCTTTAATACGAACAAACATTTCTTTAGAATCGATAGTTTTAAACAGAAAAATATTTTGTATGTATCCACCAACTTATATATATATATATAATTATTCAAGTTCAAATATATTTACATAACGAACAGAAAACAAATATTTTTCAAAAGTGCTCAATACAAAGTAGAGCTTTTATAAAATTAAATAAATATCGGTGGCAATCTCCACTAATCAATTCGTATTACAATGCCTTAGCGTCTTCTTTAAGACCGTGTCTGATAGTCACACAGTCTTTCAGACACAGTCTTGAGAAGACGCTGAGGCGTTGAAACACCAATTGATTAGTGTAGATTGTCACCAATGTTTATATATATATATATATATATATATATATTTTAAATTATTATACACATACATATATGTTTCATCATTTTGGGGAATCAATAGTGTGGAGATAACTATTCTATCGGTCGCATGGCTCGAACCTCAGGGACTAGTAACCTTTTAACTAAAGTCTGGACCACTTAGTCCATGCGGACAACCCAACAGCTATGCGGAGAGAAGAGAAATAAAGTCTATTTGTGTGTTTTCCAGTAAGCCGACACATAGTGTTCGACTAATCCAATAGACGCGAACTCGCATTTTTTTTACTTAAATATATACTAATGGAAAACAAATAATCGACATGGTGTTTAGCCGTAGACTTCGCCATTCTAAAGTGATTTAAAAGCCTTTAAATCGGCGAATAGAAACTCATTTCTGTCGGGATTTGAAGTTTATAAACAAAAAGTCAAGTATTATGGTTCATTTGTGTCCCGAAAATAAGTCAGTTTACGCTGAACAAGGCAGAAAATCATATTAGGTCAGTGAGTTGTTTCGTCAGAAAAAAGTAAGCACCTAGATAGCATATGGATACTCTATTTGCAAAGTGACTGCATATACAGCGAATGTATACACAAGGATAACGTTGCATATACATCGGTTACTCCTTCCGACTCTTACCGAATATAATGTTATGCTATGCAGGCTCAACTGGACATAGACAGCTTTGATTAAAAACAAATGAGCAGTACGCTTTTTCACGATTTTCCAATTTTAGATGACGCCATTTTGATGACAACTCGACAAGAGAAGGCATTTGACTATACACCAATAAGCTACTAATACACTGTGGGACCCCATGTTTGTTTAGGGTTAAGTTAGGATTATTGTCGATAGACACTTGAAAGATTTTTTTTAAATATTTTGGAAGATAATAACTGCTATACACGCAACGTTAACATTGAGTGTACAGCGGCGGTATGCGTAGTTGTGGTCGTTTATTTAACATTTATGGTTCGTATACTTCTAAAATCTACGATTCGCAACGGGTGCGGATGATTGTTAGTGTGTGACGATTACGATGATTGCTACAACTGATTCGGTACTTTACTGAATGGCGGGCAATGATTTGAATCTATGGTTCCTCGGGGCGAAGGTCATTCCTATCTTTGGTCTTTAACCTCTTTCAGTGTGTTTTTTTTTTGTATGCGTGCATCTCTCTTAGTCTGTTCTCTTTATTTTTCTGTCCGCCATCACTCCCCTCTCTTTCTCTCTCTCTCTCTCTCTCTCTCTCTCTTTCTCTCTCTCTCTCTCTTCTACTCTCCCCCCTTTTATATCTATCTATCTATCTATCTATCTATCTATCTATTTAGGCCCTCTTTCTTTTTTTCTCTATCACTCTATCTATCTATTTATATCACTTCATGTGCCCGTATGTCTCTGCTTCCATTGCCTTTTCTTTATCTCTTTTTCTAAATCATTCTCTTTTCTCTTACTCTGTCTTTGTCTCTCTCTCCCTCTCTCACTGTCTCTCTCTCTCTCTTCTCTCTCTTTCTCTCTCTCTCTCTCTCAATCGCATATTGTCTGTCTTTCTTCCCCTCTCACTCCCTCTCTCTCGCTCTCTGTATATCGCATATTCTCTTTCTATCTATCTTTTTTTCTCTCTCTCAATCGCATACGCTCTCCCTCACCCCCCCTCTCTCTCTCTCTCTCTCTCTCTCTCTCTCTCTCTCTCTCTCTCTCTCTCTCGTCTGTGTGTATTTTTATCCGAACGTTTTAGGTTTTCGGGTCAGTAATGGTCAAAACCATCAAAGGCCATTTAACCATGACGTCATCGGAATGACAAAGGTACATTGCTAAATACATGCTTAACGAAGAACTCAAATACTCGCACGTCACGTGCCTTCATTAATCCGAAGTTCTAATCTTCATTTTACTACAACATTTCGATTGAAATGATCACTTGCCATTACTGACCAACATGTTTCAACTTGTGTCACGAAAAAAGAAAAAAAAAAAAGAAGGTTAGTGAAAGAAAAAGTCAGTAAGAAAAAGAAAGAAATCTTTGTTTATAATCAGCTTATAAAAGAAATAATTTTAAACGATCTTAAAGGCCGCTCTCTAGGCAGCCTGTTTATGCTAGTAGTTTTAGTATGATGATATATCTACTCGCGAGACCTCCTGGAAATTCCATGGTGATTTCTAGATCAATCTGTATCATTCACTGTTAATAATAATATTACTTATTAATATTACTTATTAATAATAATATTACTTATTAATAATACTTATTAATAATAATATTACTTTTGAAATAATAAATGTCCGTCAGGCTCAATACTATTAAGATGAAATGACTCTTTCTTCTTCCGTAAAAATAATTGTAATTGTCGACTACATATTCATTAAATAAATAGAATGAATATCTGCTTTCTTTCTTTCTTTCTTTTATTATTTATTTATTTATTTATTTAAAATTGTAGCAATTTAATTCTTTTTAAAATAATAAATATTCTCTGTCTTCTTACCGCAAAAATAATTGCCAGCAAAATATTCTTCAAATCAATCAAACCAATTCCACTATTTTAAAAAGTATTTATTTAAAATTCTATTCTATTGTTTCAAGCGACGGAACGATAGAATTTAAGTTTTGAACAATTTATTTTAAAATAGTTAACGTCAGAATTATTTACCTTGGCGACATCAGATTAATCACTAATAACCATCTTTACTGATCGAACCATCTATTTTGTTAAATGTGTGTGAAATGTGTACGTACAAACATAAAGTGGGTTGGCGTATTATTATATAGATATTATATTAGTAGACATTGCCGCTGCTGGCTGAGAATTAATGGAAGCACCTGTGAACCTTGCTTCTAGCCTCGAAGTCCATATTTATATTTTTATTCTGTTTTTGTTTTTAATTTCTAAAATGAAGTAAAACGTCTTCTTTGCTATTTAAAAATATCCGACGCGAACTCAGACCCCCATTATTATATTAAAAAAAAAACTAATACAAAATTAATACCCCTATTGAATTCCTCGTAACCTTTCGGTAAAAATGTCAACAATTGGATATTTGTAAAACACGAAGGCATACATTTTACCGAAACGTCAGATGAAATACTAGCGGATTTATCCGCCGTTGCCCAAGTGTCAAATGTTCTAAACCTAAATTTAGTTCTATATTAAACATTTCTGTAACAGGCCTCTTCGGTTCCTTGGCCTTTTGGCTAAGATCAAAGTGTAGTATCTGTTCCGATGGATACTGCACCCCATAGACTCGTATTGTCTTGGCCTTCGGGGCTTGATTTACGCCGGTTCCTGTGCAGTTCTAGGAGGTCCACCCTCCCAGGCTTCGCCTCCCCTCTTTGGAGAGGAGTAAGTTTATTGCTTACTGCCTGAGGCGTCCCTACCGGGGAATGTCGACGGGGCTGCCCAGGCAATTTTTAAATCCCACTTTCCCGACCCGACCTTGGGTCACATCTTACTTGTGGGAGTAAGATAAAAACTGGCCTTGTGCCTAACTCCTGGAGAGGCGTAAATCAATACTTTAATCGTTATTTCCACGAAAGGTGCCCGTCTGAGCTTCAATCCTTCTTGTAATACATTTACAGCAAGAACACGTCTCTTTTCCTCAACTGCAAAGGAATTTCCTTTCTTCGTCCGTGTATCTAACATAAAAGAGAATTCCCGCGAACAGAGTTTCTTTCTAAAAACTTCCCATCTGTGAAACGCGTTGCCACAAGATTATATCCCTGATGGTTATAACATGGGCATCTTAAGATCTGATAAATATTACTTGTCATAAACCGTCCTCATAAGTCATCGAATTTTATTAATTCTATTCATTATTCGCAATCCATTCATAAGATTCATTATCATGCACATATTAATCTAACCATCTACTCGAATGTCTTTTAGCCTTGATAAGTGATGACTCATCCGTTGTAATCAGGTGCATTTGTTGCGATGTCGCTTCTCTGATGCGTATATAATTTCGTTATACACCTCCATTTGTCATCGTCGTCTCATCAACTCGCATGCACGCATAAGCTTATTTTAATGGAGATTTATTAGTAAGATAGAGTGACAATTATAGGGACCAATGATGGATATACTTTTAGAAGTTGGGTCACTGTGTGTGTATGTGTGTGTGTGTGTGTGAGAGAGAGAGAGAGACGTTATTTAGTTCACATCGTGCAAACACCCCCCACCCCCCACCCATTGGGGTTTCTCGGGGCGAGATACTTTTTGTGTGACTGTGCCGTTCAAGTGTCCACCGGCAAAGAGGCAGCATTTCCTTTCTCAGGAAATCATGTGAAGCCCTAAACTTCTGTTTGCTCGCTGGGGTGATTCTTTCTGATCCCTGATCCGTCAATCATCCTCCTTACCCGAGCTGCGGTTTTCGTTGTGAACACATTGTTGTGTTAAAAAAAGAGTAAACAAAGGCATGTGAAAAAATGCAATTATTATATATTCCCAAGATATTCTTGTTAAGTATTATCACGCTCGGTCTCCTTGCTTGAATTTCCTTGTACATCCATGCCCCAGGAGATTGTATGGTTTTAATTTCTAATACTGTCTCCGGTTTGCGTCTGTACTATTTTTCTGGGTGTTCAAAATGCATTCGTTTGTATTGTTCCCAATGGGCTATCTTCCCAACGAGTCACATCTGGTTTTGTATTCCTTTTGGGCTAGTTTGCTGCATTCATTTATAATGTAGTTTCGTATCTTTGTCCTTCTTCTTCATCTTCATCATCATCATCATCATCATCATCATCATCATCATCATCATCATCATCATCATCATCATCATCATCATCATCATCATCATTATTATTATTATTATTATTATTATTATTATTATTATTATTTGCCTGTAGGAGGAAGACAATGCGATGTGCACGGCCAATTATTCCTGTAAGATATCCATTTGTGATGGTGACCGAGTGTTTGATTCGCAGATGCCCACTTGTCAATGCCAGGGAGGAACTCAGTGTCCAGTGGACGGGGAAACAGTCCCAGAACAGACTGTTATCAGGCATATTGGAACAAAACGTAAGTTCCATTAAACAAATAAGTCATTCATTCATTCTTTTCTTCCTTAATACTCCTTTTCTATTTCAAGCATCGTTACCGATTGTTAATCTGACAAACCAAACTTATAAATCGTTTTAATAATTTTCATTTATTCACCAGGAGTCATCATCGATGTTACCCGGGAATAAATGGGGACCTATGTGTACACCTTCTGGGAATATTACCATTTTTATACTTTTCCTTTTCTTTTTAAAATTTTAAGTAAAACATATAAAGTAAAATGTGAACTTTATATTGATTATAACATTATTTAAGGAGAAATGTTTTTAATCTTGGTATAGGACTTTGTTTTCAATTGCATCTTCGGAAAGGTAGACAAAAAAACGAAATAAATACAAAAGATAAACACACAAAAAGACAGAGACACTCTATTTATATTAGAGAATAGCTTATCTTCTCGGCCTTACTCGGGTGTCAAATATGTTAGACAAAATGTCTATAAAAGTTTTGTACCACTTTTATGCTCTCTTACAAATATTAAAATCAAGATATAATGCGCCTAAACCTTGTGTCTAGAATGTTTATTCCAATTTTGATCAAAATCCATTACATGAGTTTGATTTTAGAAAATGTCTAAAATTTAAGACTTAAGCTTAAGGGAGCCTTAAATAGAAATTGAAATTCATGGAATTTTGCTTAATTGGTATCTAATGACTGGATAAAATTTAATGCAAATCTGAAATATCTGAGTTTTTTTAATGTAAGGTTGCACCCATATAAAGCCACCTAAAACCTTTTTAAATACCTAAAAAATTGAACTTTGAGGAATATTTATTAATTAATGTCTAATACCTATAGTTCAAATTTCACAAAAATCGGCAGTATCTTAATTTTTACGAAGGGCTTCCATCCCATCTTTGCGTCCTTTGCATAAAACTAGATTAAACTAAATATTACCCACATTACCTATCCTTACGCGTAGCAGCTGTGTTCTAAAATTCGTAATGATCAGTTAATTAGTTAAGGAGTGAATTCTATACATATGAATATATAAACATATACACATACATAAATAGAGAACATGATTAGCATTATTGGGGAGCGTTTTAAACATTCTTTACCCCATTATTCCTAGAACTTCATAGTCGTTGAGATGCAATCATCAAAAATGGCCAGTCTTATACCTTTGGAATCGGTAATAAGACATGCAGAGTAAACCCTTTTAGAAGGTGATGCAAATCAATGGCACCATCTAAATCCTTTGGAATTGATACCAAAAATAAAATTAAAATAAAAAAGTCCATGAAGACTCTCCCAAAGAAGGATGGCTCAATTATCTAAACAGAAGATAGATATACCTCTTATGTTGAGAAATGGTATTTGCATTGTTCTTCTATTGTGTGAATTTGAGTTCGGCGTTTTAATCTCACTGCTAGTTCCAACTTTATAAATATATAAATATCACATTAATTGTGTCTAATAATTCTGTTTTCTGTTATTGTTTTTGTTATTTTGTTTTTAAATCGATTTTCTCCCTTTCTTTTCTTCTACTAAACCTGTAGATGACTCTCCTCTGCTTGTGCTGAAGTACTGCAAGCCACTGTACACAGAGAACACGCCCATTTGCGAGAAAGACGAAGTGACCATGATCTTCCACGGGTCTTCCCTAATCCTCTCCAAAGTGGCCAACGTATTCTGTCGCTGTCGGGAGCACGGACCGATATTCCTGTCATCTTCTACTATCAGGGGCGTCACTAGGGTCGAAAAATATACCTGCTTCATGGTGAGTAATAGCCAGCACCAACGGCAACATCCCAACTAACCCTGCTAAAACAAGACGACACACGACAATTTTGAAATCCAACAATTTTAGAAGAGCGAAAATATAATAATAATAATAATAATAATAATAATAATAATAATAATAATAATAATAATAATAATAATAATAATAATAATAATTAATTGTTTAATAACATCATGTTGGTACCACGGAGGGTCTGGAAAGATCGAGGAAGAATCCATACCTCCATAGCTCGAATGGATGGAAACAAATAGTACTTACGGGAGTATTGCATAGAATTACTGTCACTTGGAGATTCGGGACCACTTCCATTGTCTACCCCAATAAATTTTTCTACATATGATTTAAATTTCATACAAATAGAATGTATTTGAAATTTCAAGAGGGTTATACTCTCATCGGTCCCTTATGGGGTGCACTTAAAGATTCAGGAACCTGAATCTTTAAGTGCTTCCGGTAAATTTTACATGAGATTTTATGTAGATTCTCTAACCTTTCTTTCTGTAGGAAACACACAAAGACCACATGCACACAGGCATTAAGTTATATATATATATATATATATATATATATATATATATAATTTTTTGAAACACGCACCTGCGTTATGTTGAATTATTCAATGAAAATAGTATGCCGTCAGTTTCGTTGATACAGGTACATTAGTAATAACTAAAAATCACCAGTCTCTTCTCGATATGAAGGCAATAAAAATGTTTGTTTTTTTAATAGCACTAACTAAACAGTCGTGCGTACTCGTTTTTGTATTCGTAAATTAAGAAATCCAAATCGGTTGTTTTGAATTCAAACGTATTCCCATAGATTTTTATATACTTTTTAAAAAAGTATTACCCTTACGGTTGATATTGTAGAATAAAGTTGACTAGAATTGCGAGTTTAAGATAAGCTGTGTTGTAATCTATTTTCAGTTCTAACTGCAAACAAGCTGAACTACTTCATGCCACTATTCAATATGGATGCAAAAATGAAAATGAGAGAGCAATTCTTTCAAGAAGTTACATGTGATTAGAGTCACATGATTCGCTAAAATAAGATTTTTAGGATTACAAGGCCAACCATTAAAATGTCTCTTTTTTTATTTTTAATTATTTTCCTTAAGTAAATTACCAGTGATTCACGCCGCTCTTAGCGACCTTTACCGGAAGTAAACAAAGTTATCATAAGATCGCGTTTTAGATAGTGTATATATATATATATATATATATATATATATATATATATATATATATATATATATATATATATATATTGAAACGAGCTTGAGTACAATATTTGCTGTTCGATTACTCACCTTGTTTAGGCATGGAAGTGACTTTTCAAGCTTGAAAGGCGTAGAAACATTTCATTGCACAGATTGTATGTCTAGTTTTACTGTGTCCAGAGACAACATTTTAATTTGTGTATTTATTAATCCGGTGATGTCTTTTAAAGCATTCTGAAGATAAAGTAACATCAAATCTGCTAAACACATGCGTCAATATTCTAATTTCCGTAATGATATCGAATAGATATTTTATAATATATACTATTTCTACCAGAGTACGTATTTCGGACCCATTATTTTGGCATCAGTTGCAATCGTGATATCGACGCTAGGAAAATGTATTATCATAATATGAATACGCTAGTCCATCTGTTCTTTCCTTTTGTAAAACGTTTCATTGGTGATATCACTCTTTGTTGAAACTTTTAAAACATGCAATACCATCTCATCAACAATATTATAAATTATATAAAAGATATTAACATTAAATTATGAAATTGCTGTAACTTCGGAGAATCCCGGCTATTTTTATTATCAAAATACACCCGTTCGCTAAATAAATAATAGATGGGTTAAAGCAACGTCCCGTAGGAAGTCTCAGAATGTGCTTTGCCGATGCGGATGCGTGGATATCGAAGAAAATGTTATAATATCCGGGCCGAGATCGGCAGTGAGCGGCTGGCTAGCGAATTCGAGAGATCAATTTCCATCAACTCCTATGCACTCTCCAGCCCCGATTCTCACTGACTGTATTCGTTCACCGCAACCAACCAAACAATAAAGATATACCATTATATTTTATGCATAAGTATTCGTCGTCATTCTTTTAAGCGCGACAACAATATATAACAGATGAAACATATTACTGTGGAATTTCCACGAGTACTGCTACTTATTATTATTATTATTATCATTATTATTATTATTATTATTATTATTATTATTATTATTATTATTATTATTATTGTGACTTAAAAATTGCTCTCTCAACAAAATATGCAAATACGTGATACTTCAAATAATCGATTCTAGAAACTTAAAGGATTTTTATGATATAAATCATTATTGATTATTATGAACTTTATTAATGATGATAAATATTATTGATTATGATTTTTGTGATTTTAAGGTACATATTAAAAGAAAGAAGAGATCTGCATAAAAATGGGCAGATTTAAAATCGAAACGATCTGTCGTAACTTTTAGATTGAAAAGAAAATAACCCAGAACATTCCAGATCGAATTACACGAATTTTTCGATGAATTTCATCGACCAAAAAGCGAAGGAGAATCTTTTTTCTGAAACAATTGAGAACTTCACAACAACAAAAAAACTCACGCATTCACTCCATTCATCTATTTATATTTATCTATTTATTTACCGTATATACTCGTGTATAGGTCGAATTTTGAAGGTCGAATTTTGAAGGTAAAATTTTGAAGGCCGAATTTTGACGGTCGAATTTTGAAGGCCGAAATTTGAAGATCGAAGTTTTAATGCTGAATTTAAGACGTAAAATGACATCTGAAAGTCAACTTAAACACAATAGTTTCGTTCAAGTGAAATCCTGGCATAGTCATCAAACGATCAGGATCAGCTCCGATTTTTCTCAAAAGTCGACCAATACATAATTATACGCGGTAACTTTTTGTCATACTGCAATTCTGTTTTATATGTCGACAGTGACACAATCCATATAAATATTCTTAAATGTTAGCCTGTATAATTTTGTGTTTGTGCTTTTGTGTTTTTTGTTTGTATTGTAAATGTGATTGTCGTATGTGATGTCAAGTATGGACGTTCTAACTATATAAAAGAAAACGGCCAGATAGTAAGACTGTTCGAGCTTCACCAGTCTAACATAATTTAGTTTGCTCGAATAAAAAATAAAACTTACAAATGAAACGGTTAGGAATGCATAAAAATATTAACGCGAGAAATATTTTAATAGTGAGTAAAAAGGAAAATTACTCGCTCAATTCAACACCACCGGCTGGTTCCATTACGGTTTAGAACTAAGCCACAACGGAAGAACATTTGACGAGTGTCTCTTAGGAGCACGAAACCCGGTGTAATGTTGGATCTGTGAGTTAACAGAAGCAACATTTGACAACTGTCTTCCATGAGCATGAAACCCGGTGTAATGTTGGATGTGTTGGGTCAGATGTAACTAAGATATATATATATATATATATATATATGTATATATATATGTGTGTGTGTGTGTGTGTGTGTGTGTGTGTGTGTGTGTGTGTGTGTGTGTGTGTGAAACCATTGCTATTCATGCCTGTTCGAATCATTCTATAGTAATTATATAAAGATATTATGCTCTAATAAAAAGTAGTTGAGCACTTGGTAATGTTTTCTCCAAAAACATTTTATTTACTATGTCTATCTATCTATCTATCTATCTATCTATCTATCTATCTATCTATCTATCTATCTATCTATCTATCTATCTATCTATCTCTCTCTCTCTCTCTATATATATATATATATATATATATATATATATATATATATATATAGAGAGAGAGAGAGAGAGAGAGAGAGAGAGAAATGTGAAATTAGTGGGAAAACAGATAGACCAAAAATACAAGCAAATCATATAGTGTGATTTCATATTTCGATTATATTATGAAAATTTTATATATAAAAGTAAACAAGGTTCATTTACATTCCAAAAGTGAAGATTTTATTTAATCTCACGAAAACATTTTCAAAACAGACGATCATTAGTGCAATTATTTTACGAACTCGTTTCGTACATAGGAGACCATCCAATATTAGTATGTCAATATATTGTATCTGACTTCCTTGAACTCTTCAGAAAGTACAAAAAGTTCTTAGAATATATATATATGTATATATAATAAGCGTAAGTATGTATTTATTTAAATTAAATTGATTCGCGAAGCACCTTGGTCTATATAACCATACTATAAGACTTGCGGAAATCCAAATTTGACATCACATATATGTAAAAACATTTTTTGAATGTATTGTTTTGACGTGTATAAATTAAACAAATTAATATTTTTAACCACGTTGTTATATTATCGTTTCTTTTGTTTTGTTTTTTGTTGTTCTTTCTCTACCTGCGCTGCTTGTATTAACCTTTTACCTGGCAACGTTCCCATTGATTTATTTAGCATATCAATTTAGGAATCTCTGATTTTAATTAAAAATCTCATTTCAACTAAAATACATCATATGATCTCTATCATAAAAAGAGCCTTTCTATTTCGCATTTATTGTCATCGATAGCTTACGGCCTACAGACACAATATTTTATTCTGATGCTTCACTGTCCATTTGTGGAGACTTCACCGATGTTCTTAACAACAAAAATGTATTCCTATAAAATTTCTGTGAAATAAAATTGTATCCCACTCGGAATTATTTTACGATGGTCACATTTCTTCAATTCTGACCAACAATAGAAGCAGCAGCTACAGCAGATTGCAATTATTAAAGCTTAGTTTTATAAAGTAGCTAATGTGCTGTGTATATCTCATACGGTAGAGGATCAGACCATGTTTAGAAATCCTATTTATAATTGTGAAAATTCCAATTTTGATTTCGGCTCCTGGAGTTCTAAACATTTCGACTTCGACTCTTAGAATTCAACTCCTTATTTTAAATTCTTCCAATATTCAGCTTGTCTGTTGATTCTTTGGAGGTTAAACATTTCGACTTCGACTCTTAGAATTCAACTCCTTATTTTAAATTCTTCCAATATTCAGCTTGTCTGTTGATTCTTTGGAGGTTAAACATTTCGACTTCTAGAATTCTTACGAGTCCGACTATAACTCTGTCCCAAACCTCTGACTCCATCCAACTCTGACTCCGACTACGCCACCCACGTTAAAAGCTAAAGATTCCAACCTATTTTCTTTTTATTAAGATCCGTTATTTCTTTTATTAGTTTCGTCTCTTTTCGTTTTAGACATAAAATGTAAATCCGTATAAATCAGCTTGGGGCGACTTTTTGACCAGCTCGATTCTGTCGTTGGAATTAGTTTCCCCAGTTCTTCCTAAAGTCAGGTACTTACACAAATGACCATATGTAAATAGCCAGCACCCATAGTGAAAATGGTGCTATGGAACCGACAGTATTCGTCAATATCTCCTTCATCGGAGTTGCCTCTTTCTTTAGACATAAACAGTGTAATATTATATATCAATTTTCAATTAGATCCTATGTAAGAACATTATGATGGCCTCCGTTCAATCTCAAAAGACAATGTAAGGATGCCTTCACGTGTAATAGTGAGGTGAGGGTTGTGCAATCGACCCCCGAGTCAGCACTGCCGGATTCCAATGGCTATGCGAAGTCCAGAATGACTGCAAACAATGCTGAGATCCGCAGAGAGCATATACAGTACTTGGTATTCCCAAATGGTCACCCATTTTAGTATTGACCAGGCTTAACGTCGCTTAACTTCGTTGATCTAATGGGTGTGTCAACGTGATTATGCCGAGAACATAATACGCAACACTTAATAAAGTTTGTAAATTTTTAGAAATTAGTGGTGCTTTTTTATTTAACAAGAATTATTATTTTCAGATTTCTGTAAAGCCACGCCCATATTCATACGCCACGCCTACATTGGAGGCATTTTATGATTTTCTTAGATATTACCTGATTTTCCACGCCCTCATTAAATATTCATTTTATTTTATAAGATTTTGAAACTATTTTCTAAGTATTACATCGATATTCATTTGAAACCGGTATTTTATTTTTAAAATGTAAGTAACTTAATTTGTGGTGCAATATTTTCCTAAAAACTCGACAACGTTCCCATATGGAAACATGCCCTTATCTCACGAACAGCTATAAGAATGACATTATTCAAAGAACGACTATAAGAATGACATTATCTCAAGAACGACTATAAGAATGTTATTGTTCAAAGAACGGCTATAAGAATGACATTACCTCAAGAACGACTATGAGACTGACATTGTTCAAAGAACGGCTATAAGAATGACATTATCTCAATAACGGCTATAAGAATGTTATTGTTCAAAGAACGGCTATAAGAATGACATTATCTCAAGAATGGCTATAAGAATGTTATTGTTCAAAGAACGGCTATAAGAATGACATTATCTCAAGAATGGCTATAAGAATGTTATTGTTCAAAGAACGGCTATAAGAATGACATTATCTCAAGAATGGCTATAAGAATGTTATTGTTCAAAGAACGGCTATAAGAATGACATTATCTCAAGAACTACTATAAGAATTTTATTGTTCCAAGAACGGCTATAAGAATGACATTATCTCAAGAACAGCTATAAGAATGACATTACCTCAAGAACGACTATGAGAATGACATTGTTCAAAGAACGGATATAAGAATGACATTATCTCAAGAACTACTATAAGAATTTTATTGTTCCAAGAACGGCTATAAGAATGACATTATCTCAAGAACAGCTATAAGAATGACATTACCTCAAGAACGACTATGAGAATGACATTGTTCAAAGAACGGCTATAAGAATGACATTATCTCAATAACGGCTATAAGAATGTTATTGTTCAAAGAACGGCTATAAGAATGAAATTATCTCAAGAATGGCTATAAGAATGTTATTGTTCAAAGAACGGCTATAAGAATGACATTATCTCGAGAACTACTATAAGAATTTTATTGTTCCAAGAACGGCTATAAGAATGACATTGTTCAAAGAACGGCTATAAGAATGACATTATCTCAAGAATGGCTATAAGAATGTTATTGTTCAAAGAACGGCTATAAGAATGACATTATCTCAAGAACTACTATAAGAATTTTATTGTTCCAAGAACGGCTATAAGAATGACATTGTTCAAAGAACGGCTATAAGAATGACATTATCTCAAGAACTACTATAAGAATTTCATTGTTCAAAGAACGGCTATAAGAATGACATTGTTCAAAGAACGGCTATAAGAATGACATTATCTCAAGAACTACTATAAGAATTGTATTGTTCCAAGAACGGCTATAAGAATGACATTATCTCAAGAACGGCTATAAGAATGACATTATCTCAAGAACGGCTATAGTTAAGAATGAAATTTTGAATATTTCTACCTTAGCACAAAAAGACAAAAATGTAAAAAATATCAATATCTAAATCAAATGGGACGTGATAATGCCAGGTAAAAGGAAAATTTTATCTGATTCTACGAGAGAAAGATTACGCAATTAATAGCTTTACTGATACTTCAAACTCCTTTCATCTTTCTATAGGAAATGCTTGGTGCTTTAAATTAGTTAGTCGCCACTAGCACCAAGGATATCCTCAATCTGAGCCGAACAGTTTAAATACTGATAATCAAACGAGAATGTTTCTACGTAAAAATAAAAAATAAACCCCAGTTCTATCCTGTAGAAATACGCGATTTTGCTTAATTATTTTTGCTTGTTTGCCCTTCCAAAATGAATGTTTTTTTAATGTATTCTCCTTAAATGTCTACTTTAATCTCTCTCTCTCTCTCTCTCTCTCTCTCTCTCTCTCTCTGTCTCTGTCTGTCTCTCTCTCTCTCTCTCTCTCTCTCTCTATATATATATATATATATATACTAATTTCTATCTATATATTTTATATCAATCTATCCATCTATCTGTCTATTTAACAATTCCCAGTCAATCTGTAAATTAAAATTTATTTGACATTTCTCAGTCGATATATATATATATATACATTTATTTATTTTGGTACAGAAAAATAGTACAACATTCGTACCGTCTGTTTTAAGCACAGAAGGACTTAGCCATCCGGCTCTCTTCGGCGTCTGTTCTGTGCTTGAAACCGACGGTACGAATGTTGTATTAATTTTTTTGTACCAAAATAAATAAATATTACGCTCTTAATTTTTAATTTTTAACTTTAATTCTCAATTAATCGAGCACTCTGCTGGGATTTTTCCTGCTATATTACAAAAAAGTTATATATATATATATATATATATATATATATATATATATATATATATATATGTACAATAAGATATTTAAATTTTTGATTATGTCATACCTTTGGCTTCGTGCCGACGCACCTATCAGTGACGTACCAACTTTGCATATGAATCATAGTGTTTTCCCTATTTAATGTAAAAAAACCGTTGTGTTTTTCTGTTAGTCAATTAATATGAAAAGTTCTTGGTTTCTGTATTAGGGACCGGTCTCTATTTGTAAATGATATAGTGGGGAGGTTTGATTTTGAAATGTGTCTTTATAAGGATCCGTTTAGAATCCGTTCACATTTAAAGATTCGAAATATTAGTGTATAGTTTTTACACTGTGTATAGTGTGTAGTGCATATATATATATATATATATATATATATATATATATATATATATATATATATATATATATATATATTTGGATTGTTCACTTAGAAAAAAGATTATTCAGTGAAGACCGGGATTAGTCCAATAAAAACAAGCTCGATGATACTCGATTACAGGATACAGAGCATTTATATGTGTTTTTGGAAAGCTTACCAAAGCATTCCGTTCAGGAGCCCAATCAACACCACAAAAGATGTTTTCATTCAAAAATTATTTATTTATCATTTTTCGAATTATTTATGCCTTACAACATTTTCACTCTTTTATTTTTTATTTTTCTTATCTTTCTGTTTTTGCTGGAGATGGGGCATCCTACCGGATGCCAGACATTCACCGGCTATTTCAGACACTCCAGCTGAGATATATTTTTATGATTCTAACCGTCCCTTTAAGTGCAATTGTTTGTATTTCTTTTGCACTCGGTTCACTGGGTATACTCGCCAGATAGCTCTTGAAATTCTTCTTCATTAGTCCTGTTGCTCCTATAATTACTGGTATGATGGAGATTTTCCTAAGATTCCAGTTTCTTTTTATGTCGTACATAAAACCTTGGTATTTCGTAATCTTGTCCGTTTCTGCTCTGTTCAATCCTGAATCATTAGGGACACTGACTTCAACTAGGGTTGCTACTTTCTCCCTTTTGTCCCATATTACGATGTCAGGTTTAACAGCTCCGTTTTCTAGATATGTAGCTGTAGGGATTGCATAGTCATAGTGGATGGTGTATAAATTATTTCCAACTGTTCTTTCTGGTATATGCACCCAGGACTTGCTGCTACACTGGATATTCAACTTTTTACAAATAGTCCAGTGAAGATATTTACACACTCCGTTGTGTCGCATTGTATAATAGCCGCCCCCCCCCCAGGAGAACCGTACAACTGGATGTCAGGTGGCTCACACTCTCTACTTCTGTGTGGCAGAACCTGCACTTGTTATTGTTGTGTGTGTGAGTGCGTGTGTGGTGTGAATACAAATAAAATCATAGCTGAACTCCGGTGGTTGGTTGGAGGAGAAATTAACAGAAAATATTTTTTTATTTTTTTATATTTTTATATTTTTAAATCTTTTCCATTTTTAAATCTAAACTGTTACTTTTCAACCCCCCCTTTTTTTTAAAACATTTATTAAACCTCCCTTACACTAAATTTAAACAAATATGCATAACACTCTAAGCAAATAACGCGTCTAGACGAGAGTGACACGTAACTTCACATTTCCGAAACAGATCACAACATAAGCTGAAGAGAGCCGGATGACTAAGTCCTTCTGTGCTTGAAACCGACGGTACTAATGTTGTACTAATTTTTCTGTACCAAAAAGTTAATAAATATTAGGCTCTTAATTTTAATTTTAATTCTCAATCAATCGAGCACTCTGCTGGGATTTTTCCTACTATATTGCAAAATAAGTTATATATATATATATATATATATATATATATATATATATATATATATATATATATATATATATATATATATATATATATATATATGCTAGTTTAAAACACGTATCGATTTGTCAGACGGATTGCTGTTTTGGGTCTTACTTTGAAAATCCGGCAAGATAACTTTATATGTTATAGTATGTGATTACAAATAGGTCAAACGTAAGCTGGTCTAAATTTTATTCTGAATCGCAAATACTTTTCTCTCTTTCTTTCTTACAAACATACATACTCGTACAAACACACACATACACACACACACATGTGCACACATGTACACACACACATATGTTCGTTTTGCTGTTTTTGTTAAATTTTTGTTTGCTTTTGATTTTCTATCGCATTGTTTTGTTTCTGTTTTTGTTGTTGATTGTTGCTGCTCTGTGTGTTGTCTTCAAAGTTATGTAACATAGTTTGAACGGATTTACCCCTATCGGCCAATAATTCTTTTAAACATTTTCTGCTATATAAACATTTTTACTAATCTGCATCAATGATTCAGCACAAAATATCGCGGCGAATTCTTTCGGTATTTTTTTTTAATTCCCCGTGTATTTTATTTCGACCTTGTTTGGTATTAAAGCAATCAGAAAGCGTGATCTTCTATTTTAAAATATACATATAAATAAACAATCGTCCTTTCTCTCATTCTCGTATACCCATCTCTGTCTCGCTGTCTGTCTGTGTTTTTGTCTTCCCGTCTCTCTCTATCTCTTGCACACACACACACTTTCTCTCTTTCCCTCTCTCTTTCTCTCTCTCTTTTATTCTCTCTCTCTCTCTCTCTCTCTCCGTGTACTTGTCTTTTTCTCTCTCCTCTATTTTATTAATAATCTTAAAGTTATTCTTAATCGTTTATTTAAATCATCTACGCAACTGGTACTCCATTTTTTATTCACAAAACTGAATCGTAACCTTCTCCTTCCCAAACGAGAGAACATAAGCATTTAAGACTAGGCTTCAAATGTAAACACTTTTACAGCAAACGAAGGTAGCATTTAGCAGCTTGACAGTTCGGACTAGGATCTAAGTGCATTATCTGTTCTGTCTCCCACCAGAGAAACATTGGGGAGGAAGCTTTATTTCCCCACATTAAAAACTTACATTGTGTTTAACTTTACCCTCGTGGAGAAGCAAGTAGAAAGGAACAGTCTAGACTAACATACTTTCGCGTTATTGTAAAATATTTCGATTCTTCAGTGGGTGAAAAGTAAAAGACCAATGTGTCTGATGTATTTAAACGAACCGAATCATGTAACGAAACTCTTCATCATAGAATCTAAAACCATCTAATGTGATAATACGAATATAACTGCACCTACCACAAGTGTCGACTACATGTCGACACGCGTTTACGAAAACTAGGATGAATTTAGAGACAAACGAATACTCATTTTGTGATTAAAAAATAACATCATAAAGACTTATCATACGTTTCCACTGAACATTTTATGACAATGACTACTCATATGTTTCCTAATTACTAATTGATGGCAAAGACTACTCACATGTTTCTTAATTACTAATTTATGGCAAAGAGTACTCATATAATTTCCAATTACTAAATTATTACAAAGACTATTCATATATTTTCTAATTAGTAATTTGTGATAAATACTGCTCACATGTTTCCTAATAACAAAGTTATGACAAAACTACTCGTGTATTTTCTAATTACTAAGTTATGATAAAGATTACTCATACATTTTCTAATTACTCAGTTATGATGAAGACTACACATATGTTTTCTAATTAGCAAATTATGATAAAGAGTAAATATTATGATAAAGTGTATATCAGGACCGGGGGGACAGTTATAAAAGGGTGGGGGGGGGCTCTCTTAAAAAGTGGGGGGCGGTTAAACACATGCATATATAACTTCATTATTGATGACCATAAAGTGGGGGGGGGGGGGATTGAGCCCACCCCTGCCCCCCGGTGCCGCCGTCCATGTATATGTTTCCTAAATAACTAAGTTGTGACAAGTCTAAAATACTTTTTGCAATTACTAAGTTATGAAATAAACGACTCGTACGTATTTTCATCGGTAAGCTATGATAAATATTCATCATACAAATTGAAACAAACTTAAAGGACAAACATTTTGTGTTTAATGCTGTCTTTGTTTATTATAACTTAGTACTGAAAAATCGTAAACCAATCGCTATTTTTATTGGCGCAACTAAAAGGAGTTTCGGTTTTTAGACAAACCGACATTTCAGAATTATGACGATCTAGATGCACGTCTGTCGCTGTTTGTAAACAAAGCGACACATGACAGACTGGCAAACTAACTTGAAATATGAAATAATATATATATATATATATATATATATATATATATATATATATATATATATATATATATATATATATATTATTGCAAAGAACACTATACATTTATCCGAGCGGCCATCGATACCTGCGGTTTCATGGAAAAACTAGGAATCCATCCTAGTAGGCTAAGAAATTTCGAGTCTGAAAGTGCTTATTCAACGCATTTGGAAGCTCTCTATAGTGTTATTTACAATAACATATTATGCTCTTACGTAATTGAACACTCTGGTCAAATACTCCTGTACACACACACCATTATGATATATATATATATATATATATATATATATATATATATATATATATAATTTAATACTTATTTATAAAAAAATATTATATATATATATATATATATATATATATATATATATATATATATATATATATATATATATATATCCGCTGATTTTTTGTTATTGTTATTTATAATTTATTTGTTTTAGTTATTTATAAATCTTTATAAAAATTAATTCATCAATTAATTAATGAATATATATATATATATATATATATATATATATATATATATATATATTATTTATTTATTTATTCATACCGGTTCAAACCAACGGTATCATGCTCACTTTACTTGATCTTCTGCAACACCATTAATATATATATATATATATATATATATATATATATATATATATATATATATATATATATGAACTAGTTTTGTCCCCCGCCTTCTAAAAAGCAACAAGATACTTGTCTTCCGTGTTAATAGCCGATGAACGTTCTAGCCTATCAACTATCAACCCGCTGAGTTTTTAATTTATCAGGGGGTAACCATGGTACCTTTCGATGGAATCTTAATTTTAAATAAAAACTAATATATATATATATATATATATATATATATATATATATATATATATATATATGATGTAAAATACGAATGCTAAATAATGACCAGTAACGTTGTTCAAGTTGTGTCTTTTCTGGCATATATTTTAAATATCCGGCGAGCGCTGCGACTTCATAATGCGGTATAATTTTAAGTGGTCATTATTTGGCTGGCTTAGTTTACTATCATTCGGCTCTGCAGTTTTTAAATTGAGCACCTTTTTATCATTCGATCTAGTATTTAGTCGACTATCTTTCCGTTAACAATCCTGCGCAAGCCTAACCTCTGACATTGTATCTGCATGGTCAGTAATGTTCCTAACAAAGCTGTTTCTCGCTTCTTCTCCAGCCAACATGTGACGTTTCGGACATTAACCAGTCGTGCACTCGGGAAATCGTGAAGGGCATTATGACTGTCGAGCGCAGGGACATATGTCGATGCCCAGAGAACCACACTTGCCAGCTGGCCCAAAAGACCTTGAACAGGACCCGCCATTTCCAGTGTAAGCCAGATTCCCATTCGGTGTAGATGACGACGACGACGACGTTCAACCATCTATTTAACATACGCACACATATACCGAAGGACATTTGGAATTTTGACTCATGAAAGGGAGATAATTCAATTCTGTATTGCTTACTTCCGGTGTTATTTGTCTTAGGATTTATTTATTTATGTAGTGTGCCTTTTTAAGCATTTTTTATTTCGATCAATAATTTCATTTCAAATTTCTAGGGAAATATATATATATATATATATATATATATATATATATATATATATATATATATATATATATATATATATATATATAAGAAACATACTGAACTTAGAACATTTTAGATACTATGGTTTTATGAGAAAGGGACTCTCTAGCAAGGAACCCAACTAGCGGAGTTCACCTACTCGGAAACTTCAAGGGAAAAACTTCACTTGGTTTCCTAGCTCGAGGGTTTTTTCTCGCGAAACTATGCTATCCAAAATGTTATAAGTTCTGTACATTTCTTTTATGAATAAATAAATATTACGCTAATAATCGAGCACTCTATGAGATTTCTTTCTACACTCTCTAGAAGCACTATATATATATATATATATATATATATATATACTAAAATCTTATAGAATATATATTAAAAATATACAGATAAAATTCTCTGAAATATTTCATCGGATATACTCCAATGTCCTTGTAAATTACCATTATTTTTTCATTCATTCAGTTTTTTTTTTACTTTCTTACCCAGTGCTATTTTTAACTTGATCTAAGATACATATATTGAAAAAAAAGATATAAAAACACTTTCCATATGTAAAAATTTCACTTATTATTTTGAAGGTCTCAATTAGACCCTCTTCATTCTTCTCTCTCGTAAAGTAGTAAATTAAAGTATGTCAAACTATTTTGATAATTGATATATTGTATTACATTTTTTTTATTACTTTAGTCAGCTTTCCTTGTTTGGAAAGGGACAAACACACCAGTGAGATCATTTCGTTTTTATTTTAAACGCTTAACTTCTAATTTGGTTAGACAATTGAATAGAAACCGGCCAAGATTCTTGAATTCGAAATTAAGTTTTTTACCAAATTACAATGGGAATAATTTATAGCTAATAATAACAACCGTTTTCATGTATAATTCCTGATAATACTAAGGCTTACAACACAGAACATTAATAATACGGAATCGTAGGATCTCTTCACATACACATGCATGGATATAAACATTATATATATATATATATATATATATATATATATATATATATATATATATTATATGTAAATTTGTGAGTTTACGTATACATGAGGACTGTATATACGTATTTATCTTTGTGTATATGTACAAACGTATACATAAGCGCATATATTTATTTTAATTAAATAATATACATCTCTTCGATATATATGATGCACACATACACAACACATATACAGTCATCCTTCTGCTTTTATTTTTATTCTTTTGATAATTTTGAGGTCAATACTTGACCAATGAAAAAGGTTGTTATTTTGTCTTTTTTTTCATTACAAATTCAAAGTACATACACAACCACATCAATATAATTGCATATATACATATATACATACATGCATAGCATATACACACACACATATACACACACACATATATAATAAATACTGGGCGGAGCATATATATATATATATATATATATATATATATATATATATATATATATATATATATATATACATATATATCTGAAATATTTTGCCGTTGATGGGATTGTTGCCGAAAGTTCTTCATGACACTCTGGTTCATCTCAAGTGAAATTGTGTCGATTTCCTCGATGATGCCTTCCTTCAAAATCTCAAGAGGTCGAGGACGATGTTGGAAAATCTTTCGTTATCCTCAAATGAAAATGTCAGAAGGGCTTAAATCTAATGACTTTGAAGGCCACTTTACGCCTCCTCTTAAAAACAAAATCAAACAACCCAGGAAATATTCTACCCTCTCAACACATTCTATTATCATTGATACAGAGAAAATTGTTATATTAATTTGATGAAGAAAATTAAACCTTACATAGCTTTGCTTACCTACTGAGACACACCCGCCATTATAGTACGCGCGGTCTAAATATGAAAGATATGTATGCTCTACCCTGTAAATATAAACAAACACATTTTGTAAACATTTCATTTGTACCGCATTCCATTGGAGAACATTATCACCATTAATGCTGTTCTCCCCATCCTCTGCATGCACCCCCTACCACGCATGCGCGTTCGTATTTAATTAAAAAACGCAAATAAATAATTCTCGAATTTTGTATACGTTTATTCCATTTCTAAACAAATGCAGGTATTTTTACCCTTTTTTTTTTATATAAATGACATTTTGTGAAAGGTGGTCCATAAATTCTCACATGTGTATATAAACTCGGTAACCGTTACTATTGGCGACATCAATTATTCTAAAGGAAATACAATTGGGAACTAAGTCAAAAACAATTTATTTTGGTTTATCTACTCATTTGTGATATATTTGTGTTAAACAAATTTAATATTTAATAGAAGTTATAAGCATTTTAAGTTCCGTAATTATTGGTTTCGAGTAAAGTAATAAGGTGGCCCAGTATCTTATTTTAAAAAACAAAATCAAGTTTGATGCCTTAATACTTTACTCATTACCAATAATTACGAAACTTCAAATGCGCATAACTTTTATTAAATATCATGTTTTAATGGAAATGCGTCATAAATGAGTAAATAAATAAAATATGAATTGTTTTTGACTAATTTTTAACTGTATTCTCTTTAAAATAAATCTAGAGTAACGTTTGCCATAAACTGCAACACAATATGCCAGACAATATGCAAACATTAAGACTTCATCGTAAAATACACACATAATTAAGAGCATTATCCTCTATACTTAAGCACATACATTTTAAGTTATTACTTTTTAGAAATAATTATACGAGTATCACAAAGCGGTAAAATGTATATATTTTAAAAACAAATCATTGATTATAAAACAACTATCTACAAACAGTTGAGCTAGATTAGAGAGAATAATAAATAGAATAGTTGTCCCTTTGACCTTCCGTACATTTAAAATAATCGTTTTGATATTTAAATGTGAACTCTTTGCTTCTGTGTCAGAGAGGTAAAATGAATAAAAAATATTTTAAGGCCACGAGATGCAACTATAAAGCGTCAAAATTTAGAATATCAATTTTAAAATAATAATAATAATAATAATAATAATAATAATAATAATAATAATAATAATAATAATAATAATATCGGTTGATACCAGAGAAAATGGTCGTTAAGGATCAAGGATGAGGGAAAAGAATATGGAAGGGGAGAGGACCATCCAGACCTCCCCTGGAAGGGCACTGAAAATACTGGAATCTTGGGGAGACTTGTTGCCACTCAAATTCCAGAAAGAGACAACGGTCGTTATCAGCAGCAAATCAATGGTAAGCGGCTGTTGCGAGACGGCAAAGTTATGTGAAACGGCTATCGAAAGAAATGGGGAGTGCTGGAAATCCGTAAAGACTTGTTGTCATTCAGACTCCAGGGAACACCAATTGACTACTGCTTGGAATATTCCGAAATTACTATGATGTTGACCCTGAAGAGAGGGAAATGTTATCCGTGCAAACACGTCTAAATAACACATCAAACTTAGAAACAGATACAACCGTAATTTATTTAGTACAAAAAACACACACACGGATTTAAATATATATATATATATATATATATATATATATATATATATATATATATATATATATATATATATATATACATATATATATATACATATATATATATATATATATATATATATATATATATATATATATATATATATATATATATTACATTTTTATATACAAATGTACTGTTGAGAATTTTATTATCCACCTGCTCTTTTCCTATCCCGACCCCGCATATATAAACCTATTATATCTATATTTATGTACATGTGATTCCCATTCATATTGAAGCCATCTTTTTTCAGTTCATTTATACAAGTAATAAACTGTACCCCCTCGCCGTCTATTTATTAAAATTCCTTGTTCAAAATAAATTAAAAAAATAAAAATTAAAAATAATCTGACGAGAAATAATTTTAACAGCAGCAGCAGCAGCAACAACAGCAACGGCCTTGGATTATTATCGTGTCTTGCAAACTCCGTCCTAAAAATGGAGACGCATTTCAACTTTCAAGATTTATCGTCCATTTAAAAAAAAATGGCGTAGCAAGGGAGATCATTTTCTTTTAATTAATATTGTAATTTCCTTTCGACCACGTATATATATATATATATATATATATATATATATATATATATACCTGTATTATATAAACTTGATTTCGGATTTTGATTTCTATATACATTGCATTAACTTTCCACATAAAATGAATATAATATATTTTTCAACTCTCTTTCTCTCATATATATATATATATATATATATATATATATATATATATATATATATATATATATATATATATATATATATATATATATACAAATCAAAATCCGAAACTAACATTTATAATACAATAAAAGTTAGTCTTTGTTAGCATGTAATCTATTTTTGTAGTGCTATGTAGTGGTAATAATAAAATAAGAGTTTTAACAAGGAAAAGCCGATTGCTACACAAATGGAACAATGTTTTGATCCCAGGTTTCGTACGACCATGAAAAGGTCTTTGATTAAATTATTATAGCATTCATGTAGGTCTTTAATTTCCTTTTTTTGAACTTTTAAAATATTATTTTAATAACTGGATTACATTGACGTTTTATCGCAATATGTCTTTTAACCTCACACCTACGTACAAGCACGTGTGTGTGTTTGTGTTGGTTTGTGTGTGTGTGTGTGTGTGTGTCAAGAAAGAAACAGTTTGGATAAATTCAGATAAAATGTAGATATCACAAGAGAAATGAGAATAGACTAAAAAATATATGAAATCTACTCATATTGATATATATATATATATGTATGTATATATATATATATATATATATATATATATATATATATATATATATATATATATAAAGAGGTGTACTAAAAGCGAACTTTTAGGAGAGGTAAAACCTATTGTGAAGAGTATACAGCTCAATATCCAGGATAGAGCAGGTAGATATGAAGAAGAATGGAAAGGAATTAGAGAAGCAAAAGCCAAATCAAAATTCAATTCAAATGCTCAGAGCAAGGTATATTCCGCAAAAAGGCAATTTATTCAAGTTAAATTTTCCTTAAGCCAGGCTTTTCAAAGATCAAAATCTTATCATCAGAGGAAGTTGCTGGGATAGAGTTTTGCCCTACGTTTTCTCTCCCTACAACTTTTATTTCTTTTTTTCAAATTTTAAATCTTGGCCATTGCCAACTTATCTATCCCAGCAACTTCCTCTGATGATAAGATTTTGATCTTTGAAAAGCCTGGCTTAAGGAAAATTTAACTTGAATAAATTGCCTTTTTGCGGAATATACCTTGCTCTGAGCATTTGAATTGAATTTTGATTTGGCTTTTGCTTCTCTAATTCCTTTCCATTCTTCTTCATATATATATATATATATATATATATATATATATATATATATATATATATATATATATGTTACTTCTTTATTATCAAAACATTTGATCAGAATTTTTTGGGGCAATAATTTCAAAATAACATTCCTTCGCATATTTCTGATGAACTCTTTTGATAAAATATATAAAATATGATAAGATTGTGCAGATATCTAGTCTGAAAGGCATGTCGAAAGAACTGATTTGGAAAAGGCGCACGTAACAGAATTGCTCTGCTCGTCTAGGTGCAATGGACAAACGATATTGTTATTTCGTTGGTTGAACCAAAAACGAATGACAGAGAAAGTGAACTTCTAAGTCAGAACTTTTATATTTGTGATCACGTAGCTAATTATTATGATTATGAGTTTAGTTGATTGTATTCTTTAGAATCTGCTTTCTTTCTCATTTATCTCTACAGATTCATATATATATATATATATATATATATATATATATATATATATATATATATATATATATATATATATATATACAGGGTGAGCGAAAAGTAGGTTGACAGTAAAAAACATTTTTTGTCGAAGCGTAAGAGGCAGACTACAAAGCTGTGTAAATCAAGTAAATAAATGTTTTTTACTGTCCACCTACTTTTGGCTCACCCTTTATACAATGTGCGTGAGTGTGCAAAAGAATATATACAGAAATATCGCTATATATATATGTGTGTGTGTGTGTGTGTGTGTGTGTATGTGTGTGTGTGCGTGTGTGAAATAACATATAATAATGAATATATCTAAGAGAAAAATAATGGTAAAAAATAAAATAAAGGAAATGGTAGAAACTGTTACTAGCTTGTCTCCATTACATACACAGACACACGCATATGTCAGTATTATAATGTTTTACCTTCCTGCCTCTGCCGGATATTAAAAGCAAAACAAAAAACAAAAAACGAAATATTAAAATAATAAAAACTTTTCAAATCCTTCCAGGTGCAAATAATTCTTTTTACCGTCTCAGCGAAGATTTCAGTTGTTGTTTTTTTTTCTATAGAGATCAATAGTATTATCCCGCCCCCTAAACCCTCGGAATTATCCATCTACTTCTGATGTCGGAGGTTATTTTCAGCATCTCGAATTTTTTTTTTTTTGTATTTTTGCTTTTTGTTTCTTTTATTTTTTTGCGAAGAGGATGTTGGGCCAATACCAGGGACCACTTTGGTGCTTCGTCACGATTGACTCTAGGTAACACTCTGGTCAAACCGAGGCTTTGCCATTCGTTTGTTGAAAATTTCTATCGCATTCGTCCATTTTGGAACTTTTAACGTTCCATTACGTGTGTACATATTGATGTATGATATTATAATTATTATTCAAATAAATTAAGAGGTTGTTTTTTTTTCAAAAATTTCATCCAACGTTTTGTTCTGTGTGATTTTTATTTACAATTGCTGGAGTACGTATATGACGCATATAAAATGTTTGTTGCAATATGCTATCGATTAACCAACAGATTATAAAATACTAAAAAAGAATACTCTCCCTGGACGGTTAAAATTAATTTCTCAAACAAAACAGGTGTTAACCACTTTTACATCCTTTTACGAAGTTTCAAATCAACATATAATGATACTAAACCATATATGTATAATCCTTATTCCAATTTTGATTCAAATCCATAACATTATTTACATTCTAGAAAATGTCTCAAATTTATGGCTTAAGCATAAAGGGTCCTAAGAAGAAATTGAATTTCAGGGAATCTGGTTTAATTGGTAGCTAATGACTATGGATAAAATTCAATACAAATCTGATATATTTGATTTTTTTAATGAAAACTTGTGCCTATATTATGACTCTTAAAACCATTTAAAATGCTCTAAACAAATTGAAATTTGGACAATATTTATTAATTGATGTCTATTACCTATTGTTAGAATTTCACAAAAATCAAAGGTATCTGAATTTTCACGATAAGTATTATCGATTTTAATCATTCTAACACATAAAAAGACAAACAAGAACTTAAATCTTATTCATAAAAAAATATAACAGGATTTATTTGCGCTTAAAAGTAATACACTAAAATATACGCACGCATGTCACACTTTCTATGACGTAGATATATGAAAAATGGACTTACCAATATCTCTAGATATCTGATCTGAAAGACACATCAACAGAACTAGAGACGAACTGTAGGTCAGAAAATTCATCTGGATGGATGGATAACTGCAGAGGTCAAACGATGTCACTTTGTTAGTCAAATCATAATCATATTTTATACTGGATCCATCAAGTCACAGTTTATCAAATATTGGTCAGTACAAGTTGGTGCATCACTACAGTCACTGGGGATGTGTTTCATTGTCTGTCTGGGATTTCCACAAGGACAGTTGCTTTTTGTTGTCGCTTTCCACCTGTAAAGGTTGCTGGTTGTCCTTCCAAGCTTCGCGCTTGCTCGGTTCAATGGAAATAAAAGAGAATGTAGCTACAAAGAACAACTTACTGACTAAACTCGCAAATTCCAACTGGTAAGCTGACCCTAACACCCTGCGCACAACAGCATTAACACTTTGTTACTCTTGGCCTTTTGGCTAAGATCAAAGTGTAGTATCTGTTCCGATGGATACTGCACCCCATAGACTGGTATTGTCTTGGCCTTCGGGGCTTGATTTACGCCGGCCTATGGGTCTGTCCTGTGCAGTTCTAGGAGCTCCATCTTTGGGGAGGAGTAAGTTTATTGCTTACTGACTGAGGCGTTTCTTCCGGCGAATGCCGACAGGAGCTGCCCAGGTAATTTTTAATGACCAGAGTGCTCACCTCTCGGGCGCTGGCTTTTCAAACTCCACTTTCCCGACCCGACCTTGGGTCACATCTTACTTGTGGGAGTAAGATAAAAACTGGCCTTATGCCTAACTCCTGGAGAGGAGTGAATCAATATTCCGCTGCAGTTTGGGCTGGATCGTGTCATGCCAAATCAATCAACCCAGAACTAAACAATGCATGCCACAGAATCACTGGAGCTCTAAGACCTAACCCATTACCAGTGGTGTACAGATTGGCTGGCATGGCACCTCTACATATATAAAGAGGTGCCCATGTGAGAATCCGAAAACGCAAACAGAAAACCGACAAAAGACACTCCCTATTTGGCTATGGACAACCAAATGACAGATTGAATTGAAGAAGCAGTTTCATGACCAAAGAGCCTTGGTCCTGCACGGTCACAGAACTACCGCATTGACAGATGGAATGATTGGAATGATTACGTTAACAAAGCTATCCAAGAATCCAGAGAACATCACCCACATAGAAACGGATCTTCTAAAGAAGGACTGGGTGACCCTCACTGGGCAAGTCAAATCGAAAAGAGTGAAAAGAGGAAGTTAACTTCTGAGTCGTGCCGTTTATATTTGTAACCACGCGGTTAAATGAACTAAAGGTTGGTCGTCATGTCGTCACGTGATCTGTGGCTCTACACATTTGGAAGAAAAAAAACAGTCATAACGCGTTCAGTTTTAAGCAGGAGACACTTTTGTATTCAAGTTTAACGTAACATGCTTCTCCTACGTTAAACTTAGATCGAATATATTTTATTTAGTTCATGTCTAAATGACGTTGACACACCGGTTTCCGTCAGATCAGAATTAACCACATTTTAAAAATTGAACAGTAGGATTTTTACAAACTTTTTAAATTAGGGTTTTTACAAACCTGTGTTCAATCGAACATTTAAAAAAATGGGGGAAGTCGTCGGGAATTGTCAACACGGGAACGACCTATTTACGTAGATAATTCATAGAAAACTGAACACCCACCTTAAAAGTGAATAATTGATTCTAAAAATAAATATAATCTGAAACTTCGATGCTTAATCGATATTAATCTGAAAGTTGTTCTTTTATATTTACATGACGAAACATTTAAATGACGAAAAATTAAAATAACAAAAACATTTACAACAGCGTACAAGTCGTGTACGTTCACCCATTTATTTATTTTGTTCATTTTGTTCATTGCAACCACATTTTTTAGCATTGCACCATGGCATCCCTATAACAGGCCGAGAGATCTAAAAATGTTTGTTTTACTGGAGGCAAAATTTCCAGTCAGTCAGCAGTGTTAGCAGCTAAAAAGATATCTGTTCACTGACTAAAATTCTTGCCTTCAGTAAAAGACCGCAAATGTTAGATCACTCGGCCTGTTATAGGGATGTCCTTGCATTGAATGAAATGTTTGGATATCAAGATTCGCCTTTATCAAATTAAGGCATACGGTGTTATCCCCCCTCCCAAATGCAACCGATTAATACAATTCACAATATTTTAATCCATTTTAATATTTTAGTTAATATTTGGTACAAATAAACTTCAGCCTATGCCTGACTTGTCCACCAAGTTTCAAGCATAAATGTCCGACAGTCTTTTTATATAATGATCATATAATTATATGCAGGAACACTTTGGTAATCGTCCCATCAATAGGAGGCATGATTCTGAATGGGATTCACACTCACCGACCTGAACCTCCCCAAATTTTTATCTATGCGGTTATCTCAAAGATAATGTATATCAAATCAATCCGCAGACATTTTCTGAACTGAAGACGGTCATGACAGCCAAAATCAGGACATTGCCAAAAAAGGAGTGTGTCAGAGTTATTGACAATTTTGAACGTCGTATTTAGCTGTGCTTATCATTGAACGGCGACAAAAACAAAGACTGTTGGACATTCATGACTGAAACTTGGTGGACAAGACAGACAGAAAGGGTTGTGAATTTTATTAACGATTCCATAGGTGAAATTTTGGGTAGAGGATCACCCTATATTACATCTCAATTCAAATATTCCACTAATATTTAATGTGGATTAAACTAACCGTATCTACCGTGTATATCCGTGTAATAAACGATCTTTTAAAACGAATTCATCACCTCGAAAACAAAGAGATCTTCGTCTTACATGAACGACCACTTCATTTTGTAAGTGATTAATTGATCTTAAAGCATCCTCCGTGAACGAGGTATATACAATATTTACTCATGCATCAATGGGTACGGCCTCGACAATCGGTCAGGCATAGTTGTTGCTGACGGCTGAGGTAAGGTTCTGTTCAGTCCTAGGAGGTCCACTCTCCCAGGCTTTACCTTCTTCTCTGAGAAGAGGGTTAGTTTATTGCTAATCGCCTGAGACGCTCCTATCGGGGAATGTCGACAAGGCTCTCTATGGCATTTTGTAAGCCAGAGTACACTTCACCTAGCGTACTGACTTTTCAAAACCTCACATGACCTTGTGTTTAATCTCCTGCAGAAGAGGGGAAAAAGTATTCGTCAGTGAGTGAGTGAAACATATTGCATTGACATGTGCCGAACTAGTCATGTAGCTGAGTATGAGGTGTTATCTGAACCCCACTGTGAACAACTGATCGGTATAGTGTAAAAATAACAACGTTTCTATGAAGTATGTATTGATGTGTCAGACGCAGAGGTGTTCATCTTTTCATCTTCCTACTATATGTAACTGTAATAACAGGAGGAATCTAAAAGAACAACAACTAACGCCATTATTTGCTTCTAGGGTTAAGTTTACTTTTATAATCAATTTACAGCAATGTACATCGAGATGAGCTGCAAGTTCCCAAGCCGAACCCCGTAGAGGTGGTGGACATCGTAAAAAACCGTCCGGTCACTTTGACGTTACTCACCGAAAAAGCACCGAAAAAAACAGAAAAAATCTCGCTTCTCTGCCATGACGTCATATCCTGCAATGTAGTCATAACTCTAGTCTAATCGAATGTTCCACTACTTTAACCTAATGCTTACTCTAGCCTTATGTCGAAAAAAAACACCGTTTTTAATATTATTTTTATACACCGGCTTCTAATCTTGCTAAAGTCCGTTAATATATTTAACGGCGTGTCTAATTAACATTAAATGAGTGCCGAGTATTATAGACTTTTAGGGGGAGGGTTCAATTCTCTACATTAAAACCCGACTTTGTGTCGAAATTTGCCCTCATGGCGAGGCAAGTAAAACGGGACCTTACACTAAGTTGAGTACTAGACAACCATTAATCGGAAATGACTGTCACCGAAGGTCAGAGATCAACAATAAGATGTGTGAGAAATTAAAAATCATAACTGAATTTCCATAGTTGCAAATGCGCATGTGTAGTTTCTTTTATATGAGTGAAACTAGCCAACATATACTCCCTGCGGTCATATATTTTAGCTAGGCTGCCGCGCCTCTTCTTCTTGTGACTGAAGAATTCCAGTCAACCGTGCAGGTTCAGTGAATTGTTTAAGTGAGTTAATTTGAAAAACTTTCATAAGTTCAGTTGGTGTATAAAAGAATCGAAAGTTTACGGACGTACCTCTGGTGTACAAAAGAATCGAAAGTCTGCGGTCGTATATTTTAGCTAGGCTGCCGCGTCTCTTCCTCCTGTGACTGAAGAGTTCCACTGTCAACCGATCGGGTTCAGTGAATTGTTTAAGTGAGTTAATTTGAAAGACTTTCATAAGTTCAGTCAGTCAGCTCAGTCAGTAAAGACTAAGACTGCAGGTGTCAGGTTCACAGTTTGTTACTCATTGTGTAACATTTATCCACTGGCCCTTTTATAAACCTTGGCCTTTTGGTTAAGATCAGAGTGTAGTATTTGTTCTGATAGTCTGGTAGAACATTACATTTTCCCACGATTGGTGGCACGTATTGGATATGTTTCTATCAGTATTTTGTTTACTTTTCGATTTTTGAGTGATTATCAAGGCTCATCGTGCAGGGTTTATGACTAACCATTTTGTGTTTCGTTCTAACTAAACAGAATGGACACCAGGTTTGTTTTGAAAAAAAAAACGTTTGAAAATAAGTTAAAATACAAATAAACTTATTCAGGTAGGTAGAAGAATTCGTGGATTATGGCATCTGACGATCGTAAACGTACGTGAAACTGTGGTTATGTCATATTTTAAAAAACTTAATCCTTTTAAGTACTATATATATATATATATATATATATATATATATATATAGATAGAGAGAGAGAGAGAGAGAGAGAGATAGATAGATAGATAGATAGATAGATAGATAGATAGATAGATAGATAGATAGATAGATAACTTTTTCGTAGATAGTTTTCCTGACACTTGATATGCAATGAATGAAAAAAAATCTTATTTTTCGGAAGGAGTGGGTTGTCAAGAATATAAATTTACCAAAAGCTTCGATTTATTGTGCTCTATATGGTTAATTCGTCGTTTCCCAGACAAAATGGCGGACAATGAATCGGCTGCATTTTTCTGATATGTTTTCGCCCTCACAAATGAGTAAGCAAACCCAAAATAAATTGTTTTGGACTCATTTTCCAATTTAAAGTAAATTTGAAATGTGTCCAAAACAATTTATTTGGGTTTACTTACTCATTTGTGAGGTCGGAAAAATGGCCGATGATTCATTGTCTGTCATTTGGGCTGGGAAACAACGAATTAACTATATATTTTTCTTAACAACTGGAAAACCTGAATTTTTAGGGGAGCCCGAGGATGGGGCGTTCCACTTTTTATTGGGGCCTTTCAACTTTTTACGGTTACCCGGTGGGGGGGGGGGGATAAATATATAGAAGAGGCTACAAAAAAAAATAATAAAAAGGTATCCTTGAATTTAAACACCTTAAAACGATAAAAATGACAAATTCTTAATTTTTAGTTTAATAAATAAATAAAAAGATTATTTATAAAAAAATAAATTATAAAATAAACAAATAAACTTATACGGATAGGTAGAATAGTAATTTATTTTGTCTTTGGTAACATTTATTTGTTGCCTATTGTTTTTCTTTTAATATAACTTTCCTTAATTTCAATTACTTAAATCGAGAGCAGACTTAGTAATGTGAGGAAAATCCATCAACGTTAATTCTATTGTGAAAAGTAACAAAATTAAAATAAACCGAAAAAAAAAATATTGTATTCATGGGGGGGGGGTCAATAAAATGACAATTCGGTATTTATTTTTAATAATGAAGGTGAAATATCTATTTTAAAATGATTGCGATTGATTGGTTCATTTGAGTCACGCCTACTGGCGACTCCGGTGTTTCTGGCGCCTCCGGCAAGTATAAAACTGATGCACACACAGCTAACAGAACGAAAATCGGGTCAAAAACAAATAGGCAATAAATAAATGTTACGAAATAGCTTTTTTGTTCAAAACAAACCTGGCGTCCACCTGTTCAGTTAGAACGAAATCAAAATGGCTAAAATTACAGTTTCGATAATCGCTCAAAAAACAAAAAATGAGCAAAATACTAGTAGAACATTTCATTGTCCCACGATTGGTGACATTTATTGAATGTATTTCTAACACTATTTTGTTTATTTTTCGATTTTTCACCAATTATCAAGGATCTCCGTGCTCGACGCATGAACACCCATTTATCTTCGTTCTAACTGAACAGGTGGACACAAGTTTGTTTTGAACAAAAAACTCTTTAAAATAAGTTAAAACCCAAATAAACTTATCTAAGTTAGTAGAAGAGTAAATTATCTTGCTTAGTGTAACATTTATTTGTTGCCACTTTGGGTTATTACCCCTTTTTCGTTCTGTTAGATCTCATTATAAATACCCGAGCTCCCTTTTAATTACATGGTCATTCTTTTCTAAGCTATCAACTATGGTTAGATTTCTTTCCAAATCTCGTCAGGGTACAACGAGATCTTACAATCACAGAATTTGTAAAAATAAAAGTATAATTTATTATTCAAATATTATTTACTTCTAATTGGAATCAACTACGTTTTTATTTAAATAATTATAAATTTATGTACATAATTTAAAAAAACGGGAGAAAAGCATTTCTTTACTACATAGCCTCGTTTTAAGATCATTCGTTGTCGGTAAGTAAAAAATGGGAAAAAGCAGCATTTCTTTAGCGGTAACTATGTGAATCAGGGCGGCTTCCATTGTCTTTGGCATTGCCATTGTCTTTGGCATGTCAGCTCAGTTAGAGCAAGCTAAAGTATTTGAATTTGACTAAAGACATCCATGTTGCGAGTTCGAATCATTTATTGTTTATTTATGTATTACTAGCAAATATATGCTTCCTCCGGTCGCATACATTTGCAAGACTGGGAAGATGATATCCTGATGAACGAACTACATACACTGAACCCCAAAGGAGGAGGTAGTAGCGAACATATACTACACTAATCTGCAAAGTAGGAGGTAATTTCTGGTAGGATGGTATCATGACAACAGTACAGGTACTAAAATACCCCTTCTAAAATACAGGAGGTAATACCTGGGAGGATCTCCCCATAAAATCAGAAAGTAATGCCTGTGAATATAGTATCATGGCAACAGAAAATATACTATACTACCACCTGCTTCCCAAAAGAAGGTAGTCCCTGTGAAGATGGTATCATGACAAACGAACAGATACTACATTAACAGGAGGATGTAAGACTTGGGAGGATTAAAAAAAGGAGGAGGTAATTAAATCAGGGTTTTTAGGGGGGTCATTCATTTATAAGTGCCGAGTTATAAACACATATTTTTTATACTTTCTTGGTCCTTTCCCTAAGATCCCACTCCCCATTTTAATTTCATGAATTTCAGTAAATAAATGTATTTATGAAAATAAGTTTTTTTCATAATTTGAAGATATTTTAAGTAGGATGCCCCCAAGAGTAAATGTGGTATTGTGGTGACTGAGATAATTCTAGTTAAGAGTAAGATAAACATTTTTATAACTGTTGACCAAGAATGACGAACGAACCTCCTTTTCCTTCACTTTTGATCACCTTGTGCCTAATTTGTTCGTAATTTAAATTTTTATATTTTGTGCAAATAAATAATCTAAAGTGTAGTATATGTTCTCAGCATCTCATTTACTCTTTTACTATCGACGCAACTATTTTTTCAAACAATAATAATAAAAACAATAACATAATAATACGGCGTCGTTAACAGGAGAGAGAAATAGGAAAGAGGGAGAGAAAGAGAGCGTCAGAGATAAAGAGAGAGAAAGAGAGAGAGATAAGATTAAAATCTAGCCACGCAGGTGATCCCAAATCGAGAACGATGCAGTGTTTGTAGCGGAAGCGGTGGCACAAATGACGATGGCCAGTCTTTCCGTGTACCATGACCCCTGCAAACAGGTACAAAAAAATAAAAAAGACGTGAGATAACCGTGCCAATAGAATAATGAAGACAGAAAAAATACAATGAGTACAAAAATACAATGAGTGTTTTTTATTCTAGTAGTAACGGATTCATTGAAATCATGAGGGAAAAGGGTCGCTGCATATGACGGTTATGATGATTTTATCCTAGTCGAATGTTCAATTAGTCTCTGCTGCTGCTATTGCCACTGTCACAATTGTTGTCAAGTCGGAATCGGCTGTAATGCTACTACTACGACCACATAGCGGTGTTTGGGGTGGGGTAAAAGTTGGTGTCTGTGCCGATGATGACTATTAGCCATAGAGATAGTTAATATTGTGTCACTAAGTTGAAAAACTTGCAAATTAGAATGAAAGTTATAATTTTAATGCGCTTTTAGAAATTATGTCTAGACGTCCAATATCGATTGCATAATTATGGAATCCTAGGTTAAGGCTAGATCAGTGATAGACCCCCAAATAAAACATTCACCAATAATAATAATAGTGATATGTTCAGTAACAATACATGCAAAACAATCAGTAAGACAGTAAATATCTTATTCATGCTGGTAGCAAGTTTGAGTAAAACTAAAGATAAAATGTAACTAGATAATCGTTATTTTATCTTAATCAGTGAACGTATCCCAGAATACGTCTTCCTCGGGTGACAGAAAAAGACTGACCCCAAAAGTCAAAGATCAAAAGCAAACGCCCTCTGATTAATGAAACTGTTCGAGAAAACCAAAAACAATTTTCAAAATTTTTTTGTAATCTAAACTAATTCAAGGAAACATAGGGCGATCTATAGTGCTCACCATTACAGTCTATCGTTTTAAATTTTGAAAGGGACTTTGAAAATCTAAATAACCAACAGAAAAAGAGCACATTTCAGGTAAATACTTATACAATGAATCATTAAAGTACATGCATTTTCAAACATGAACAAAGTACAAATTCTATACACATTATAGCATAGTATTATATATACACGTCTGTATACGCATCTACACACTTAGATGTATACCTACAAACATATACATATATATACACACAAATAAATGTATGTATGTATATGTGTGTATATATATATGTGTATGTATTTATTTGTGTGTATGTATTTATTCAAAGTGTCTCTGTGAACTGGGTTCGCACCCTGTGACTGTCTCAGATTGTTATTTCCTTGCGTTGATGAGAGGCGTAATCTCGAAACGACGTGGTACGTAAGTAAAATATTGACTTATAATTTAATATTATATATATATATATATATATATATATATATATATATATATATATATATATATATATATATATATAAAGGAAGACAGATAAAGATATGCAGATGACAAATCTATTTCATCTTCGATTGTTCATTGCAAGGTGTACTCGATAGAAACCTGTTTATTTTTCTTTCTTTAAGCCAGGCTTTTCAAAGATTAAAACTTTATCATCAGAGGAATTGCATATATGGATAAATTGGCAAGGGAATAGTCAAAATTAAAAATTTGAAAATTTTTAAAAACAATATAAAGTAATGGAAAGTAAAAGTGTGTGTATAAAAAGTTTATCAAAATATAGAGTCTGTCCAGTTAGTGAATGTCCGTTGACAAAATGTCCGGTCACGAAAGATTTAAAGAGTTCGTGGAGACTGCGTTTAAAGTGTTCAAAATATAGAAAATCCAATAGAATGATGTTCAATTCAACCGTAGATAAAAAGTACTTATAAGGATGTAATTTTAAGAATTAGGGCCATTATAAAAATACTTCCGGGGACCGTGGTTATATATATATATATATATATATATATATATATATATATATATATATATATATATATATATATATATATATATATATATATATATATACAGAGATAAGCAAATATAGACATAAATATATCTATATATATATAGGATTATAAGCAATTAAAACAACAGAAAAATACTATATGTACACAAATGTACATACATATATACGCATATACATATGCACATATATATATATATATATATATATATATATATATATACCTACACCTAAATATACATATATAAATATATACTCACACTGCGAAATATAAATAAAACACAATGAGACAATCACAGACAATACGATATCATAATTACATTCAGTATTTATAGACAATATTATTATTATTATATATTATATCTTCATAGTTATTTCAAAATATTTATTGTTGAATAATGATATATATATATATATATATATATATATATATCATTATTCAATAATAAATGTTTATAATTATTATCCACGTACGTATACGTTTTATCCTAATGCAATCATCAGTGTGACAGATGACTGTTCAGCCGGTCGCACGATTCGAACCCTCTGACACGAGACACTTTTAATCCAAATTCAAGGGCTTTAATATATATATATGTGTGTGTGTGTGTGTGAGAGAGAGAGAGAGTTTGGCTAGACAAACCAGTACATCAAACACTACTGTTTTCGCCACAGTGAATGATGGTAATTCTCTGTTATCATTACATATATATTTATTGAAGGAGGGACGACAGACGAGGATTCAACATTGAGAGTATATGTATATACCATTGTCACTGGTATTGTAAAGGCTAACCGCTCACAAAAGAGAGAAACGAGGGTTATTCTTTTAAATAGTTTTTTTTCTGAATACTATCTATACATAATTATCCTTTTACTTTTCTTTTTCTTTTTTACTTTTCTTTTTTACTTTTTTATGTTTTCCATTTTATTTATTTACTTTTGTTGCTTATATTTCTCTTCTTTTAAGCAGCCTCTACATTTTCTTTATCCTTATTTCCTTTGTAGGAACCGCTCCCTCCGCAGCTCCGTTCTTGCCTGACCTTCTGAACGGAGATAGTCGGCTCTCTCTCTCTCCTGCTAACTCATCTCCTATTTAAGCGCCTGTTCCTTTCCGTCTTCCAAACTGTTCCCGCAAAAATCGCGTCTCTGTCAACAGCAAAGCAAAACGGAAACCTGCGTCGCTAACCTCGTTTGCCGTGTGCGGTTAGCGACCCATATGAGCTGGAGCGCGAACAAAACGGAAAAATCAACATGCCAGAATCCGGACTTTTAATTCATTTAACCATCATTAGAACTTGCTTGAAGTTGGGAGGGGGGGCATCTCTTTTCTGCTTACTGCCTGCTTCTAAAAGAAATGGCGTGCTGGGTGAGTTATCGGACTCAAACAGTTCATGTTCTCTTCATTAATTAACAAATGGCATTGTGAAAGGTTAAGAACTGGTTGATTAGTATTGATTTTATTATCGATTTTCTAATCAAAACCGTTTCTGATGGTGACATTAGTTTATTTTCTTATTATTTTGCTATTAAAATCCCTCTGTTCCTAATCAAGTAGAGCCACTGTGTTTACATTGCTCAAGGCATGGTACATATTACAACACCTAACTAGTAACCCGTTAGCACTCCCTGGGTCCTGACCATCAGTTAGGTATGGAACCTCTTCTCGTCAATCATGTGTATACTTACCTGGCACGCTAGGAAGTAAGTGTAGTATCTGTTCCGATGGATACTGCACCCTATAGACTGGTGTCGTCTTGTCCTTCGGGGATTCCACCTGTCTGTGGGTTTGTCCTGTGCAGTTCTAGGAGGTCCACCCTCCCAGGCTTCGCCTCCCCTCTTTGGGGAGGAGTAAGTTTATTGCTAACTGTCTGAGGCGCCCCTACCGGGGAATGCCGACGGGGCTGCCCAGGCAATTTTTAATGGCTAGAGTGCTCACTTTCTCGGGCGCTGGCTTTTCAAACCCCACTTACTCGACCCGACCTGTGGTCACATCTTACTTGTGGGAGTAAGATAAAACTGGCCTTGTGCCTAACTCCTGCAGAGGAGTAAATAAATATTATTGTATTTTAAGAATATTCTGATATGATTGAAACACGCTTTTAACATCTGTACAAGGTGATCATCTCCTAAACGCCATCCTATGAATCGTTAATAAAATTCAGAATCCTTTTTGCAATCCAACCATACTTGGTACAAATAAACTTCAGTTTATGCCTGAGTTGTCCACCAAGTTTCAATCAATATCACCAAACATTTTGTTTCATCACTGTTTAATAATATGAGGGGACACTTTGGTAATCGTCTCATAAGTAGGGGGTGTGATCATAAATGGGATTCACGCTCAACGAAGTTTAACCCATCCCGATGTTTTACCTGTTGGTTTATCTCAAAGATAATGTTTCTCAGACAAATCCCTTGACTATTCCCGAATTGAAGAGGTCGACCACAGCCAAAATCAAGACAGGGCCAAAAGAGGAGTGTGTCAGAGTTATCGATAATTGTGTACGTCGTATCGATGTGTGCTTATCATGGAACAGCGATAAAAGAAAGACTGTTGAGTATTCATGACTGAATCTTTGTGGAAACGTCAGTCTATTTGTACCAAATATAGTTGCATTGCAGATATAATAGGATTGTGAATTTTAGTAACGATTCGGTGGGTGGTATTTTTATCTGAAGGGGTCATTTAGTATATTCAAAATTATTTAAAATTAACAATAATGTTTTTCAGTACATGCATTTTTATAATGAGGCGCTACACTTTTTTTTTAACTTTAAAGCTTGTGCCCCTCATAATTTGGTGCCCGGGTCATTTTACCTTACGCAACGCAACAGAATATAGCAATAATAAACATACATAACAATGACACACTTCAAGAAAAACTTATTATGAGAAAAATAGATTATACCCGCTCCTTGAGCGGTGTTGGTACAGTACCTGGGTGTGTCAATGTCCATCTTTACCTAGTTTTTACCGCTTTATAGCTAGTACGTAGAAAAATATTTGTGAAATTTCGTAGAAAAATATTTACTTAGTATTTGCATGAGAGAGTAAGTAACTATGATTAATGTATTTACGTATTTTTTTATTGTGAAAAAAAAACATGAGAAATTATGTTTTTTAAAAAACATAATTCGCTTTGAACTAATGCTGAATATCCTTTATGCCTACTTTTTTGCGAATTATCAAAAAACAAAAGGTCACTTAGTTTTTTAAAAAATATTTATGTAATGTTTTTTTATGTCATGATGCTATGTTAATTTCTTTAAATTTATAAAACACGTATCCAATTTTTAAAAATCCTTTAGACTTACGTGAGATTCGAACTTGGGTATTGACATCGTAAAAACTACTGCCTTAGTAATGTGTACTCTGCCTATTCACTTTTTGTCAACCAATCGCATATTTCTATTTGTGTACGAACAAAAAAACTCCCAAAACACCATAACTCTTTTAATAGTATATATAAGCATCTACTTTATAAAGTCTATCTGCCTGCCAGTATGTGCGTAAGTCTGAAATATATGGACATCTAACCCGCTAGACATAGAGAGCTGACATTTTGTAGGAATTATCTCATTTCTGTGTATAGAGGGTTTTTTTTTGGGGGGGGGGTTATAGGTCAATCCCAATGCCTTAAGGCGGTATCAAACTATCTAGTTTAGCGATGACGTTGTAAGTAATGCACCGCGACTTCCTTTCCTGCATTCGCCAAACAACTGAACCCCATTTAACTCAGCGAATATTTATTGGTTGATAATCCAAATAGTACCAACAGTAGTCCAAGAGGAATCAAGAAAGACATGGGACAACATACATTCTTCTATTCCCAAGTCGAGAACAGATTCGGTCTACTTTTACATCTACCACTAGACATGTTTGTTATTGCATTGGTTGTGTTGTTTTAACTGTTTTTGACTGAAGATTGCTGTCTGATATATTTTTGACTCGTCACAAGTGTGATTCTAACCCTGCTTGTATTTTGCTGAATACATTCTCAAGAATAAAGACTAAGATTGGGAAGATTAGTTTATCCAAGCTTTATTCAGCAAAATACAACCAGGGTTAGAATAGAACGTGCGATATGTATCTTCGAATATGGCTGACTACATTACACGGAGAAAGGGCTGTAAACGAAAACGAATGTCGTAAAGGAGTGTCGTAGTGCATGTCTTATTTACGACCGTGCATTTTACTAACTCTGACCTACTTAATAAAGTTGATTATGTCTGTCTTTCTTTCTGTGCATGTGTCTGAAACACCAAACATGATGGACATAAAAAGCTGAAATTTGGTAATGATTTCCTTTTTATCTATATTGTTTATGGGTTAATTTAGATGCCCTAATGGATTAGCAAATTTAAACGGAGCTTTCTAATTTAGCGACGTCTTTGTAAATACTGCACCAGCCACTTCCTTTTCTGCAATTTTTCAAACGTTTGGAGAAGATTTATCGGTTGCTAATCCAAATCGTTCAGCATCATCAATGATATGCACCATTGTTAAATCTATTGTGCTCGAAACGACATATTATTCAGTTTTAACATTTCAGATGTGATTTACTTGAAAGTTGTTATTGCGAATAATATGTTGTGCTTTAAAAAAAAAATTAAATATTATATTTTTTATCAAAAATCTAGAATGAATTTTAACTTTTTTTTTTAAATATGGCATTTGGAAATAAATTAATTCATTTAAATTAATGGTTTTATTCTAGCCCGATATGTTCAACAATAATCTTAACGCCAGGTATCCTTACTAGCAATTCATGAAAAGAATGTCACACACACACACACACACACATATATATATATATATATATATATATATATATATATATATATATATATATATATATATTAGTGTTGGGACGATTAATAAAAATCGAAAAGGTATGAAAATCAGGATCAGAAAAATATGCCTATTTTCCGATTCCGAAAACGATTATTTTAATGTTATTTTTTGTTTAAAACTTAATTTTCCATTGCTGGTCCTAATGATAAAAGGATAGCTATTTATTGTTTTTAAACTATCAGTAAAACAAAAATCTAATAATAACGACTTTAGGTAAAAATGGAACCGGGAGAAATGGCACGGTAAAAATGACACGAATGGATAAATATGAAAAATGGCACAAGTGAAAAATATAGATGAAAATCTCACAATAAGTTCAAATCATTATTTTCAATCAACTACCAGGAATATTTTAGAGAAATAAGTTTAAAATATCTGTTCGTGTAATGTATGCTCTGACCCTAAGTGTACTTTTACTTTTGAAAAAATGTATGCACGCATTACATTGGTGTATACGGTAATCCAAAAATTAAAGAAAAACCACGAACTTTATAACTAAATATTTAGAAATTTGAAATAAATCAGAATCGAAATCGGTAATTGTATCTGAATCGGGAAACATTTTTAAAATCGTCCTATCACTAATATCTATATAACATATAAAGTTATCCTGTGATATTTTAAACGTTGTACATAAATGTCATTTATACTTACATATAAGACTTTGATTATGACTTGCCAATGCTTATTTAGTTATTGTTGTACAATGATATTGGTACTATAATAGCTTACTTCGCTACAGTATATTAAAATAATGTGTATCCATACCCGGACGCTGGTAATATGGAAACATTTTTTTAAATGTAACCTAAAAATCATAATCAGCAATTGAAGAATGTTAAAAAGCTTGTCTTCCTTTATTGTTTGAAAAATATCTTAAGACACGACGCCTCTCTGAACTACTATGCATGTATCAACTCTATGGAAGAATAGAGAATATTTTACAAATGAGGGTAAAGAATAAAAACGGAATAATAGAAAAAGAAAAAAAAAACATGCACGCTAAATTTTCTTTCATTGATTTAAAAGCGACGCCTACTTACATACTTCTTATCCTTTTTAGCCCGGGACGGTAAGCTGGAAACCATTCCATATTCTAAAACTTAATTTCTAAAGAATGGTATTTTGAATTTCTCTTCCAAACTTGACTTTTACCCACTATCCCAAAAGTGTGTCGCTTTAAGCTGTACTCACACGTAAAATGTGAAGGGGCGTTTCTTCAATTTTCTGGAACAGACAAGAAACATACTGCATACTAATAGAGTGAGATTTTATTTTATTTTTTTAACATTATCATATCTATTGCTCGTCCAAAGCAATGGAGAGTAGAAAAATGCACCGTGGATGAATTTTCGGAAGCCCTGTACTTCTCGATTCCCCTACTTTGTTCCTCAGTTTTCACTATCCATGAGCGATGTTTCTGAGAAAGGAGGAAGAAAATCCTTTTCCCTATGACAGCAGTTTTTTAGTGTGAACGGAATTTGGAGATAACTTTCTATGTTTGTTGTCATGTCAAGAAACGCTATGCCCAATCTGTTAAGAGTGATGAAGGTAAAGATTTTATCTGGTCTGACGTTATCCGCCTGATAGTCCAAAGACCCGAACCTTGTAGTAACTCCCAATGAGGTTGACCTATCAGAACGTGTAAAATACCGGGGTTGCTACATTGCCATTTAATGAATGGAGTCTGTACAATGCAGTAGTTTCTCGAATCCATATTAGTGAAAACTGCTACGGCTTTTCTTTCTTTAATGGTTCACAAAGATTATATTTTTCTTATTCTATTTGCCTGTATCAACTCTATGGAAGAATAATCTCTTCCACAAAACTGACCTCTTCCACAAAACTTAAAATCCCATCATAAAAACTGATAAAACAAAACATTAGCGTAAACCCGAAACCCCAATTTCTAACGTAGATCACTACTACCAGGTTTCCTTTTCCAACATTACAGGTCTACGTTCCAACCTTCCAGGGGTTAAGGAGTTAATTAATTCAAAGACCAAACCGGACATGTTTTTTGTGTGCAGAATTGGCATTGTCCCATCAGTTTCTATAGATTACTTCACGAATATGATCCTAAACCCCGGTTTTCTATGTGGTAGGAATACTACTTCCAATGAAGATCCTGATTCGCCCTATATGTGTTTCCGTGTTGCACTTGCTCGCAGTACCGCTTTTATCTTGGCTCTCTATTGTACCCTCACCGACAGAATTACTATTATTGAACAAATTTCTAACGAAATCGACTAGATCCTGACTGATCAGCCTTCTGTTAGCACTAATGTCTGTGGTGACTTCAATGTTCACGATAGGCTGTGATTAGTCCACTCAAACAAGACCGATTATAAAAGGAAGTTTTATCACGATTTTCCCTTGCATATGATGAGCTTACTCAAATTGTACACAAGTCAACACGCGTACTGATGAACATTCTGCGAGCCGTCTTGATCTTTTTCTGGCAACTTGTCCTAAGCAGTGCACATCTACTGTCCTGTCTCCTTTGGGATCCCCGATCAATCAGTTGTCTCTATTAAGATCAAAACGAAGCTCAGCATGTCCTCGGATGTTCCTTTCCATTGCAGACTCCTTCGATACTCAATGGCTGATTGGAACAGTTTCAGATCCTTCATATCTGAAATCCCTCTGAAATCAATTTTCAAAAAGAACGTGTCCAGTATCGCATCCGATATATCTGATTGAGTAATCTTTATACACTTCAAAACATTCAAATAGAAACCAAACAGCCAGCCATAGTACACCCCTGAATGTGCCGCCGATATTGCTCACAGGAACCACTATTTCAATTGCTTTCACTGAAATAGATTCCCTGAAATCTAAGACTTCTTTAAAACTGCCAAAAACTACGGCGAAAAGGTCATAAAACGCTCTGCCTAATCTGTTAAATCTAAGAGTGGCCAATCTGAGGCTTGACTCCCATGAGTTTTGGAGAATAACAAACACGATCCTGAACAGATGTAAGACTTCTATCTCAGATATCATTAACGGACCAGAGGTGATCTCCTCAGCATCTGACAAAGCCAAACACTATTTTGAATAAACTGTAATTATATCATGCTAAATCAAGAGCTCTAGTCGTATTATAAACGATTGAGCTACTATATAAACCTTTTTTGCGAACTAGAGTGAATTTCTATAATATATATATATATATATATATATATATATATATATATATATATATATATATATATGTGTGTGTGTGTGTGTGTGTGTGTGTGTGTGTGTGTATATATAATTATCCACGGACACGTGTTTCGTCGTTATACGACTCGTCAGCGTGACGAACTCTAGTGAGATTAGAAACCAGGATACATTCACTACTAGCGCGGATTGCCTCAGTGGTAGAGCGTCAGGCTTCAGACTCTGGAGTCTTGGTTGTGAATCTCGCTTGATTCGGCCACACTGATGAATCGTACAACGACGAAACATGTGTCCGTGAATAATTATATTTTTAAAATATATATGTCGCTCCCCATTTAAGGGCATCACATTGGTGAAGGGAAAAGTATGCCCAACTACCATTTAGGTAGAGTGCTTTTCATTCAAAATATCGCAAACAAAATAAACAATTAAATATATATATATATATATATATATATATATATATATATATATATATATAAACAAGTAAAGGATAAGAATCTAAATTGCACTAAATACAATATCTATGAAGTCATCAGTTTTTCAATAAATAAAACAGATTTTATTATTCCTTCCTTCAACCATGGTTTTTCAACGAATTATGTGTTATCGTCAGAGGAGCATCAACAGATAAGTTGGTTAAGTGAAATTACCAAAAGTAGAAATGTTAAAAGATATGAAAATAAAGATAATATAAAATGTAAAAAGAAGAGGTTGAAAATCTGGCCAAAAATGATGAGAAGTAGGTTCGATGTGAGATAAAATCCAGTTATATTTTAAGAAAAAAATTGGCATTTGAAAAATCTATATAAGTTGTTGAAAGACAAAGACCATTAAATGGCCCAGACTATCCGTCCAGTTGGAAAAAAGTCGCGATGTGTGAAAGTTTATTTTGTACAATTTTTATTCTCATCCTTTACTTGTTTATATAATTGCTCTATCTCGTATATCGAGCATCAATCTTTTATGATAGGTTCTGCTTTAAAGGTATACATCATATCTTTATTCTCCCGTTTTATATATATATATATATATATATATATATATATATATATATATATATATATATATATATATGAAATATATCTCTATCCTGCTCTATCCTGGATATTGAGCTGTATACTCTTCACAATAGGGTTTTACCTTTCCTAAAAGTTCGCTTTTAGTACACCTCTTTATATATATATATATATATATATATATATATATATATATATATATATATATATAGCTGGTCTAGCCGCACTGAAGAGCTGTGATACAGTGAAACAGTCTGTATGTAGATGACTATATATATATATATATATATATATATATATATATATATATATACATTTAAAAAGGATGCGCGGAAATCTCTCAAAGGTCCTTTCCGCGCACCCTTTTTAAATGTATTTATAAGTTTTGTACCTCAAAACACACACACACACACACACACATATATATATATATATATATATATATATATATATATATATATATAATGTGCGGCCGTTTATCGCAATGACAGTTACATTAAAACTATTTTCATATACAAAATAGAACTAATCTAGATTTCTAATACATACTCAGAGTACCCACGTAATCACTGTACTTGGATTAACTAATTTGCGTATTAGTTTACAAAATGACATCTCACTAATTCACTATTGGTCGTTATTGTTATCTAATTCAATTTTTATTATTGCACACAGTTATATAAACGTTCGTCTTTGATATCGTAGATAGGAAATTAGCATTTTGGACCAAACGCGTCTTTCCGACTATTTTCAGGTCAATTTACATTCAGGTTCGATATTTTAAATTATCAACAAAGCACCCGACCAAACAAAACACGTACGCGCGATCAAATGCAGGGCTTATTTTGTTGTTGTTTGTTTGGGATATTTTATTTATTTTTATGTCTCTTCATTTGGCGGGAAACCGTGTGGTTTTAATCTATGCTTCATTTATTTATTTATTAATGTATATCACTGAAAATAAAAACAAAACACATGTTCAACAATATATTTAAAATACAGCATGAATAGAATACGTTTATATGTATATATTATTTTTTATAAGTAAGCCAAACCATTCTGGAAAAATCTCAGATGAAATGACGGTCATGCTTTACTTCAGTACCATTTACGGTAAGTGGACACATGAACTGAGCTCAACATTTCCATGTCCAATGCTTTATTGTAATTTAACTTTTTTGGTTGCAACAGACAAATTGCTTTATTAACTGTAAAACCAGGTTGGCCGCTTGTTTTTGCAAAAAATAAGAAAACAAACGAAAAATATTCTAATACAAAACGCTTAATATTAGAAAGTGTCATAGAGCACAGCTTAATGGGCGCCTGTCTTGCTTACTAGATAAACATCTGTCATATTTTCCGTTCAACAGTCGTATGTCTTTCCGGGTTTTGCGACGTCATAACAACATCTCTTGACAAAAAGAGTTTTCAACCCAAATAGAGACGACTACAAACAAAGACAAACTACCACCAATTGTATAGGTGTTTGGTTCTAACATTGGATTAATATATATATATATATATAATATATATATATATATATATATATATATATATATATATATATATAGAGAGAGAGAGAGAGAGAGAGAGAGAGAGAGAGATGTTTGGTTCTTACATTGGATTAATATATATATATATATATATATATATATATATTAAGCAATTGAAAATGTATTTATAACATTGGATTATATATATATATATATATATATATATATATATATATATATATATATATATATATATATATATGTATTAAACAATTGAAAATGTATTTATAAAATGAAGTTAAAATTATTTTCAAAGCTTCTCAATACTAGTTAATGCTTTATAAATATTTATTATGTAAACATTTAGTTTACGTTTCAGCGATTACGTTTCATATGAGCTCAAAAAAAGCTGAAAAGAATGGTTAGTATATAATAATAATAATAATAATAATAATAATAATAATAATAATAATAATAATAATAATAATAATAATACCTGAGAAGAACAAGAAAGCTCTTAGAAACAAAATTATATAGCAGAAACCTAATCAAAGGAATAAATACCTGGGCAGTATCACTAATAAGATATTCTGGACCATTCACAAACTGGACTAAAGAAGAACTCAGGCACCTTGATCAGAGGACTAGAAAATTAATGACTATGCACAATGCACTACATCCAAAAGACGATACAGACAGACTCTACGTGAAGAGAAACGAAGGGGGAAGAGGACTGGTAAGTATAGAAGACTGTGTGGACGACACTAAAAAAGAGCTGGAGAAATACATAAACCAGAACACAGAAAAGCTGATCACCGCAGCAAGAGATACTGTCCCAACGAACAATGCAGGAAGCATCGAAACTGGACACAAACAGACAAGAAAAGAAAAATGGGAAGAAAAACAACTACATGGACGCTTCATAAGACTCACTAGAGAAGAAACCAACGTAAATAGCTGGACATGGCTAAGAAAAGGAAACTTGAACAGAGAAACGGAATCTTTACTGATGGCTGCACAGAACAATGCGATTAGGACAAACTACATTAAAGCTAAAATAGATAAAACCCAGGAAAACAATAAATGCAGACTGTGTGAACAAAGAGACGAAACAGTAAATCATATAATAAGTGAATGTAGCAAACTTGCTCAAAAAGAATACAAGAACAGACATGATTGTGTTGGGAAAGTAATACACAGGGAACTGTGCAAACAATTGAATTTCGAATATGCAGACAAATGGTACAAACATAAGCCAGAAACAGTACTGGAAAACGAAAAACACAAAATCCTCTGGGATATGGATATACAAACAGATAAACTCATACAAGCAAGGAGACCTGATGTTATTATAATAGACAAAAATGAAAAATCTTGTAAAATCGTAGACTTCGCCGTTCCAGCAACCACAGAGTGAAGATCAAAGACACGGAAAAACGAAGTAAATACACAGAACTAGCCAGAGAACTGAAAGAAATATGGAGCATGAAGAAAGTTAGTATAATACCAATAATCGTAGGAGCACTAGGAACAATCCCAAAAAACATGGAGAAAAGATTTGGAGAAATTGGAATCAAAGGGACTATCGAAACCATACAAAGGACGGCAATGATCAAAACAGCTGCAATCTTAAGGAAAATCCTCGAATGCGGAAACTAACACACATAAGCTACAAAGGCTAACCAGACACAGGAATTTACAACGGAGAAAACAAGACCACACGAAGAACACCACAACAAGAGCCAAGGAACAGAAACTGCAAGAAACAGCACTTCATAACCCCCCCCCCCCCACAATAAATTACACCGGCCTCAGCTATCACTACACAAAAATGAATCAAGAAACAGAAATTACAAGAAACACTATAAGCTCCTCCCTCTCCCTCACCCACCCACCCCCCAAAAATTAAAAAGAATTTTAAAAATTCTTTTTTTTTTCTTTTTTTTTTTTTTACCATAATGGAAGAGAAAAGGAAGGGGGAAAAAAATGAATTGAAGGGAAAAAATTAAAAAATTTGAAAAAATATTATTTTATTCATTTTTTTTTTTTTTTTTTTTTAACTGGTGCCGGCCTAGGCTGACACCAGACAACATATTTGTATAGGGTCGAGGAGGATGAGAAGACCGAGGAGGGACAGCACAAACCAGACCTCCACTGGAAAAGTGCAGAGAGTGCTGAGATCTTGGGGAGGCTTGTTGCCACCCAAATCCCAGAGAAGATCAAGTGTCCTTACCGGCGAGAAATCAATGGTAAGAGACTGTTGCGATACCGCATCGTTATCGAAAAGAGGTGAAAAACACTGGAAGTCTGGGGAGACTTGTTGTCACTCAGACTCCAGGAAATACCACTGGTTGTTGTCGGTGAGCAATCACTGACGATTATCTGTGTGAGAACTCCTAGTGAGTACAAATAATAATAATAATAATAATAATAATAATAATAATAATAATAATAAGAAGAAGAAGAAGAAGAAGAAGAAGAAGAAGAAGAAGAAGAAGAAGAATGCTCATGCACAACGCATTACACCCAAATAACGATACGGACAGTCTCTACGTGAAAAGAAACGAAGGGGGGAGAGGACTGGTAAGTATTGATGACTGTGCGGAAGACACAAGAAAAAGAGCTGGAGAAATACATAACCCAGAACACAGAAAGGCTGATCACCGCAGCAAGAGATACCGTCCCAATTAACAACTCAGGAAGCAGTGAAACCAGAAACAAAAAGACAAGAAAAGAGAAATGGGAAGAAAAACATCTATATTGACGTTTCATAAGAATGACAAGGGAAGAGACCAACCAACATTTCTGTGCATGGCTAAGAAAAGGCCTCTTAACAGAGAAACGGAATCTCTATCGACAGCTGCACAGAACAATGTGATTAGGACTAACTAGAGTAAAGCTAAAATAGATCAAACCCAGGAAAACAGTAAATGTAGATTATGTGAGCAAAGAGACGAAACAGTAAATCACATAAGTGAATGCAGCCAACTAGCCCAAAAAGAATACAAGAACAGACACGGCTGCGTGGGGAAATCAGTACACTGGGAACTATGCAAACAGCTACATTTCGAACACGTGGACAAATGGTACACACATAAACCAGAGATAGTATTGGAAAACGAAAATCGCAAAATCCTCTGGGACCTGGGAATAAATAAACTTATACAAGCAAGGAAACCGGATGTGATAATAGTCAACAAGAAGGGAAAATTCGGCAAAATCGTAGATTTTGCGGTTTAAGTGAAGATCAAGGAAACGAAAAAAACGAAGCAAATACGCGAAACTTGCCAGCGAATTGAAAGGGATATGGAGTATGAAAAAAGTCAATATAATATCAATAATCGTAAGAACACTAGGAACAATATAAAAAAAACTGGTAAAAAGATTAAGAGAAATTGTAATCAAAGGAATAACTGAGATCATACAAAGGACGACAATGATGAAAACAGCCAGAATCTTGAGGAAAATCCTCGAATGCGGAAACCAAGCATTATAAACTACGAACGGTAACCAGTCACATAGAAGTTACAATAGGAAGAAAACAAAACCACCGAAAGAACACCACCACATGAACCCAAAGAAACAGATACTGTAAAGAATTTTCATAAACTGCCCCTCTCCTCCCAAAAAATGTGGTGGCATCAGCATCAGCTAATACCACACGAAATTGTCGTGAAGGGTCAAGGAGGATTGGAAGTCCGAGGAAGGAAGCGCTAAGCAGACCTCCGCTGAAAGAGTGCGGAGAGTACTGGGACCTTGGGGAGGCTTATTGCCGCCCACATCCCAGAGAAGACCAATGGTCGTTACCAGCTAGAAATCAATGGTTAGTGGCTGTTGCAATACCGCAAAGTCATTTGCAAAGGTTATCGTGGAGAGTACTGGAATCCTGGGGAGGCTTGTTGTCACTCATACTCCAGGGAACACCACCGGTTATTATCAGTGAGCAATCACTGACGATGACTTGTGTGAGCACTCCTAGTAAGTACAAATAATAATAATAATAATAATAATAATAATAATAATAATAATAATAATAATAATAATAATAATAATAATAATAATAATAATAATAATAATAATGTGTGGATGATAGAAATGTAACTAAATAAATGCATAATCAAAAACACAGAAGGACTGATCATTGCTGCAATAAACACCGTAAAAATGAACTACGTGGAGCAGCGAACCTGGAAACAAAAAAAAAACGACGAAAGTAAAATGGAGAGAGAAGCAACTACATGGACGATTTATACGAGGCAAAAAAGACTTTGACATGGTTATGAAAAGGACATTTAAACAGAGAAACGCGATCAGAACGAACTATAAGAAGGATGTGTAATACTGTTCTATTCATACTGTCTGTATTCTTTTAATTTTTCGTGTCAATTCAAAGTGAAGCGATTTTATACAATCTGTTGTTATGTTAAATTCTTGGTACGCAGATTTATCATATAATTTGATTTACATAGATCTCTCTCTATATATATATATATATCTATATATCTATATATCTCTCTCTCTCTCTCTCTCTCTCTCTATATATATATATATATATATATATATATATATATATATATATATATATATATATATATATAAAACTGTTGTTCCAGATTTGCTCTATGCAGATAACGTGGATCTTTTAGCTCACTCGCAGAATAGTATGCAGGATACCATGGATCGTTTAGCATGGGCGTGTCGAAGCATAGGTGTCACAATAAGCCTGGCCAAGCAAAGGCTATGGTTGCCCTGTCCCCTGAAACCCCGCAGAAGGAACTGGATATATTTGTTGAAGGCCACAGATTGTCTGTAGTGGATCGTTTTATGTATCTGTGTAGTGCCATTTCGAGTAACGGATCGTTGGATCCTGAGGTAAGTAGACGTATTAAACAGGCTGGTGTGTCTTTTGGTCATTTGGAAAAGCGGGTGTGGAGACCACGTGATATCAGGCTGGAAACTAAGATCTCTGTGTATGAAGCGTGTGTGGTATCAACTTTGTTATATGCTTGTGAGACATGGACGACTTACAGAGCTCATATTCGCCTGCTAGAGCGTTTCCATCAGAATTTCCTTAGGTACTTGCTTAGCATACGTTGGGATAGCTTTAACCCTGACACTGAAGTGTTAGAACGTACTGCTCTTCCAAGCATTGAGTCTCGTATGAGGAAACGCAGACTTCGTTGGGCTGGTCATCTTATTCGTCTTATGATGACAAACTACACAAGCAGGTGATTTATGTGGAACTAACTGTGAACACTCGCCACCAGCGCAAACTGCGTAAGCGATTCAAAGATTGTTTCAAAGACGAGTTGAAGTGTTTTGGAATTGATGTTAGAGGATGTGATAGAATTGCTAATAATAGTTGACCTATTACACTGGACAACAACATGGTGGTAGAAAAGCGATTTTTGAAGGCATAAAGAGAATAAGAAGATGAAACACCAGCAGCAGAAGAGAGCAGCGCGGAAGAGATGGGATGTGACACCTCCAGCACATGGAACACCTAAGATTCCAAGCTGCAATTTGGTAACTATCTCAGGTGCAGTTTTGTTCAATCACCAACGAGTGTATGTTCTGCAAAATCAAGCACGGAGAAAAGGTGGTTTTATTTGTGGTATCCCCTCAGATCCTCACAACACCTGCCACTTCTGTATTTATCTAGTGATGATTGGAACCTGAAGGATTCGAGCTGTGTGGTCAGCTGCTTATATAGCCACTCTGATGAGTCTTATAAACACAATACCAGCTTGTATATAGGCATTTAATTTTTTTAATTGGGTTCGGAATGTATTATTTTCGTGTCATTAACTGAAATGTGTCGTAAATACGAGGGATGGCAGTTATGTTTTTGTAGATGCTGGTAAATTGAGATAGAGTTTACAAGATGCATGGTGAGTCGGCGAGATAGGATAGTAGTTGTGAAACCAATGTGGCTATTAGCTTTATTATTATTATTGGGGTTACATTCTCCAAAAAAGCATTTAAACTATGCTTATATATATATATATATATATATATATATATATATATATATATATATATATATATATATATATATATATTGAGCGCATGGATAGGACGTCAGATTAGATATTCAGTGAGGATTGAAACCTGAAGAGTCCGATTTGTGTGGCCAACTGTGTATGTAGCCACACTTATGAGTCTTATAAACACCATACCAGTTTGTATACAGACGTAAATGCATAATTTTTTATTATAATCATTAGCTCCCTAAAAAGGGCTAACCCTTTCTTGAGAAGAATTAATATTTCTTCTCAAATATGTAATACAAAGTTATCTCCCTTCCATTGAGATTGAACACTTTCGGCATTTTCGGCTACAATGTATCGTGCTGATAAAATACGGCATGTATTCATTAAGCTGAAACGTTGGGCGCCTCGTTTAATTACAGTCAGTGCAAGATTCGGTCGGCGCGTTAACTGCGTCGAATCATCTTCAGGTGACAAAAGACAATGAACAAAAAATTTGGAGAAAAAAAGAGAATTTCAAAAGATAGCGGAGAAACGCCAACGTGAAGTCAGTTAGACGCTGAAAGAACGATCTCGCATTGTTCCAGGAAAGACGTTGAAAATTTAAATTCCGCGACGCCAGGATTAGCGTCACAGAATAAAATTGTATTATGCTCAGTATTTTAAAATGTTGTTACTGGTTTCATACGTAATGTTATTAATTGTAGCTTGCTGCGTTTTAATAAAAATAGATTTAAGTATTTTGAATTTTTTAATTGGTTTTACGCATAATAGTCATGTCTGAGGTATCTGTAGTTTTTAGTCGTCTCCTGTTTACCTTTATTTTGTAAATAAAAACAATGACGATGTTATTTTGTGTTTGATAGATAGATAGATAGATAGATAGATAGATAGATAGATAACCGAGAAATTATCCGTCCACTCATCAATTGTTTTATATTTTTATCAATTTCTCAGCATCTAATTATTCCAAGATTTTTTGATATGTTAATTAGCATAAAAGAAGGAAGATGAAACTCAATTTTCAGAATAATGAGTTAAATTTACTAAATATGAAAAGAAAAGTAAATAAAAGAGGGGTTTAGAGTCATTGCTCCTGTGCAGCGGTGGGTGTTTTCGCTAGTATCCAATACAGTATTTCTATATGCATAGCCGAAGAAGAGCGTCTGTGCCTTGGTATGCATGACATCGTATTTCATTTATCTCATTCAATTATTATTCGCTGCTTTCGCGGACGTGCTCGTTCTTTTCATCACCAGACATCAAAAACTGGCAATTTATCAATCCGTTTATCTGATTTATCTACTAATCTACGCTGCACAAGATGGTCTACATTGCCAGGATCTAGTGTTTATGCCAAAAACGAATTGCCAAGGTAACACAAATTGATTCCGCGTCCCTTCTTCTTTCTCCCGTTCCCTCCTTCCTTCCTTAGCCCACCGTTGGCAGGCAACACGACACATGTTTACGGTCTCTTTCGTATTAAACGACAGAAAATCAAGGAACAGTACAGAAATGTACTTGTAAAATCTACAATATCTGTTCAGTTTTTCGATTCAACTGTCCACTTAATTTGTTTGTTTCTTTTTTTTTTACTATATCATCACCATCAACACCAGGGTTTTGCATTACTCCTGGAGGAAGAACCCCTCCCTGGTTTCCAGCCACTTATTGGTGACTAACATTCAGGGGGTTTTTTCCCCAATAGTCGCCACACTAGGCACTGCGTGTTGGTGACGCTATTTGTCCATATCTAGGTGTCCACATACAGCACCTGGCATTCCCAAATGGTGGCCCATCTAGTACTGACTAGGCTCAACGTAGCTTACTATATATGTGTTCTAAATTGAATGTCAGGTATTCCAGTCTTCTCGGCGTATTTTTATTTTAACTGGTCGCCGTTGGGACGTGTGGAGCGATTGGTCCCTTCACGCGCGACTTCCTATCCTGTCTGCGTCGATTAATAACGAACTACACCGAAGACCATAATGGATAGACTTGGCTCTGCGAGCGCCTCTCCATCGCTATTATTCGAGGGAACGCCTTGAGCCTGTCCTCGGCCTGATAAGCCAGCACCGCATCCGATACATATAGTACGGCAACATAGTAAATGTTTACATGAACGTTTAAATTTAAATTTAATATAATCGTTATTTCTCTTTTGTAATATATTGAATGTTCTCGGAAGCATTCAAGGAGAGTCGGAGCAAGTGGTTGTTAGTCGGGGTGATGACGTCATGCTTGACGAAGGCGCGATCGTTTAAAGCGGAAGTAGGAAGAAAAGTGTGAATCACGTGACGACATCGTAAAAGTGGGAGAGAGTTTGTAAGTGAAAGAAAGCCGTATCAAATTATGTTTTATAATGAGCAGATAAAAGCAAACTAAAGTCGTCTCTCTATTTCCCCCTAACAAATTCCACGCGGGATAAAATCATCATTTCTTCAGAGTCTAGCTTCAAGAATTTTTCAATCCCACAGTGTTAAGACACATCCATGAGGCCAGCAGTCGCCAATTTTTAAATTTTATGGATCACTAAATGTATTTTTTATTTTATTTGATGGACCATTAATATGAATTTAGAAAAACAAAGAAGTAATTTCTAAATTAAAGCACTCTATTCGAAATTAATTTAATTCCGTTCGGCATCCTCCGCAATTACGTGTGCTTGGTTCTTTTGATTTGGGGTTTACTTAAAATTGCATGGCCTCAATGTTTTGCAACGCACGAGTTGGAAATTGATAACCGTGGCCGCATTTTCGATTTCGTTGTAATCCATCGCTCATTGGATTCTATGTCTTTCTCTGTTGTTATATCATGTTTGTATAAAGTTATACTAGTTAACTATCCAGAAATCAGTTATGATCAGTAATGGTAAGGAACTATTTAGTAACAAATACTGAACATGAATTTGGGATTTATGTTTGGTTATACTATCGCTGGACGGTGTCACATTCATGTACTTGTATACTTGTGTTTATTTCGAGAATACATAAGGTTTGAACAGATATATACCATCCATAATACGTTGTGTTACTCGTCATTTTATAATGGAAATCGCTCCAGATAAAGTGTAAAACCACTTCAAGGTCAAAAACTAAAAATACTACTTCAAGGTCAAAAACTAGACAACGATAAGTGTTAAATGGATAGATTCCGACCTAGAAACAGCAATTCCCCCCTCACCTTGTCAGAAACATCACTCATGGAATGTGAGGACTAAAGGACAAAATAAGGGAAGCAAGAGTTACGAGACTGCCGAAAGTAAACCCACGGTCCACTTTGTACTCTTTGAAGCTTAATAAAAATTTCAAATAATGTTCGACTTTTTCTGCAGACCATCAAAGATTTTGCACGGAGTACAAGTTGTTCGTGGACCACCGGTTGGCGACCACTGCACTAAACGACTCTCTGCAGCATAACTTTCGTTTTTTAATCTATATGTTCGTTTAGCTTTTTATTTATCTACTACCTTGGCAAAATTCGATTAATACCTGTCACTCAGGGGACTAGCAACAATACAATTAGCTGACAAATGGCGGTTGATCCTACAAGAGGATTAATTAACATCCAGCTTCGTGCATGGCATAATTACTTACCTAGGGAACCCCGATGGAGAACCCCGTTTTGTCGCTGATCACTCAATCGAGAGCTAGTACTGGGTTATATGGTACCAGAAGGTATCTAGCAGCAACCGGATAACAAAAAATATTCATATATGAAAGTATCTAAACATTAGCTCCAATCTCTGTCTTCCCCCTCCCCCTCCCCGTAAAACATTCACAGCAAAAACTAGTCTAGCTACAAACACTGTAAATAATTTCCTTTTCTTACTCTGTGTACCTGGAGATAAACGAAACCTCAATAGCAGAGTTTTTTTTTTCAAATAACTATCCGTCTGTGGAACACAATACCACAGGACTGCTTCCCAGTTGACTACAATATAGTTGTTTTCAAGACCAGTGTTTACAAATTCTTTTTTAGCCGTCCTCTCAGATAACCAAATTCTGCCCAGTTCCAATCCTCAAGGTGTTTGTCTCACCGTCAACCCATTAACCCTTATCCTCGAGTGGTCTTAGGGCTTTGATAAGCGGTGTCTCATTCGTACAAAAATACTCCTGATTATTATTATTATTATTATTATTATTATTATTATTATTATTATTATCATCATCATAAATAACACTATACATTAATTCGACCAGCCATCAATACCTGTGGTTTCATGGAAATACTGTAAACCCCCCCCCCCCATTGAGATAAACAAGACAAAGTGTATCCGTTCTTCAGACGATGGTCTGAAAAGTGGTTATTCGATACTTTTGTGGCTCTCTACTGTCTCGGAGGTAAATAAATGTAATTTAGGTATGAACTAAAATATGGAATCAATATGTGTAGTGAAAAAAAAACGAAATAAAAAAAATGAAAAACGAAGAGATAAATGAATCACTAAATTAAATAAGTGAAAATAAATAAAATAATTAATCAAAATACATTACACAAATGAAATTAAAATAAATAGGTAAAAGTAATCTGGATCTAATATCTCTGTGTTTTACGTAAGAAATATATAAAGTTAAAAACATTAAATTCTAAAGAATTTAATAAAACCTAACAACAACAGTGTCGAATAGCTACTTTTCAGACCATCAGAACAGATACACTTGATATTCTTTAGCCCAACTAGCGGAATTTCCAATAATTCCATAAAACATCACGTACTGATGGCTTATCAAATTAATGTGTATTGCTGTTTGTAATAAAATATTATGCTCTTACATACGTAATTGAGTATTTTTGGTCATTCCTCCTGTCTCAAAGCACAGCATTATACTATATATATATATATATATATATATATATATATATATATATATATATATATATATATATATATATATATAAAATGTGATTCTATTTAGTTTCTCCCATAAATTACTTTGTCTGGATCGGAATTATTTTAAAATGGCCGCCATTTTTAGAAAGGGGCGTAACTCTATATTCGTTGAGAGATAGATGTTTCCCTAAAAAACGACATAGTTTAAAAATAGAAAAATAAAGAACTTGCAAGTAAATACACTACTGGACAACGCCGAGTAGGTACACCTAGTTAAAAACTAAATATGAGTTTGTTCAGAAAATACTAG
>OY744520.1:46901495-46958995 GCA_963556195.1 Sepiola atlantica
GACGTGTGTTCCATGTTCGAATCCAGTCAGTTCCATAGCATCACTTTCATTTACGGGTGTAGGTAACGTTCACGGGATCCTTCTTGTAAGTACCTACTCCTAAAACGAATCGGAGAAACAAGCGTCAATAACAAAATCGAGTTGGTCAAAAAAAAAAGTCGTAGATACTGATTCATACGAATTTACTTTTACTTTCATTAACTCCTTTTATACTGAGACCTAACGCAATGTAGATTCACTTCTTTAAACATTTTATACACTCTGATAAAAAAAGCTTCTTGATATATATATATATATATATATATATATATATATATATATATATATATATATATATATATATATATATATATATATATATATATATATATATATTTCAGAGGAAACATTTTTTTAATCAATGAAACGGGCGGGTGGAAAAAAAAGAAAATTGCTAAAATTTTCCTTAAGGCCTTATCGTCTTACCCTCTAAGAGGAAACGTCAGAATCATAAATTAAAAACTAAGAAAATCGAATGAGATATGAGGGGAAAAAGTGTTTCGGTTAGAGAAAACGATTGAGAAAAAAAAATGAAAAAAAGTAAATCTCTCAACGTTATGGTAGATTTGAATCATTAAAGATCTCCAACTGATGCTTTAAAAATGTTTGTCTACACAGGCTAGGTCGAGAATTGTTAATAACTAACGCCTCAATAATATTGAGATGGTAGTTCGACCTGGCACTGTGTAAAACAGAAAACCACCCATCGGAATACTTGTCAGAACAACTATTTGTGATTACCGATTGCTGATTCCTGTGCTTGAAAGTTCCCGGATGATCTCGAAACCTTGTGTAAGCGAATATCACGTGGTATGTGTTGGGATATTCTAATTTCTAATCTTTGGGATGTCTTGCCAACGTAGTCAGCTCCACACTGACACATGAATTTATAACCAACAGAATTCTTTTGAATGGCTGGCAAAACATCCTTACGAAAAGAAGAGAAAACCCATCATGTCAACTCAATATTTCGATGTACTTGCATGATATTTTTCTTAAAATTATCATCCAGAGGAAGTCTTACAATAAAGACGAAACGTTGATGAATATATAAAAAATATCTCTTGGTTTTTCCTTTTTCATTTCCCATTACGTCGGATTACTCTCATCCTTCCTTTCTCATATATATATATATATATATATATATATATATATATATATATATATATATATATATATATATATATATATATATATACTTAAAACAGTTTTTTGACTTTGTTATTCAGATTGAACTGACCATTAGAAACATTCCCTCGTATATTGAATACCAATGTAAAGCTACACATATCTTATATTCTAGCTTTTACGTTTCATCGAACACGTGATCAGATATATATTTCCCGTTGTTTGTGTGTTACTGTAAATAACATACACGGGTCAATCTGAGTTGTGTTTTTCATACCATGCGAGGATACGTCCTCGACACTCAGTCCGACAACGTCTGATCTATTTGTGAGTTGGTGAACTTGCTTCTGTCTGACTGAGGTATAGTTCTTTACAGTTCTAGGAGGTCCACCCTCACAGGATTTACTTTCTCCCTTTGAGAAGGGGGGTAGTTTATTGCTAATCTCCCGAGGTGCTCATACCGGGGAATGTTGACAAGGCTGCTCAGGAATTTTCGTGTGAGCCAGAGCGCACCCGCCTCTTGTGCGCTCACTTTTCGACCTTGCGTCACATGTTCTTGCGAGTGTCGGAAGAATAAAACAAGGACAACAGTGAAGAAACAACTGGATTTGCATACACGTCCATTTATTCACAGATAAAAAGTTTGCCGAAGCCAAATGTAAAAAGAGGTTATCAAGCATCTAACGTTGTACATAATATGATATGAAAAGGTAGACCAATAGACAAAAGTACTAAGGAAAGAATATATTACTGTCCCAATTACAATGAGTACAAGACACATGTTTTCAGGGTCGTAGATAGAGAAATATGTGTGAGTAATGAAAGTAAATGTTACTAAATGTCCACAACATGAAGTAACATTTACTTTCATTAATCACACATATTTCTGGAAGTCTTTACTACTTCAACCAGCAAAGATGCCTGAGAAACACATCATCAGGGTTTATAAAGACGACGCAAAGCTGAAAAACCGATCGAACACGATCGAAAGTCTTAGAGGGCACGGTATGAAGATGATAAAGCGTTGTCCTAAATTTCGCATTTTTTATAAGAGGAGATAACTCAGATAATTTTACCTCAACACAAACGTAAAATAAGGAGTTGGTAAAACCGAAATCAAATCCAGTTGGATCTTTTACATTCACGTAGATTCCAATATCATTGAGAAAGGTATGGAAAACTCACCGGCTGTATGATTAAAAGAATAGCAAATCGTGTTCTACGAATTGTTATAAGTGAATTGTCCCAATTAACCATTGTGTTTCAGCACCTTATAAGTCACCCTAAATACGTTGATCTGTTGGAAAACCTACGAACCTAACCTCGCATGTATAATAACTTATTACATAACTAACGCTATTTGTATTAACCTCCAACATAATATTAATGTATGATCTTAACTCTTAAACCTCCAACGTAATATTAATGTATAATCTTAACTCTATACTAAAGATCATTTCTATAAACCTCCAGCATAATATTAATGTATAATCTTAACTCTATACTACATACTATTTGTACAGGGTGGGCAAAAATAAGGGTCCTATTTTTAAAAATTCATAACTTTTTTATTTATTGATTTTTTTTTTTTTTTTAGAATAAGTAAAGGACCCCTTCCGAAGCAAGCATGAGCCGTATTAGCCCTAAGGAACGTACCCCCATTTAGAAAACATTATTTTTGCTTAAAAAACTCAAAACAGTGTAAAAAACAATACTTTAGTTTTTGTAAGTTTTAAGAAGTGTTTTTCGGCTAAAATTTGTTTTGTTTATTTCAAAATATCTCGGAAGGGTGAGTCTACACACACATAAAGTTTGGTGAGTTTAACTTTTATTTTGTGGAAGTTATTCAAATTCAAGTTATTCAAATTTAAAGATAGGACCCTTATTTTGGCCCACCCTGTATTAACGTCTAAGGTAATATCATTCTATAATCCAAACAATACACATAACACCATTCGTATTAACGTAACATCAATGTATAATCTTTACTCTATAATTAAGACCATTTGTATTAACCTCCAACGTAATATAAATGTATAATCTTAATTATATACTTAAGACCATTTGTATTAACTTCCAACGTAATATAAATGTATAATCTTAATTATATACTTAAGACCATTTGTATTAACTTCCAACCTAATATAAATGTATAATCTTAATTATATACTCAATTCTATTTGTATTAACCTCCAACGTAATATAAATGTATAATCTTAATTATATACTTAAGACCATTTGTATTAACCTCAAACGTAATATAAATGTATAATCTTAATGATATACTTAAGACCATTTGTATTAACCTCCAACGTAATATAAATGTATAATCTTAATTATATACTTAAGACCATTTGTATTAACTTCCAACCTAATATAAATGTATAATCTTAATTATATACTTAATTCTATTTGTATTAACCTCCAACGTAATATAAATGTATAATCTTAATGATATACTTAAGACCATTTGTATTAACCTCCAACGTAATATAAATGTATAATCTTAATTATATACTTAAGACCATTTGTATTAACTTCCAACCTAATATAAATGTATAATCTTAATTATATACTTAAGACTATTTGTATAAACCTCCAACGTAATATAAATGTATAATCTTAATTATATATTTAAGACTATTTGTATTTACCTCAAACGTAATATAAATGTATAATCTTAATTATATACTTAAGACTATTTGTATCAACCTCCAATGTAATATAAATGTATAATTTTAATTATATACTTAAGACTATTTGTATCAACATCCAACGTAATATAAATGTATAATTTTAATTATATACTTAAGACTATTTGTATCAACCTCCAACGTAATATAAATGTATAAGCTTAATGATATACTTAAGACTATTTGTATCAACCTCCAACGTAATATAAATGTATAAGCTTAATGATATACTTAAGACTATTTGTATCAACCTCCAACGTAATATAAATGTATAATCTTAATTATATACTTAGGACTATTTGTATCAACCTCCAACGTAATATAAATGTATAATTTTAATTATATACTTAAGACTATTTGTATCAACATCCAACGTAATATAAATGTATAATTTTAATTATATACTTAAGACTATTTGTATTAACCTCCAACGTAATATAAATGTATAAGCTTAATGATATACTTAAGACTATTTGTATCAACCTCCAACGTAATATAAATGTATAATCTTTATTATATACTTAAGACTATTTGTATCAACCTCCAACGTAATATAAATGTATAATCTTAATTATATACTTAAGACTATTTGTATCAACCTCCAACGTAATATAAATGTATAATCTTGATGATATACTTAAGACTATTTGTATCAACCTCCAACGTAATATAAATGTATAATCTTAATAATATATTTAAGACTATTTGTATTTACCTCTAACGTAATATAAATGTATAATCTTAATTATATACTTAAGACTATTTGTATCAACCTCCAACGTAATATAAATGTATAATCTTGATTATATACTTAATTCTATTTGTATTAACCTCCAACGTAATATAAATGTATAATCTTAATTATATACTTAAGACTATTTGTATTTACCTCCAACGTAATATAAATGTATAATCTTAATTATATACTTAATTTTATTTGTATTAACCTCTAACATAATATAAATGTATAATCTTAATTATATACTTAAGACTATTTGTATCAACCTCCAATGTAATATAAATGTATAATTTTAATTATATACTTAAGACTATTTGTATCAACATCCAACGTAATATAAATGTATAATTTTAATTATATACTTAAGACTATTTGTATCAACCTCCAACGTAATATAAATGTATAAGCTTAATGATATACTTAAGACTATTTGTATTAACCTCCAACGTAATATAAATGTATAATCTTAATGATATACTTAAGACTATTTGTATCAACCTCCAACGTAATATAAATGTATAATCTTAATGATATACATAATACTATTTGTATTATCCTCCAACGTAATATAAATGTATAATCTTAATGATATACATAATACTATTTGTATTATCCTCCAACGTAGTATCAATTCATAATCTTTACTCTATACATAACAATTACAACGTAATATCAATTCGGCTCTTTAAAACGTGTATCACTAATATTAAAAACAAATGTGCAAACGTTAACCCTAACATGTCTGAAAGGAGTTGACCATAACGCTACATGTATTTTGAGGTTGGAGAATTACCGAGAAGGAGCGCGAATTTAAATTTAAATATCATTTTTATATAAGAAAAAATACAGTTTGTTTTCTCTCTTTTACAGGACATAACTTACGGCAGTGTAGCCTATAGGAACACATGTTGTAGTGGCAGTATACAGAGTCAACAAGTGAGTCGGTTGTTATTAGCCGTCATGATAACTGCGTTGAGAACGGTTCAACAATCTTGTTGATAGCAATAACGTAGCGTGGAGGGGGCACCGACGTTTTAAGGCGTTACTTTTCAAAAATAGTAGCCATAATAAATTAAAAAAATTTAAAAGAAATTCCAGTATTACAACGAAAGCAAATGGTTGCATATTACGCGTGGAAGGTAAACGTTTTTACCGTCAAATTAAACAAAGTTAAACTTCTGAGAAAAGCTCAACTTCAAATTTAAAAAATCTCAACGTCTAAGCAGAATAACTAAAATGAAAATTTGTAAAGCTCAACTTCTAAGCTAAATACCTCAAATTCATATTTTTAAAAAGCTCAACTTCTAAGCAAAATATTTCAAATTTAATTTTTTTTAAAAGCCCAACTTCTCAGTAAAATACCTCAAATGCAAATTTAAAAAGCTTAACTTCAAAGCAAAAAACTCAACTTCAAATTAAAAGACTCAACTTCTACGTAACTTAAATTGAAGGTAGAAGACCCAACTTAAAAAAGCTCAACGTCAAATTTCAAAAACTAAACTTCTAAGTGAAAAATCTGATTTAAGCTACGACATAGCTTACAAGAAAAACGATCTTAACGTCAAAATTAAAAATGCTCAACTTTTAAATAAAAAAGCTCAAATTAAATAAAGTCGCAATCTCTAAGCAAAAAGCTCGACGACAGATTTAAAAAATTCAACTCATAAACAAAAGAGCCCAACTTTAAAGTAAAAGGCTTAACTTCTATATAAAACGTTCAGTGTCAATTTTTAAAAGCATAACTTCTATGCATAAACTTTAAGTTAAAATAGCTCAACGTTTAAGCAAAAAACCATAACCTCTTCTTGAAAGACTAAACTTCTAAGCAGAAAAAGGCTTAATGTCAAATTTCAAATAGATAAAATTTCAAAATAGATCCAACTCAAATTAGAATAGCGCAACTTCTAAGCAAAAAAAGGTCGACGTCAAATTTAACAGGATCAACTTGTAAACAAAACCTTTAATTTTAAATTAAAAAAGCTCAATTTCTAAAAACAAACAAACTGAACGTCAAATTGAAAAGGCTCGACGTCTAATCAAAATAGCTCAACTTCAAATTAAAAAAGCTGACGTCCTACGCAAAAATCTAAACTACAAATTAAACGACTCAACTTTGAGGAAAAAAAATTAAAAATTAAAAAGCTCAACTCCTAAACAAAACAGATCAACCTATAATCATTATTTATAGTGTCTTATAATTTATGAAAATGCATTTTAAAAATGGATCTGTAAACGTGTGCTTCTGAGCAGCGTATTAACATACCAGAAGAGAATGCTAACGGATTTCCGATGTAATACTTACCTTGCTTCGGCATCGACAACCCATTTAATGCCTCTGAATAAAAGATTACCGATTATTAATGGAGATTTGGTATCGGGGTAGTGTAGTATCTGTGGCGTGGTCATGCTACCATCCTCCCAAGCATTACCTCCTCCTTTTTGAGTGGATAGTGTAGTATCTGTTCTGTTGTCATGAGACCATCCTCTCAGACATTACTTCCTCCTTTGGAGGTGATTAGTGTAGTATATGTTCGTTCGTCATGCTGCCATCCTCCCAGGCATTACCTCCTCCTTTTCTAGGAGAAAGGGGTAGTATACTATCTGTTCTGTGGTCATGTTATCATCTTCCCATGCATTACTTCCTCCTTTTGAGGGATGCAGAGGGTAGTGTAGTATCTGTTCTGTTGTCATGAGGCCATCCTTCTAAGCATTACCTCATCCTTTTGAGAGGATAGCGTACATGAACAAGAAATTGTCACAATCAACTATTCATTAGCCAACACAACACTTACGTAATACACACCAGCGAAAACATGCGACAAAAGGAAACATATTATTACTTATTTGAAGGTGCTAAAACAAATATTTCAATAAGACAACATAATTATTAGAAGTACGCAAAACCTATCCTATTTATCTATTTATTTTATAGATCGGTTTGTCCGTTTTACGGCATTTCAATCCCTTTGGCGATTATTTAATGGAATGATTCATTGTAAGAATTAAATATGGAATGATTCATTGTAAGAATTAAATATCTGTGGGTAGTGCCTCAATTCTTCATTTTTAACAATCTTCTCACTTTAACTCTTGTAAAAAGTTTTCATAAAACATTGTGCATAGTATTTACTCTATTACTAGGTTGAGGAAAAATGTTCGTGCATTGTGTTCAAATAATTTGGAAAGAGTATCATGAGTTTCGTTTGGTGGAACTTCAAAAGTGGAACTTCTTGCATTTTGAACTTTTTAGCCGAATGATCGAGCCACCAACACTGAACATCACTGCGAGAAACTTGAACGAGTCGACGAGAAGTTGGCTGAAAAGTACCCAAGTCTTGTTCGTCGAAAAACATGTTTTGTTTCAACAAAACAATGTCAAGGCGCATATCACCAGAAAAACCTGCAACAAGATTAATGTATTGAACGGCATAGAAGTTTTGCCGCATCCATCTATTTATCCAGACGTTTCTCCATCTGACTGCGAGGAGAGAGAGTGATGTGTGTGTGTATAAATAAGTCGGTCAGATTCTTCAAGTTAGAACTAAATAGCCATGCACCTTACAAATCAATATTTTATTCTGCTTTGCCAATTTTTGTTAAGTTTTGTTTCACTATGTTTTTTCAAACAAGCGAAGTATTTAAAATATACTTATTCCGACCAGGAAGATTGGTAAAATGAAGACATTTTTCAATAATGATCTGAAAAGCTAAAATCAGCTAACTTCGTTAATAAAAAAGCATTACCCTAGTCATTTCTTTAAATTATTTGACTATTATTTATTGAAAACAAATATTATTCTTTATTTAGTAGGTAAAATAGAGAAAAGTTGATTTTACCAATGACGTAGCTGATTATAGCATTTTATGGCATTATTGAATAATGTCTCCATTTTACCTATCCCAGGCAAAGCCGAGTAGATACAGCTAATATATATATATATATATATATATATAGTATGAGAATATATCTATGACAAGTAAGCTACATAGAGGTGTCCATGTTTCATTCTCAAAGGAAATCGTCAGGCTAAATGATTATTTCCTGCAGGAATTAAACATGGAAGTCTCTTAGTAACTTACTTGCCGCAGATATATTTTCATACTCTTTAAGCTCTACTCACGTATTGAGCACTGTTAAAGTAAGCATACTTTAGTTATATCACCTTATAATATTTTATGTGTACATACATGAAACAGTAATTATATATATATATATATATATATATATATATATATATATATATATATATATATATATATATATATATATCCTTGTGGCAGATACCCTAAGAGATGAAAACTCTCGACACATGACCGTCCTTAAAAAACGTCTATAGATAAGGCAATATTTCTACCAAATCTCGCGTTCCTAGGTCTAATAGTGTAAAAGTAGAAACGGGCACAAAAACACAAAAATGGACAGATAAACACATATAATCATAGATCGAAAGATAGACGACCAGACGGACAAATATTTCCATGTCTCTAAAATATCAGTATAGATTTACGCAACGACTCCATCGCCACGTTGAAACCGTGCCACGTCACATGACCCCTTTTATTATTCGGGCGAAGAGAGGGGAATGAAATCGATGTAAGAATTAAATGATTTGATTGTTTTATCTAATATCTATGTTTGCAGCGATTACTAAATACAGTATAGACCCACATATTAAAAGGCGGCTAAGACATGCACAGATAAGAAACGTGTCTACACTAAAATTTTTGGGAGAAGCGGGAAAAGCTATCTATTTGGTGCTCGACTCAGCTCCAATTCCTGGTCCCTCTACCCTCCCCCATGTAAAATAATTCTACTGCAAGAACCCGCCAAGCTACAATCACAGCAAAGGACTTTTCTTTACCACGAGACTGCTTCCCAACTGACTACAACATGGTCGTCTTCAAATCCAATGTAAACATTACTTGTGTAGCCGTCCTCTCGGATAATCAATTGCTTCTTAATTAATCTTCTTCCCATTCCACCCACTGTTTTCAATCTTCTCGTGGTGTAGATCATCGTCAAACTGACACCATATTTAACCCTTATCCTCGAGTAGGCCCGGACCTTGATAAACGGTGAACTATTAGTATATCAAAACAATGTTCTCTCAGTTTTCCACCTTTCAGTCTATATTTAAATGTCGTTTGTTCTTTGTTTGTTTTTTCATTAAAAACCCAATGAATATTTTTCAAATAAAAAGTCTGTAATATTTCTATTAAAGATGATAATTCTATTTTAAATATAAATCGTGTGTTTTTGTTGTTATTTTTGATGCTTAATTTTGTCTTTCAAGGGTTTTGTTCAGGTGGCATCAGTGACCATCTGATAGTTATTAAGAACAATGCACCTATCATTATACTGAAGCTGAGTCAATCGACGTTTGTTTCCCCAAGATCTTTTTCTTTGTATTTTAATAACACAAAAAAATTCATCAGTTTGAAGATTGTGTTATGTTTTTTAATCCATTGTCCTAATTAACCGTTATTTGCAATTTACTCATCAAGTCACTTACTAAGTTTATGTCTATTACTCTCACCTCTTTCACTCTATGTTTAATCACTGGCTATTATTTTATATACTCTCTCTCTCTCTCTCTCTCTCTCTCTCCCTCTCTCTTTCTCAGTTTATTAAAAATCAAAAACTAACTATAAAACAGATTTGAATAGTTCATTTAGTCCATATGTGACAATATTGTCGGATTGAAAAAGGGTTAATATAAAAATACTGTCTGGTTAAAAGGATGAATATGAAAAAAAATATTTTCTTGAGTGATGAAAACGAAAGAGAATTTTAAAGTGTTTTGCACTGAAAGGGAAAACGAAAATTGATAAAAGAAAGAAGGGTTGTTTTCCTTGCCTCAGAGATTGGGCATTTGGGAAAGGACAATGTAAAGAAAAGGGTGCAATCACAATTATTAACAGCCGTTGGCTGTGCAAAAAGGGTGACACGCCATATGGTTATTGTGGTCAAGAATAGGACAGAGTTGTTTACATTCTCAGTGTTAAATGAACGTTTGAAGTGTTAAAATAATATACGTGCATGAATGATACTCGAAAGGACAGACCCGCTATTCATTGTTGAAAGCCGTAGGTAAGCATGACAGTGATTGATGCTCCCCTAAAAGGGATTTCCCCTGTAAAATCATAGCGTTTGCAAATAATTTGTTTTTACTAAATATAACAAGGCATGGTGTTTGGTAAGTGAAAAAGTAGGACCCCCTTCATTACGGCGATTGGAATGATTATATGGTGCGATGAGGAAATTGATGATCTGCTAAGATACACTTCCCTGTATTTAGTTGACAGTTATTGAAGATAGTGTTATTGTTAATGTAATTCAGGAAAATACATTTTTTACTATGAAGATACATTTCAAGGGAGAAGGAACCCCCCCCCACTGAGGTAACAGTGGGAGATAGAAACAGATAAAGAAGAAGGAAAGAATACGACGAAGTAGAACCCGTTAATCACTCAGGGCATTGAGAAGGCGTATCCTTGCGAGTGGAAATTACAAACATGGCAAGAAATGATAATATTTATATGCAAAAACCAACCGACCGCTTTGTTAATTACTTTTCTTTTATTGTTCTGCTTTGAAATAACCCTTTGCTACTCAGTGGTATCAAGTTGCTGACCAGCGTTGGACAGTTGTCCTCTGATCTATAAATCACAACGTGGAAGTGTGGTAATTGCCGGATAAGAATTCTTCGACATTTTCGATCTTCATTAGTACAGCAACTTTTCCCGAGCAGTGCCAGGTGATTAACCGAACTCAGGGACGGTCAAATTGGTGACATCACTGTTTGAGGCGTTGATGGATACATTTTAGTGTTTCCATGACTCAGGGATGCCACATATTGTGGTACAGTCTTGACCGGGACACAACGATTTTTTGTTTTATTTTCGTGTGATATTGGTCTAGGAGAGGAAAGAGACCGTTTGCAAAAAAAAGAACCTTAAGAGTATTGCCAGACAACTGACTTCAGTCAATCGACTATAAGGTCTAGGCAAGCTCGTTAGAACGACGACCCAACAGCAGAAGACGGCAGAAAAAGCGGACAACAGGAGAAGGGGTAAGGTGCAGAAACGTATATGTAATTTGATTGGCCTCACTCTTTCTTCTTCTCTACACCCTCTCTCTGACAGACGTGATATTGCTTGTCTCAGTCTTTTCTATAAGTACTATTATGGCATGTGTTTTTAGGAATTGTGTGTCATATTCCCTGATTTTTTGTTCCAGCTCGTTTGACTTGTTGGTCTAGTCGTCTCCATAAATTCGTAATATAGCTTCTTATTCCAGTAGCTTATTTCCAAGAATTGCAGGCTTGTGGAAATCTCTTCCTGCTGACTGTTTTCCTCTTATCAATAGCCTTGGTCTTTTCGAGACTAAAACCAATAGTCATCTCCTGTCTTTAGGATAATCATATTTCGTTCTTGTTAGCTCCTTACATCAAGTGACTGCATGCCTTGTCTGGAGCGATTTCCATAAAAAGTCACTTTTTGGATACCTTATTCACTTTGTTTCTGCTCAAGTTTAGTACTTGTTGGTGGATAGTTTTTTTTGTTGCACGAAGTTAGAGAGTGATACTGTTGTGAAGGTGGTTGCTATACAGTTATAAGAATGGGATCTAAAGAGTATATTGTTGGGAGTTTAGCCGAGGAGGGGTTAGAAAATAGCACCTTCGATGTACGAAGACTAATAGAAAAACCAAAAGAGGGGATAAGGATACCTCCGTATAAAGGAGATGCCGCCGGACTACAGGAATGACTGGCGGTAATCTAAAAGAAGAGGGTAGTTTATGGTTTGACGAATTATGAGATGGTACTGCTGGCCATCGATGGAACGGCGAATCCAGTCACAAAGTTTATTGGGTGCATTTACGGAGATAACACGAATATAGCTTGGACGGAGCTCCGCGAGCTGTTGGTGAAACAATACGCTAGCGAGTGAACCGCGATTGAGTTCGTACGCAAGTTAACCCGGCTGAAGCTGACCGAAGGAGAAGGCATCGGCCAGCTAGGCGAGCGAATCCAGGGTCTAGCGGTCGTTGCTTTTCCGGATGAGTCTATCCGGAATACAGGTCCGATACAAGCGATTCTGGTGGACGCCTTCGTGGACGGGTTGAGCGATAGTGAAACGAAGGCCCGAAATCGAGAGGGGGTGGTGGGGATAAAATGTAGTCAGGAGCACCGATCTAAGTTAGGGAATGTAGCGGATTAGGAGGCGGAAGCCGATCGTAGGAGATATGCATGGGATATTCAACAGGGGTTCTATAGGCCCACTTCAGGCAGGTACGGGCTGATTTGCTGGACCTGCAAGTACAGGGGACATCGGTCGAAGGACTGCCCCACAAACTAGGCAGCCTTCCCCCTTTCGTTGGGGGCCAAATTGAACGAAATGTGGTCAGTTCGAACATGAGAGGTGGTGGTGCACAGAAGCGGGAAATGCGAGGTTAAGAATTAAAAACCTAATAACTAGCGAATGATCTAATTTTGAGGTGAGCAAATAGGGAAACGGCAGCGTAGTGGTTTGTGGTCATAAATGGTTGGTAACTTTTAATGCCTCAAAGAAAAAGCTCCTTTCCTTTAACAACTACAAGAAACCTCTTCAACCACCGATTGCCATGGACAATTAACACCCTACCTGAGAGTTCAACATTCAAACTGCTCGGCCTAACCTTCACATGTAACATGAATTGGAACTAATACATTGAAGACATTGCCAAGACTGCAGCAAAGAAAGTGGGCTCCCTCTACCATGCTAGTAAACTCCTCACACCTGACATTATCCTGTATCTCTACAAAGCCACCATCCGCCCATGCATGTAGTATTGTTGCCACATCTGGGCTGGTACATCATCCACTAGTCTCTCCCTCTTAGACAAGGTCCAAAAAAGAGTCGCCAACTTAATAGGTCCCTCACTATCTAACAAGCTCCAGCCCCTGTCTCATCGCCCATGTTTCGTCCTTGTGCAAGTTTTACAAATACTTTAATAGATTGTGCTCCGATGAACTAGCTGCTCTGGTGCCCCTCTCGACGTAAATACACTAGGTCAACTCGACAATCAGCTAAATCCCATCCATTCACGGTGGAGGTCCCCAGATGCCGGAGAGCCTTCTACTCCAATAGCTTCTTTCCTCGTGCTGCCGGTCTCTCGAACTCGATCTCTGCTCCCTGTTTTCTCGACTGTACCGACATGCAAAGGTTTAAAACTAATGTAAACAGACATCTCGCTAGACACCTCCCAACTTAGGATTACATCCAAAGCCTACACCCTAATTCTCAGTAACCCCTTACGTCTACAGTGGCGGGGTGCCTTGTTTGGGATGAAATATGTTTGAAGAAAAAACAATAAAGTGCTCGATGGTAGGTTCTACAAGAGTATTTTATTTCAAACCTATACATTACAGTGTCTGTTTGGTGTATCGGTGTTTCATCGTACTAGACAAACGGTCTCTGGTATAGATACTTATCCGTTCGAATCATTAGCACTTTCAGCATTCGAAAACTCAGATAAAATGAAAAATAAAAACAGCGGAAACAAAACAATTCACCGAGCGAAACATTGGCTGCTTTTATTATCCCTCTGTAAAAGATAATCCGAGTTTGAACACGGATGAAACCCCGGTACACCAGACTGGCACTATAATGTATTGGTTTTGGATAAAATAATTTATATATATCTATATATACATATATATATATATATAAATATATATATATATATCCACACTGCTCCCACGCAAAGAGTTTATCTTCACATTCTACAATTCATCGGACTTCTTTTTAACGGAAATTTACCACCCGGACAATTTGCATATCTTTTTCACGGAACTTTTCTTTTCATTCACTGCGTTTTTTTAACAAAAATTCTTATAATAATAATTTTCATATTTTTCAAATATTTGAACTTTGTTTTTTTCGAAAGCCAACTTATCCATCTGTATTTCTCCTCTGATGATAAGATTTCGATCTTTGAAAAGCCTTGGCTTAAGGAAAGAATAATAAACACTAGTTAATTACTGAATACACCTTGCATTGAACAATTGAAATTTGAAATAAATTTGGACAATCGTCGCATATTTATCACTCTTTTTTCTTCTCTCTCTCTCTCTCTCTCTCTCTCTCTCTCTCTCTCTATATATATATATATATATATATATATATATATATATATATATATATATATATATATATATATATATATTTATATAATTATAATTATTATTATTATTATTATTATTATTATTATTATTATTATTATTACTATAAAGCTGAGGTAATCAACGTGTGTGTCCTTAATGCTCTTTCCCTATAAACACACAAAATACATGCTAAAATTTCCCTTGGGATTGAGTTATTTTTGAAAAAGAAAATCTATTTTAATTGTTCTAATTAGTCGTAATTTGAAATGTACTCATCAAGTCACCCATCTCTTAAATTTCTTTACATTACTCTTACCCTCTCCCTCTGTATGTTGTGTTATCCCTCATACACCCATACACACATCGAAATTGAAGAAATCCTGATCAAATTGCAATCGACTTTCAGGAACAAAGAAAGAACTAACGACCATATGATTAGACTAGCAAATTTCATAAGAGAAACGTTTTAACAAAAATAACACCTGATCACAATTTTCTTTCATGTAGGAAAAGCATATGATACTACATAAAAGTCTGGCATCATGAAGTATGTTCAAGACCTCGTGTTTAAAGGCAGGATGCCACCTTTATAGAATTGGGATTTTAATGTACATGCGGGAATCACACTCTCCGACTAAAAAGAGCTTGAAACCCGTGTTCTGAAGAGAGAAGGCATTCTGTCAGTTACTCTTTTTTATATAAAAATAAATAATATTGTTAAAAAGTTCAATCCTGAAATAAATGGCTCATTGTAAGTGCATTATTTTCTAATATGCTGTCAACAAAAAGATGACAACTACATTAAAAGATGGTGTCAAACCTTCCCAAACTAAGACAAAGTGTACGCATTTCTGCATAATTCTCACCGTGATCTACCGTATTCTGTCACTGTATGGACTCTTCCTGACACTATGAATAAAAGTGAAGAAGCAGCTTCTGTTAACCCATTAACTGTCTGTTAATACATTTTTTTTGTAAATCACTTACTGTTCGTGTTATTTTTTCCGGCCTTTTAAGGCCACAATAATAATGATCTGTGTTTAAAGCTGAGTGGAAAGAAAATGCCAATAACGGATCGATAAAAAATTATGGGCATTATATTTGATATTTGATAAGTTGTTTTTCATCTTTAATGTGAGGTGTTTTAGATAAAAATGCAAGAAGGTAAGCAATCTGCTCCGGGTAGTAACCCAGATACGTTTATAGCTCAGCACTACTGGTAATATAACCAGATGTTAATGTTTCGCCATTTCGGCACGTATGGCAAAGATAGACACAATTTCGTCTCTTTGCGCACATCTCCTAAGTTTGTTGACCAATCAGGTGACATCTGGACAGCGCTTTCAGAAGCAGCTGATCAATCAGTACAAAACGAGTGTTTTCAGCACTCGTCAGTTACTTTGGGCTTTGCTCAAGATTGCCATCAGGTGAAACGGTGATCCAGCAGCAGTAATAACAGTAACAGTCGGGTTGCGATCTACAACGAATACAACTATCGATGGCGGACCGCGATGATGAGCAAGTAGCAGTAGCAGTCTCATACGACCTGGCAGCGACAGTCATCAGTAGCAGCGACAGTCATCAGTAGCAGCTCTGATTCTATGCATGGTATCAGCAGCAGCGATCTCGTCCGCGCTGATCAGGCGGCTACGGTCAGCAGCAGCAGCTCTTATTCTACGCATGGTATCAACAGCAGCTATCTCGTTCGCGCAAATCAGGCGACAACCGTCAACAGCTGTGATTTTAAGCATGGTATCAGCAGCAGCGATATCGTCCGCGCATATCAGGCGGCTATGGTCAGCAGCAGCAGCCCTTATTCTACGCATGGTATCAACAGCAGCTATCTCGTTCGCGCAAATCAGGCGACAACCGTCAACAGCTGTGATTTTAAGCATGGTATCAACAGCAGGTATGTCGTCCGCACCGAGCAGGCCGCAACGGTCAGCAGCAACTTGGATTCTACGCATAGTATCAGCAGCAGCGATCTCATCCGCACCGAGCAGGCCACAACAGTCAGCAGCATCAGCTCCCATCTATCCACAGCATCAGATGCAGCCCCTATTCTATCTGCAGCACAGCAGCAGCTCTATTCGTAGCACCAAACACGCTTCACATGAAACATGCTGCACAAATCATCATCATACACTGAAACGAGTCGACCCTAAATCCACTTCAATATGGTTGGCACCTTTTCAATACTACCCTCATCATCATCTTCCTTTTGCTACAATTAGCCACAGCGATCTTTCCGTTTATGACTAACATCACTTTCTGATCCTTCTCGTAACAACATTTTAATCTCTCTGTTCCTATCTACAGCTAGCAACAGCGAACATGTTTTTTTTACGACGAGCTGCAGTTTCCCATCTTTCCCGCAGGAACATCATCATCATTATCACCATCATCAACAATATTATCTACTCCAAAATGCATTTGCTAGAGACGTATTTTATTCCTATGAAAAAGATCAAACTTACCTTCATTGTACATCGGAATTCGTCTTCCTTTTTGTTTTTGTCACGTTCATCACACGTCTTTTATTATGTTTATTTTTATTGTTATTAGGGGTCATGTTACACAAGACAACCGGCCATTGTCTATTGTCATCCCACTGCAAATCAAAGTAGAAAATATTTATATTTAGTTTTTGCTGATAAATTGTGAGCTAATTTCATTTAATTTATATAAAAACAGAAAATAAATATTTGATAATTAATTATTAAAAAAAAACTTCTAGCGTTATGAAGCATGTAAAACATATGTTTTTAATTAGTCGTATTTTATTTTCCAACACGGGTACGTATTGTCAACGAATGCGTCAACGAATGCATGGCGCATCTTAGCCGCCCTCACGTGCGTCAATAATTAATTTAATCTCTCTACCCACGCGCTGCTAACCTTGATGAAATTGAATATACAATATTCTAATTTCTCCTGTTTAAAAAGGTTCTCTTCTACGTGTACCACTAAGGGAGGTAATTCAGTATATATTAAAGCGAACAAAAGCAACAGCTGCGTAAAGAATTTGTATTATTTCTAATGTAAACAAGATGTTTAAGTTAATTTAATTATAAAAGTTGTAAGTTGGGAAGAAACATTTTTAGACGAAACTGGAGTTTCTTTTCGTCTCATAAGATCTACTCATTGAAAGTAGTGTTATAAATAACATAATGTCGGAAATGAATTCATTAGTTTACTTGATTACAAGTTCAGCGTATAATCACAGCAGACACATATAAAGATCAGAAAGTGGTGTTAGTCACAAAAGGCGGGATCGGTATGGCTAGTCGTAGATAGGAAAAGAAAGATGATGATGTGAACCCACGTTTGTGTGCATTCACTGCACACGCCGTGATCGTCCGCTCGTGGTCTTCGTCCCAATTCGATGATTGATTTCAATACTGGCCGTAGTGCCAATCATGTGATGTCGGTCACAGCTGTAACAAAAAGATCTTCCTTCCAAACAAAATAAGAATTCAAGTTTTGAAAAAGTAACGATATTTTATTTTGGCAGGTGACAACGATACTCGGTTTCTCTACTGAACGATAGACTTACGGACAATAATATTTTATAACCGAACACAAACAATCCATCAGCTTAAGACCTAGAGGCCTATTTATCTTTGAGACCAATAGAAATCTAACTGACCCCCCTCTACTTATTTTGCGGGAATATATAGAGATATTGGCTTCATTTGGATAAGCCTCACAGCCAGCATACTTGAAAATGATAGGCTATTTTATCATTGGACATAAAATTTACTGACCAGGGGGGTCTCTTATCTGAGGTGGATATTATTCCGTCAGATTTCGAGTAGTCTGATCTTCACGAATGAACCCCCGTTTTTTAAAAGCTATTATTCCAAAGAGCCCAACCAATTTATAAATAGATAAATACCCCCTTGCAAGCCTACCGTCTGCAACATGCATCTATGCACCCAACTAAACATATAGCATTGCTCCCCACTAAACATGCAGCGTTGCGCATGTTTACAATAAGACATGGTTTAATAATGTAAACTAACGAAAAAGTAAGGGAATTCAGTTAGATGTAAAAATTAGACTTTCGACTTACCAGAGTCGGGTTAGAGGTAGGGGGAAACTCAAGCTTTTACAGGTCTCATTTTTCTCTTTGTGAATTTTCTGTGTTCACAGCCCCGTAGAGAAATTAACCGTTTAATTTAAGTACTACATACACAAATACGAGTATCAACTAAAACACGCACACACATTGGGCTAAATACAAGAACTGACCTTATCTATTTAGGAGAGTAGAAAATAAGTCTTGAGTCTATTTTCAGTAGCTTCGTAACTCTCGATTAATCCCTATTTTGTCCTTTTAGTCCTTACATTCCATGACCAATGTTTCTGACAAAGAAGGAACAATTGCTGTTTTCTAGGATCGACTGTTGTTTTATAGTTGGTATATAAAGATTTTCAATCTTCTCATAATATTCATTATCATTTAACTATCAATTGATTTATCTCATTCACCCTTATCCTCGAGTGCTTTTTGGTCTTGATAGAGGTCACCTCATTACATTACATTAGTAAAAAAGATTGACCTTTATACCATCCTTTTTCCTCTCAATGTGTTCATGATCTCTGTCTTTATCAGGTTTCCGTCTAACTGATGTCTCCCCACAGATATTTATGTTCGTTTGCACACACTTTGACTACTCAACTTTGCACTGTAAAATAGCACTCCTTGTATTTATGCGAAGAAAATTCTCATCGTTTAAGTACGAAACGCGTTATGCTCCTGAGGTTTTCTTATGTCCGTTTTGTATTCATAATATTTCTGAGAGAGAATTATTTATATATTTACTACTAGAAACTCGAGAGTCTAGGCGAGTCGACTCGTATACTACCCCCTTTTTATGAATGACGTCTACATCTTGTGACTTAATCCACTATGCACGGTTATCCACCTCTGTCTCTCCCTCTCTCTCTCTCTCTCTCCTTCTCTCTCTCTCTCTTTCTCTCTCTCTCTCTCTATCTATCTATCTATCTATCTATCTGTCTCTCTATCTATCTATCTGTTTTGATGGATATCGACATCTTTTGTGGCATCATATAATATGCACGGTTATTCCACCACTCTCTCTGTTTTAGTGGATGAAGTCATCCTTTTGTGACATCATTTATTCTGTAAAAGGACAAACAAACAAAATGACAAGCAAACAAGATCCACCGAGTGTCGGTCGTATATGATAGGTCTTTTCTCATATGTCTAATATAATAACACGCGTCGCATCTCTAGTTTAATATCTATATGTATAAGAGCAATTGCTTTGTGTGTTACACAAAGGGAAGTAATTCAGTATATATTCAAGTGTAATAATATTTAGCTGCGGGTGTGTAAAAGTAAGGTTAGAATCGGAAATTTTTCATCTAAGTTTAAAATTAAGTAAATGAATAGAAGATTTCACTAGATGTTAAGAGTAGAACTAGAGATATGTGTACAAGAAATTGAATCATAGGCGGAAGTTCAAAATGATAGAGAGGAAGGGAGTAAAGTCTTTCTTTGGGGGGGGGGGATGAGTTGATTGGTTTCAGTCTTTAGTCGCAGTTTTTCAAAGTTCCATTTTTGTTTAATCCACTACCCCTAGGAGGGGATGGGGAGGCTTATAGGTAACCTTATAGTGCTGTGAGAGAATGAAGAAATTAAACATCAATGGACATGAACTATTGAGCATACTGTTGTTGTTGTTGCTGTTGTTGTTTTTTACGTTCTATATGATTGCAGCTACCAGGTGAGAGAGAAAGATGGAAAATTCGGCTGCTGCATCACCACTCTGGCTACAGAAAATAAATATTAATTATTTATTACCTACAGACATCGATGCTTCATGCTTACGCAATCTTCAGTGCAGGAAGCTAATTCCCGATGGTCGACGGGCGCGAATTCCGATCACAAATCGCAGTCAAGAGAATTACCAGTGGCCACCAGAAATTAGCTTGGAATTTAGGAGACATTTAACTTTGTAAATACAAAGTCGGCAAGTATTCACAGCAAGCGGCGAAGAGTGATCAACAACAACAACAAATCGTGTTGGATATCGCAATATACATATATATATATATATATATATATATATATATATATATATATATATATATATATATATATATATATGGTCGTGGTTTCTGAACTTGTCATAGTCAGCCACGCTGATGAGCTGCAGTAACTATTTTATCTATATATATATATATATATATATATATATATATATATATATATATATATATATATATATATATATATATATGTGTGTGTGTGTGTGTAATATATATATATATATATATATATATGTATATATATATATATATATATATATATATATATATATATATATATATATATTTAGGCAAACATTATTGCTTGATAAAACTTTTTTTTTCAATTTTCCGAATGGTCCACTTAGTGTTTCGGTCAAATTGCTGCATGTAAGTTTCATGTGATTCTTGTTCCATGTTTGTCCTTTTTTGCGAGTACTTTCGATTTATATATATATATATATATATATATATATATATATATATATATATATATATATATATATATATATATATATATATATTATAACTCAGTAGAATACAAAATGTATGACTTAATCAATATATGTGTGTGTTTGTGCGCGCGCGTACTAGCGGTCTATAACAGGTGTTGCCACATAATCTTTAATTTCATCTTATATAAAGAGAGATTGTGTCCGTCAGTCACAACTTTTTGAAAGGTAATAAATACATTACGGAATTTGTCTCATTTCGAAATATCAGAGATCTTAACTACTTTTAGAAATGGAGAATATTCTCAACAAATAAAGCAAATGCCATGACCGGAAATCGAAACCGAAACTTTGAGATCTCCAGTTTGAGGTTCTACCAAATGACATATTCGAACTTTCTTATGAATAGAGCTTAAAACATTACCATAACAAAATAATTATAGATTTGGCGTGACATCATAAATTCATGATTTACGTCATGTTTCAAAACATGAATTCAAACATAAGATATAATAATAAAACATAAATTGATAAACATTATCAACAGCGTTAGAAATTATTTTAATAGTCCGAAACAATTTTTTTTTTTTAACTACGTATTGTATGTAGGTCTTTCACAATTATATAATCCTCCCAGCTTAGTAAAAATATGCGACCGGAGGGAACATATATTTGCTAGTTGTTTTAAATAAGATTTTGAAATGTCCAGGCATCACGAAGTAATTCATTATTTTGTCGACTATTAAGCAAATATTAAGATGGTTGACCTTTTTACGAATGAAACGAAATGTATTCTAATTGATCTAATTTCGTAAGAAAACAAGAAAGAATATTCTTAAGATGTGTCCATTCAATATGCTCGTTTCAAATTTAAGCAAGACAGACAAACCGACCAGCGAACGGACAGCGCCTTTTATAAAAATGCGTGGATGCAGAAGAATACTATTTCAAACTTAAGCATGACACAGCAAACCAACCAACCACTGGACAAAGCCTGCCATAGAATTTTATTTGAATCTAAAAGAAGCGAAAATAGACTGTAGTAATATATATCAGTCGCCTGCCAGATGTTTACAGTCGTTTCTTGTTTGCGTGATTTTTATAAGTTCCCTGTTCCGCCTGCCCACTGTTGTCTGTTTCCTACTGATAGCTCCGGACAAACACTGGCCCGTGGGCTTGACAAGCGTCCATCAATTAACAGTAGTCCTTAATGGACTCCTTTAAGCCACTTCAAGAGCCGAACAATTTTATTTCCTGGATAGTTACTGATCTTTGTGCCCAAACATTCCAGGCTGTTTAGGAAGCAAAACAAGTGGCCACGGAGATGTTACACAAGGCCGAAGAAGTTGGCCAGGAAACTAAAGTAGGTCATGGTCTTCGGCTACTGCCTTTCTCATTATTAAACCGATAACAAACACGGGAGTTTTCACACAGACATATATATATATATATATATATATATATATATATATATATATTATAATATAAAATGAAGTAATAAAATAAGGTGTCAATCAAATTTTATTAGAATTCAAAGTTCATGCAAAGCATCCTTAATATATATATATATATATATATATATATATATATATATATATATATATATATATATATATATATATATATATATATATATTTATATATTTTCTTTGTCGTACAAAACTTTAAAATGGCATTGAAGAGACAATATTTATTATTCATAATGAATTTAAGAAATTAAAAAGATGAAAGGGCAGCTGACCGGTTTCATACCTCTCTCTCTATATATATATATAATTATGTTTTATTCATACAGACATGTACATAATCCGCGACACTCGCATGTCAATGTTATCGATCAACATCTGTTAAAAACTGAGACTTATCAGGTGGAAAGAAAATCTGATTCTTCCCTTAAATTATATTTGGAAAAAAGGGAAGTGGAAAAGGAAGAAGTAAAAATAAGCAAAATTCTAAATGTAAGATTAGAGGGTTACGTGGTCAGATTTGAAACGGTCGAAAATTTAGAAATAAACATTTGTGAACTCATGTTCAAAATAAAAGGGGGCAATTACTCGTGGCACATTTTTAAGGATATCTTATGTCTTGATAATATGCGTCGAGCCGTCAATATAGATTAAAAGTGAATTTGACAGTGTCAATTTTATGCGAGGTGTAGAGAAGGGGAAAGACGAACAAGTGTCTTGCTTTTGTTTGTTTTTTTCAATACGAAGGGTTAGAGAAGGGAGGTAAGCTATTTAAGCCTAATTAGGTTGATTTTTCACTTTTTATTTTTTATTTTAATTTTTTATCTATATTTTTATTTTTTTATTAATTTAAGCTAAAAACAGCTAATTGCAACCGATTATAAAAATAACAATCATTAAAATTATAATGATAATAGGAAAATAAACTAAAATTAACTAAAATTAACTAAAGTTAATAATAAGTTCTGGAAGCAGACACCATAAAATCTACAGAAATGAAAGAGAAAATTTGACAAATATATTTGCGAAGAATAAGAAAACTCTTAGAAACCAAATTATATAGAAGAAATCTAGTAAGGAATAAACACCTGGGCAGTATCACTAATAAGATACTCTGGACCATTGATAAGCTGGACTAAAGAAGAACTCAGGCACTTTTATCAGAGGACTAGAAAATTAATGACCATGCGCAACGCACTATGCCCAAAAGACGATACGGACAGACTCTACATGAAAATAAACGAAGGGGGAAGAGGACTGGTAAGTATAGAAGATTATTTGGAAGATACAAAAAAAGAGCTGGAGAAATACATAACCTAGAACACGGAAAGGCTAATGACCGCAGCAAGAGACACCGCCCCAACAAACAACTCCAAAGCACCGACCCCTCTCCCCCCCCCCAAAAAAAAGACAAGAAAAGAAAGGTGGGAAGAAAAACAACTACATGGACTTACAAGAAAAGAATCCAAGGAAAATAGCTGGGCACGGCTAAGAAAAGGACACTTGAACAGGGAAACGGAATCTTTACTGACGGCTGCACAGAACAATGCGATTAGGACAAACTACATTAAAGCTAAAATAGATAAAACCCAAGAATCAGTTAATTTAGACTGTATGGACAAAGAGACGAAACATTAAACCATACAATAAGTGAATGCAGCAAATTAGCCCCAAAAGAATACAAAAAAAGACATGACTGTGTGGGAAAAGCAGTACACTGGGAATTGTGCAAACGATTGCATTTTGAACACGCAGACAAATTGTACAAACTAAAACTAGAGACAGTACTAGAAAACGAAAAACACAAAATCCGTTGGGACATGGATGTTGTTACAAACGAAGGGAGATCGATCGAAATTAAAAGTAAGAAACCGCGGAAAGCATCGATAGGATATATATATGTTCAAGCAGGGTTCGTTTTTCATCACTTGTGTATACATTTCCTTTGTCGAGGGACGATGTCATCATTTCCATTCTGGGACTAACAATATGGCCCAGTGTCTATTTTTAGCCAACACGACCAAGAAGAAGAAGGAGAAGAAGAGAGAGAAGAAAAGGGGGTTAGCCGCCCGCGTGGAAGGGGAGAATAACGGGTGTCGAGCACAGCCGCGCGAGAGAGATCAGTCATGACAGGACAGTCAAGATAGTGACACGCCCAACTACAGCCGTGCGAGAGAGGCAGTGACTTTTGAAATTATATTATAACCACAGCCGCGCGAGGCACCTGAAAGCCGGGAGATACGCTTCTCCCGAGATACTCTCAAATATCCACACGAACGAAATGGACATCCGAAGGCAGAATGAACGACCCGGAATTGTTTTCCTGAGAAAAATTTGTATGAATCTCAGTGAGAGACAAAACCCTCTCCTTGAGAAATCCCCAAAATACCTGTTCACGAACTGAAAACGACATGACGCAGAGACGCGTGCCTACTGTGAATTGCCAAGAACACCGACCCTCAAATGAACGTTTGACTTGCTTAACCTCGCTCGAGATACTCGCTCGTAAGTTGACTTATTTTCTCCTCGGGCATTTGCCCCCAGGGATATATATATATATATATATATATGTGTGTATATTTGTGTGGAAATAAATCCTGCTGCCATACGATTACGATAGGCAACCCTCTTTTAATAATAGACTTTTGTTTTCATGTTAATGTTTTTTTTTATATATAAATATATGTGTCCCCTTTTCTAGTATCCTATAAATAAATAATGTTTACATTTTGTCTTGGCGTTCGTGTTGTTGTTTTTGTGCATGCTTCGCTTTCTTTCTAATCTATGCACCGGTCTTAACCAGGATAAATACCTCCCCGCGTTCTGTCATTGATTATAGAACCTGGGATCATCATACGAGCCAAATTTCCGGACTTTTCTTTTTCTTTTAATTATCTTTGTCACGTGCGCGTTTCCGTCGTTTCCCAACGGAGATCTCGTCGTGACAAGATTGGGGGCTCGTCCGGGATATATATTTTTCCTGTTAATTAGGACTCCATAGAGAGGGGCGGAGCAGGCACGAGACAACGAGACGCAAAAAAAACAAAACAAGATGTCAGTAGTAGAGGCCTTTCTTTGTTCTCCCACATTCGAGGGACTAGGTAGATTAAGGAAGGATGGTATAATCGAGGTAGGAACAACATTAGGATTAGAGATGAAACGGTCAATGAGAAAGACCCAGCTAGTGCGAATATGCGGAGCATATGGTCGACAACGACATCTTTGACGAAGATGTGTTAGATGACCTTGTGTCAGACTCACCCGGACTTTCACAAGCCCAACTGGAGCTTGAGAAGGCTAAGATAGAGGCCAGCTCGCGTGAAAGAATCGAAATAGAAAAGGATAGAATAGAACAAGAGACAAGACTCCGAGGGGTAGAGGATAGGCGAACGCTGCGCGATGAGAGACGAAACGATTTCGACCTGACTAAACAGGTCAGAATCGTGCCAGCATTCTATGAGGCTGATGTGGGCAAATACTTCCACCACTTCGAGAAGATCGCCTCAAGCCTAAACTGCCCACTAGAGAACTGGACTTTACTCCTACTGACAGCGCTGAAGGGTAAAGCTCAGGAGATATATGCATCTCTATCGGCGATGGATTGCGTCGACTATAACACTGTAAAGTCAGCAATCCTAAGGAGTTAATATTTTATTTAATATTTTATTGTTATTGTTAATATTTTATTTTTGTGATTTTTATTTTTTTCCAAGTTTTCACTACAACTGTAACTCAATTTGAGGGTGTCTTTATTAAACATTTTAGGTAGGATATTATTTGGAGGGAAGTGAAGGTTAATTAAATCTAAGAATCTTTTACCAAGTTTAGTTTTAACCATGTGATTAAACGGTTCAGTAAACCAGATAAACTTCCTACGTCTTCTTTTTTTACCTTTATTGTTGGGCGTTGTAGGCTTAATATATTTAAGTTGGGTGTTTTTGTATCCGCTCTCTTTTAGTGCTTTATTATAAAAGGCCTTATGTGCATCGAAAATTCCTTCATTATAGGAGTTGTTGTTGATTATCCTTTCAATGGTTTTAGAATGTTTAATTATCGTTTTAGGGTGATTTAACAGTGGATGGACATGAATTGGATTAGCGTAATCCTTAGTATAAGGTTCGTACGTATCTTTGTTTAAGTTAAATGTTACATCTAAGAAGTTAACTAGTTTTATGTTTGATGTTATTTCAATTTGAGACTTAACCTTTTTATCTCTTTAAGGATAATTTTTTTTACTTATTCACACTTTTGTTTATTTGAGTTTCTGACCACTAGTAAGTTATAATCTCTGTATAATTCTTTCAATGTTTTTTTTGTGAAATTGTATAAGACTAGGGCGGTTACTTCTGCACATCCAGCGAACCCATCGAAACATCGAAACCTCCCGATTGATAGTTTTCAGTCCATTGTTCTTGTTTGTTAATTAGCACTGTGTTTCTGCATTTTCTAATAATATTGATTTCTTCTTCGGAAATATCAAAGAGAAGGGTAGCAAAATCAATAACACTTTCGATCGTATGCAATATGTTGTTATCTTGAATTCTTGGAACGCAAATTGATCACGTAATTGGGTTTACATATATATATATATATATATATATATATATATATATATATATATATATATATATATATATATATATGACGAAAAACGTAGAAGTCAATATTTTAACATATGTGGCATGTCTATGACTTTCAAACATTGACTTCTATGTTTTACTATAAATCATATATATATATATATATATATATATATATATATATATAGAGAGAGAGAGAGAGAGAGAGAGAGAGAGAGAGAAAGAGAGAGAGGGCTAGAAAGGGAGAGAAAGAGAGAAAGCGGAGCCTATTTTCAGTCTTGAGCGACACTGAAATTACCCCGTAAATGTGGCTGTGTGGGAAGTCTATAGTAACGCAAGAATTGCGCAATCACTAACCGCGCCTTTCGCTGAACAGGAATTGCTTGAGTCTAGTAACAAGGATAAGCTCAGGGCTATTTGAAACAATGTTGGGATAAACATAGTAAAGCTGGTATTATTTCGGAGTTTGTCTTCTCTTAAACTAGTTGCACAACTAAGGCTTGAGAGTCTAGTCTTCTCTAATATGCAGTATTCTTTAGCTCAACAGGAATGCCTAGTCGATAGATTACTGTATGGTACCCTATTGTAATTGTGACTACCTTACGGACTACATGAACTCTTCTGCTTCACTATAAAAACCGGAGCACACGCCTCTCTGAGTTGGAACAACCTCAGTCTAATACTGACAGCAGACAGACGTTAAACCACTCGCTTTATATGCTGTATTTATACTTTCTTCAATATACATAGTTTCACTTAATTCTGAGTTCCGATCTTCTTTCCGGGCCCCTTAAAGGTCCACACCACCTCTGTAATAAATATAGTATGCTCTTACAAAAGTACTGATCTTGTGTCTTCTTTATGTACTAACGAGTCACCGCTTATCAAAGCCCAAAAGGGAAATGACGGTGGTTAAGTGGATAACGACACGGACTGAAGACGTGGGTGTTCCAAGTTCGAATCCAGTCGGTTCCACAGTAGCACTTTCACTTATGGATGTTGGCAACCATCTCGTGGTCCTTCCCGTAAGTACCCGATGTCTTTCCAGAAAGATTTCTAACTAGAAAAACATTAGGGGAATTAATACCAACACCAGAATCATCTGATTCACTCGAAAGAAGAAGAAAGCCCAAAAGCCGCTCAAGGATAAGGATTATTGAGTCTGTCATGTGGACGGTGAGACAATTGACGATTGAAAACGATGGATGGGACTGGGCAGAATTTGATTATTTAAGAAGATGGGTCAACACGAATTTGTTAACATTAAACTTGAAAACTGGAAATCAGCCCTGCGGATATTTCTTGGAAAGAAACTTTACTGATGGAAGTTCCGTAAGTTAATATGAACAATGCGTAAAATTGTGTTTGTAGTACGAAGATTAAGTTTTAAAAAATGTGAATATCTACATCAATTTTTGTCGGTAATAGACAATCTCGATGTTATATATGGATTTTTATTATAGAAATAAACACGACTTTTGAACCCTTCGAATGCTCATTAGCAAGCAAACGTAAACTCCAACGATATATGTTCTACCCGCCCTAGTTTTTATTTTTACTTTCTATGAATTAATAGGTGGAAAAAAGTATATGCATTGGTTAACCCAATAGAATGTCTGATGAAATGTTTGAGCTAAAACGTCATCAATATTTGTTTATTTGTCTTCTCTCTATATATAAAGCAAAGTTGTCTGTATGTTTTATGTGTGGCGTGGTATCACAGTCCAATAGTTTATCCAAGAGCCAAAATAACCGCAGATTTGGAATCAGAAGCTTCGATCCGATGTACTTATCAGAAGTTATTGAACCTGTTTTTAAACTCATTATTCAAAATTATAAGTACGTAAAAATAACATTAGAAACACATGTTCCAACATTTTTAGCGTTTCAAGCAGAGCGAACAGCATAATAAGCTAAACCTTTTCACTACTAAATATATAAATAAATAAATAAATAAATAATCAAAAAAATAAAAATAAATCAAGACTGTTCCTTTTTTGTCAAATCATCGTACGTATTTGATACAATCGAACTATTTTAGATCTATGTGGTGAAATAAAATAGAATTTTCATTTTGTATCCCTACGCCGCACTTTTAAACACAGTTTAAGTAGTTTAAAAAAGACAAAATATTTTCGTTGGATAGAGCATTCTCCCTCAATTCCAATATTTTATGCTATCTTTCGGGGTTCGAATTTCACACTGGACAACTGTTTTGTGTCTAGTTTTGCTATAGCATTTCAGTTAATTACTAGCCAATATAGATGCTCGACATAAACCTGAATAATATTTTTCATTTTTTTTTTAAATAGATTAAAATTATTTAGTAGATGGTCTTAACTTCTAATTTTGGCTATAAAATTCAAAAAACGTTCAGAAACCCGGCATAAAAAAGCGTGTTTATGTCGTTAACAACCCAATATTTTGAAAGTAATAAGAAATATCGATTTTAAATCAATTGAGCCTGAGATTGAACTATATATATATATATATATATATATAGAGAGAGAGAGAGAGAGAGAGAGAGAGAGAGAGAGAGAGAGAGAGAGAGAGAGAGAGAGGGAGAGAGAGAACAAATAATACAAAATGAATTGATATAATTTTAATCGGATAAGATATTCTAGCTTGAAGCTAACTTAACGAATCGTTTCCAATTAGCAATAAGTAAAGCAAGCTAGATCTTCGTTACACAGAAGAATAGGGCTTTAGGAATAAAGGTTAAAAGATTGAAATAAGCTTTAAATAATATGTAAACCAGGTTCTAAAAGTACAAAAAAGAAAGAACATGCTCTCAAGAAGCCAGCAAAAATATAAATGTACGATTTCCCTCTCATCAGAAAAGCAGATTTCAAATAGATTTAAAGCAAACATCCAAAAGTTCAGCAAACGAATTCATACATTCGTTGAAATTAAGCAAAAGAAATAAAAATAAGTCACCAGCATATTAAAGGAGAATCCGAAATCATATCTTTCAAAAACTTTTCGGTAAATAAAATCGTCATTTGGGATTTTCTATATTATTGCATTGTTTGAAGATGTCCGAATTCAGGGGGCGATAACCAACACCTCGTCGTCAAGTTTAAACGGCAGTTTAAGAGAAATAACTCTGTAATTGCTAAGAAATACCCGTGATTAAATTAGATAAGATTTTGGAGACGCTATTTACGAATTAAGGATTAAATTAATATAGATACTTAAAATTAATCTATATCTTTAATAAATAGCATTTACTAAAATAATAACATTATTAGAGTCTGGGAATAAAAGAAGCAAGGAATAAGTATATCATTATCTTCCAGTAACTAACAGCGCCTCGGTAAAGTTGATTATTGGTTTTACTTTAAATATGGCATCAACTTTAATCTCTCTTTATTTGAATAGAGCTGAATTCGTCTATTAAAGAGTATATTTAAATGATAATTCTAGAATAGTAACAAAGAGACTAAAAATAAAAATTACGGTAATAACAAATAAAGAAGTACCGAAAAGTTATATAGAGAGACTTGATTAATTATGATTATATTAAATATATCTAGAAAAGCCCCATCCTTCCCTATACTAATATCTATTCTAGAAAAAGAAATCGTAGATACTGGACAAGATGTTAAGTTATAGACTATTACGACTAGGATTTTTATTATATAAAATCGAATAATTTTTAGTTATAACATATTAGTCGTACCCCAATTTTCTCTTGTGGGGGTATAAAGAGATAATTTAAAATTTTCAATTTAAGACGTTGAGGTCAAATTTCATACAAGTTAAGGCTTCAGCAGTACAAAATATGCAAGATTTTAACATTGTTAGATACTTGTCTGTGTTTAAAATCCCATATATCTCTCTCATTAATACAAGAATTGTGAATCCTGCTATGTCTAATGTAGCAATTGATCCAATGTATATGAAGGCATTCTTATCGAAATTAGTATTGTAGCTATTGTTACTATTATTGCTGCTATTAATATTATTGCTAATGTTGTTAGATGCACTAATATTATTGTTGAGTAATTTATACTACTGTTATTACTAGCATTAGTATTATCAATACTGTTATTGCTGTTGTTATTACAATTATTATTATTTACACGAAGCCACACCACGCATTTATGAATCAGATTCTTGTGTAGGCAGTTATTACCAATAAGGCAAGGATCTCTAGTCTTGCAATTGCAAAGTATGATTAATGCGTGGAAGCTAATGTTAGTTAGAAGTTTTCCGGTCTTGTTATTATTAGTAACAAATGTGCCTGAGCCTCGATTAAAAATAGTTGAGTACGATAATCTTATAGTGTTAACGTTATTTTAAATCCCTTGTTTTTAACAATTGATGATTTAATAGATATTGTATTCTATCGCAATTTTTATTCTCATCACTTTTCTCCGTCCCTATTTATATGCCTCTCCACTGCTGGATAAAAAATGAGCCCCCTCCCGCTTCTTTGCTGTAGCAAAAAGGAGCGCTTCTGTCACACGCTCCTTTTTGTAAAGCTCTCTGTATTTGTTTATGTATACGGACGTATGTGTGTGTATTCAAATGAGAATCAAGAAATCTGATTTTGTTTTAATTCCTGAAGAATGTTGGTTCCCTCTTAGAAGAATGCCAGAAATGTACGAACCTGTCAACCAATGTCAAAAGAATTGCATAAAGCCTAGGGTTTTTTTTAGCCCTTTGGATTCTGGGGAATTTGCGGAATTTATTGAATTTATTGGATAGAAAAAAAAGAAACACGCAAGATATTTTTGAATTCAGTAATATTTTATTTCTTATTCATTTATTTTGATTTTATTTTTTGTCTTTAATAAGAAATATAAAAATAAAAAACAAACTCCAGAATCGTAAAAAAACAAGAAAATTCTGGCGGGAATTTTTTTTTTACATACAGCATTAAACCAATTCCGTGTATAAGTCGACCCTTGAATTATGGTTTTGTTTTGTTTGTCTGTTTGTCGGTATATCAACCCTCTTGTGAGGTTTGTAATGCCGAAAGCAGATCAGTATATATTGTAAAGAATTGAATACGCTTAATTAAACACAAGTTACTTTTTAAACCACAGCTGTGTAGAAATCGGTTGTTCCTAACTTCGACAAAACTATTAGTAAGTAAACTTGATCTGATATCATTTGAAGATGACATTATTTATTAATGAGTCACCAGTCAAGGCTAAAAACGATTCGAGGATAAGAGTTCATGAGATAGATAGGTTGTTAGTTGAATGATGAAGAATATTATGAGAGGATTGAAAATGATGAATGGAATGAACAAAATTTGATTACTTATGAGGACGGTTTATGATAAGTATTTGTTAACATTGGATTTGAAGATCAGCATGTTGTAGCCCACAGGAAAGCAATTCTGCAGTAATGTGTTCCACATATGGGAAGTTCTTGGAGAGAAACTCTGTTCATGGAAATTCCGTTCTATGTTAGGCACACGGAGAAAGAAAGGAAAGTTATTTACAGTTTCGATAGAGAGGCGCGTTCTTGTTGCGAATGTTTTACAAGACGGAACTAATTATTGAATCTCAGTCGAGCATCTCCCTTGAGAATAACGGCAGAGTAGAGAAAGACTAACAACGTCTCTTCTCTGAGAAAAGGGACCGGGGGAAGAGAAGAGGTTATCTCCCACTAGATTGCGAAGTCGATTTTGTACTCTGTTAAGGCAGGAAATAGTGCTCTGAGCGGTCTCTTCCCAGATGTGGTGGCAGTACCCCATCTTAGGGAGTATCTGACCCATATACAGGTAGAGGATTGCATCAGGAGTGAAGTACTTTCTGGAGTGGTTACATAAATATTATGGTGTAGTGGGCATTTCTCCTGATTGTACTTTCCATTATATATACTAGAAAAAATGTGACACGTTGGAGCACTCATTGAGCTTAGGTTAGATCATGTGCATTGAAAAGTGAGTTTGCAAAGTCAGTTAAAGTTTTTAAAATAAAGACGAAACTTCTTTACTAATGAGTCACCACTTATTTAGGCTAAAAGCGACTCGATGATAAGAGTTAATGAGATGGATAGATTGTCAGTTGAATGATGAAGAATATTGTGAGAGAATTGAAAATGAGGAATAAAATAAATAAAATTTGTATTACTTCTGAATGCGTTTCATGACAAGTATGTGTTGGCATTGGATTTGAGAATAATAGAATTGTAATCTGCAGAGAATCAATCTGGTCATGTGTTCTACACTTAGTAAATTATTTGAAAGAAACTGTTACTTGAAATCCCGTTTGATGTTAAGAACACGGGGGTAGAAACGACGGAGATTGAAGCTCGGTCGAGCACATTCCATGGAGATAAAGATAGAGTAAAAAAAGAACAGAAATTGCTCTTCTGTGAGAAAAGAACAGTAAAAAAGAGAACAGGTAAGCCTCACTCGATTGCGATATGGATTTTATACTTTGTCAAGTCAGGAAAGAGTGCCCATAGCAGCACCGTCCAAATAAGGTAGCAGTACTATATCTTAGGACGTATCTGACTCTTATATTTGTAGAATATTGTGTCAGGAGTTGCGTACTTAGAATGACTTAACTATTCTTCTGGATATAAGTTTTCAATTTTCGATTTTGAGTTAAGGTCAGTTCTAGGAGTTTATCAAAACAAGGGTTTTCATCAAGGTAAATGTCATTTATTTCAAATGGACATAGTCAATTCCATAATCCATATCTGTATATATAAGACTAACAATGCGGCCATCTATTTGGGGCTAAAATATTAATGTATTAATGATATACCTTCGTTTATATATTGAACTTTGATATTTGGCCCCAAATTTGCGAATTTTAGTTATTTTGAGTGGAACTCCACTTCTGTACGGTATTGATTATTTTTTCAACTTTGAGTACCTTCGGGTTGACCTTATAATCCATGATTGTCCATAGCTCATAGCTTTTCTCCATATAAAATATTGTTAAAAACCATCAAGTATTTTCGCAGTCTATAGTAAACGAAACTAGATAAACACTTTATTTTATTTCTGTTTAATAAATCACTTTGGGTCATTAAATCAGCAACCACAACATTTGTGAACAAGAACATAAGTCAGCCGTGAGACTGCATACCTTCGCCTGACAACGTAAGGATAGGCCAAAGTCTTATCTGGGCTTTACTTCTTCATATGGTATGAAGTATTCTTGAAGTTATACCATGGAAACGTTGGTAACTTAAAAAATATGTATCTGATTAGGCTGAAATTGTTCTTGATTTTTATTGTTTTCAAAGAGCATCAGATCCATACATCAAATTTGGTAAAATCTCAATTTGAAATTTCATCTAAATTTCGACTTTGATCGAACTTTTAAAAGTAAATATCAAGGCCATGGTCATATAAGAAGTGGGATTTCATTGGCTACAATATGGGCCAAGTAGCGAGTCTCTACAATTAACAGAACCGAAGTTATCACCATCATTTCTGTGTAATTGACCGTTGACCTAGATATCCCAAAATTAAATCAGTTCTAACTTAGACAATGACCGATATTTTACCCAAGTTTGGTGAGGATTGGTCAAACGATGTGAACGCTAGAATGCTAGAAACAAAGAAACAAACTCGACCGAAAACATAACCTCCTTGGCGGAGGTAAATAAATTAATCTGGCTTTTATAGTCACGGATGTTCTAGAAGGATTTTCACATCCTCTGGCCGAAGACAAAACAGACAATACATTTTTTTATCCATGTCCGAAAGCCTATTTTCCAGTCTATCTCAGTTGAAACGTCCGGAGTCCTCGGTCCCGATACATCACGATCCATACGAGACATTGGACGGATGATAGACACTTATAGAAACAACCCTCGATAGAGCGGTTCCATGTTCAAGCACATCTCCCATGAGATATTATCCGAAGCACACCATACCCATTATAGCGTCTTGATTAAGAAAGTCCCCAAAATACTTTGTCCTCGTGTGCAAGTAATTAAATAGAGACGTATACACTTATAGTTCTCTACAGTCTTAGGAGGTGAACTCCTCCAAGCTTTGCATTCTCTTTTTTGAGAACAGGTTAGTTTATATTGGAGAATGCCTACGGGACTGCTCAGGCATTTTTTGTAAACCAGAGTACACTTTCTCTAGTGCGCTGGCTTTTCACATGCCTACCTGACCTTGTCTCTAAACTGGCATGACGGTAAATAAAAAAAATTGTATTCGAATTATCGTTTTTTTTTTTCGTGTATCGTGAATTAATAGAGAATAGATTATTCCAATTCTTTCGATTATAAACTTTTTCACTTAAAAAAGACTTAGCAACTATTAGGAATGATGTGCCAAGGATGGACGACGTATTTGGCCTTAAAATGTCGTCTGATTCAAAATGTCTTCAGTCCAGTCTGGCATTTCAACAAAAATGGCGACCTAAATGCATGCACTACATGTTATTAATTGTTATCCAGAGCCGCTATAAGACCTCATATAATATATATATATATATATATATATATATATATATATATATATATATAAATATAATGATTAAAATAATTATACATAATAAAGCTAAATTGATTGAAAATATGTTTTGATGAAGTGCTTAATAGACGAATTAGATTTTTTTAAAGGAAATCTGTAATTAAAAATGTTTTATCTTTCTTTTGACGGTAGACACAAATGTCAATATAACTGTCTTCGTTGTAATTGTTTTAATAATCAAAGCGTTGATATGTGAAAATAAAATAAATGGTGTGATTAAATTGTAAGGAAGAGAGAAAGAAAGGACTATATATATATATATATATATATATATAAAGTGGGGAACTAAAAGCGAACTTTTAGGAAAGGTAAAACCTATTGTGGAAAGTATACAGCTCAATACACCGGTTAGAGCAGATAGATAAGTAGAAGGATGAAAAAGAATTAGAAAAGCGACGGAGGCATATCTTTGCCAACTTATCTATCCCAGCAATTTCCTCTGATGATAAGATTTTGATTTTGAAAAGCCTGGCTTAAGGAAAAAAATAATTGAATAAATTGCTTTTTTGAGGAATATACCTTGCATTGAGCAACTGAATTGAAAAAAGATCTGCCTCCGTCGCTTTACTAATTCCTTTTTTCATCCTTCTACCTATATATATATATATATATATATATATATATATATATATATATATATATATATATATATATATAGTTTTAATATTCTGTAATATACATTTGTAATTTGCATTGTCATATTTTCTTATATATACACAATATATACACAATAATTTCGTCGATAGCAAAACGTTGGATATCGCTGGGATGATGAAAACAGATACTACAATTTGATCTTAGCCAAAATGCCAAGGAATCTAAAAATAATGTTTTTATGACTAGGCATTTTTAAATGAATGAAAAAAAAAACACTGATTCAATTTATCATGTTATTAGCTTATAATGGGGTGGGTAGTGTAGTTGCGGTTCTATTATTTATCCCCTCCTTTTTCAAGGGGTTGAGGCTAATCCGCCCAAGTATTACATCCTCCTTTGGAAAGGGGTGATGTAGTATCTGCTCTGTTGTTATGAGACCATCTTCTCTTTTTTTTGATAGAAGGAAAAAGAATGAATGAAGGGAAATAAGAAAGGAAAGAAAGAAAGGTTAAAAAGTAGAAAAAAGAAAAATATATCAAAATAAAAAAGAAAGAAAAGAAAGAAAGAAAGAAAGAAAGAACGAAAAAAGAAAATGGTGAAGAAAGGAAGAAAATGAAGGAAAAAAACAATGGGCGATGGGTGGAAGGAAGTCATAAAAGGTCATAAATAAAACGAGAAAGAAAAATTGAGAATGGAAAAGGAAGAAAAAAGACCGGAAATAAAAAGAAAAGAAAAAAGAAAGAAACATGGAACAATGAAATGTAAAACAAGTAAGAAAGAAAATAAAGTATAAAATAGGAATAAGAAAGAAAGACAGAAAGTAAGAAAAAAAAGAAAGAATAGATAAAAGAAAATAAAAACAACAGTAAATAAAGAAAGAACGAAAATGGGAAATAAGTAAATAAATACAGACTGAACAAAAGAAGAAAGAAAGCAAAAATAAAGAGAACCATTTAATTGAAAGAAGAAGAAGAAGAAGAAGAAGAAGAAGAAGAAGAAGAAGAAGAAGAAGAAGAAGAAGAAGAAGAAGAAGAAGAAGAAGAAGAAGAAGAAGAAGAAGAAGATAAACGAGGGAAATAATGGCTGGTCTGTTTTAATGAAAGTGGGAAGACGTTTTGTTAATAAATTAATCTTGAATTACTCGGTGAGAAGTTAAGCAATTAAGGTCGCCATATTTCGTAATCCTTGACATTTACAGGCCGTCAAGGGTCGTTGGAAATGACAGACATCAGTTACTTTCATAACACAATTAATTAATCCTCCCCCCATATGAACCTCCTTTCTCTCTCTCTCTCTCTCTCTCTCTCTCTCTCTCTCTCTCTCTCTCTCTCTCTCTCTCTCTCTTTGAAAGCAGTTGAATTGCAACAAAATTCTAATCGTATGGTTTCATTCTAATCGTATGGTTTATCCATTATAATTAACGGATAATGGATCCAGACGATATGAATTTTATTGTCATTTATTCAACGACTAACACCAGGTGAGAACAAAAAGAAGAAGAAGATTTTGAATGGTTGCTGCATTTTACGGTATGTCAACCGTCGTCGGGTAATTTTATACCTAAACTGTATATATGTTTTGCATATGATGTGTTTATAGGTGAGGTAGAGGTGAACACCTTGCCCAAGGGTGTTCATGTCAGTTTAGAAATATATATATATATATATATATATATATATATATATATATATATATATATATATAATGTATCAGTCCGGCTCTCTGCATTGCCTTCAGCTTTCTTAATACATTTATTACAATTCCCAGCAATGTTTCAAGCAAACTACCATTCTCCATTATATATATATATATATATATATATATATATATATATATATATATATATATATATATATATATTGTAAGAGAGAGAGTTTAAATGCCTACTAACTTCTAGACACCATCATCGAGCGTCTTCGGTCTCTCTGTACAGTGGTTTGTTAGGCCAATCTGACATGAGGATACTTCATCCTACAAGTAAACCTTGACCAGATATGCAAAATAACATAGTATTCGTAGTCCAGATAAAATCACCTCGACACAGTTTACGAGGAGTGACGCACCTTCTCCTAGTGATGTTACCTCAAGTAACAGCACTTAGCTGGATACTCCATCAGACCAGATGAATTATTGTCCTGGAACCCGGCCAAACTAGGAAAAGACCACAAAACGATAAACTATAACATAGTTAAGTGGTCAATAGGGGAGATGAAAATCAGTGTTTTTCGTTGCTTTACTAACTAAACATTTGGGGGTAGGGGAGAAGCTTGATTGAACACTCGGATATCTCTGAATCTCATAGAAATCAAGTGTTTGCCCCAGGAAGGAGCCCATTGATTTCTGAGAGATAAATGAAGTACAATGAAATAAAAAAGTTATTATAGTTCCGAGGTAAACAAATTTACGACATATTCATTTACATACGTTCCAAGGATTCAACATGAACAACAGTTTCGTGTACGATCATTTCTGAGACTATATGGATTTTTATTGATATCAAGTCTCTTCATTAGCACAGGGTATAGACACCAAGTTCGAAGTTAAAACATAACATCAAGACTAGAGTATAGTTCACTCTCGATTATACAGCAATTCGAGAAGATGGGGGAAGAGAGGGGCATGATCATTGTAATCCACTTCTAAAGAGAACGCAAAGCAATAAAATCAAACATATAAGAGGATACAATAGGGGAAAATATCAATAGTACAGGTATAGAAAAACAGACAACAATAAAAAAAAAACTTTTAAAATTAAAAAAGAAATTCGAAAGAAAAATATATAAAGATATAAAAATTTATAGTGAAAAATAAATTAATTGATAAAATTCGCAATTAATATAACTGAAAAGATATTATTTTTAAAGGAACAACTAAATAAAAATTGAAAAATTGGAAAACAAAACAGTAATCTGATTTGCAGTTTTACTATTATACTAGATAGAAGTAAATTTAAAATAATAAACTTATATAAAATGATGATGATGATGATGATGATGATGATGATGATGATGATGATGATGATGATGATGATGATGATGATGATAGTAACATAATAAAATGAAATAAAATATAATAATAAAATTTTTAAAAAATGGTAAGAGATTTAAAAATAAAAATTCGTAAATTCATAAATTCAAAGTTAATTAAATTAAAAATATTTTTAAATATCTATTTGAAAAAAAAAATTTTTTTAGGAATAATTATCCGTAAGCATATGTTCACAAAGCAGTTAGAACACAGTATAGATAAAATAAAAAATATTATACAAAAAATATTATACAAAAAGTATCATGCAAAAAATAAAATAATGATAATAAGGAAGTATTTTGAAGTATAGGCAAACTATGAAATAAAATAATACACCAATATATCGAAGATTTGATTCATATTTAACAATACAGTGCAATACAGTCACAGTATTACATATAGACGTATAAACATAAAAACATTTACTTTTGATATAAATCTATATACACATATACATCCACATATATACGACAGATTAATATTCTTAATTAAAAACTAAGGTACATAATAGAAGTTATGGTTTAACATGTAACGATAATAAATAAAATAAATAGAAAGATGAAATTGAAGATTTAAAATGTAAAAATGTAAAAATATAAAGAATATATAAAAAAATAACATAAAGTTAATACAATAATAGCAATTATAATTATAATAAAGAAAGAACCTAAAGTAACAATAGATAAAAAGAATAAGAATAGTAATAATGTATAAAGAGAAATTAAAGAAAATTTAGGTTGCAGGGGTGGAGGATCACTGATATTGAATTTTGGTTTGTTTCATTCTCTCTGCCTATGTCAAGGGAGAAACATAGTCTCGGGCTATGTCAAGGTGTGCCAACCTCAGTCTAGCCAACGCATAAAGACTTTATACTTAGATTGATGGGTAAGAGATAAGGTTTTAAATGTCAGTATTAGTCTAAAATCTACAGGATTGTCCACATAGAAGGAAGTTCAGCTAAGTAGAGATTATTACTTCTAAAATAAAAGAAAGCCATAATATAAACGTTGATTAAAACGACTAATGTAAGAAGTTCTTGGAGTTACAGATCGAACAGGAATTGATATACCATAGTTAGAAGTAGTATTGTTTGTTATTTGAAAGAGATGAAGACAGGTAAAAGATTATAAGAAGGAAAGGTACAGAGAAAGTTAGCAAAAAAAAGAAGAAAGATGAGACTCTATCCCCAGCTCACCAAGCAATTGTATTGTAGGGATTTACACGATCCTCCAGTAAACAATGGTGCGAAGGGAACTGATTGCGTAAGGGCTACGGAATCGTAAAGTGGTGTATATGTGTACCAGATTTATGCATACATGGGGACAAAACCTCATACTTCTTATTTAGTAAAGGACTATTGTAATTTATAATGGATAAGGCTTCTTTCCTTCACAGTCTGTAGTATCTACCCATTGGTTTATAGGATCCAACCCATTTAATTATATGGGTAGCAAGGGACGTGAGTTTATCTCGGGGTTTCGTTCTAAAGAGTAAGTGTGTCTAGAGATTCTAAACTTAATAGGTCCCGCAATAGAACATAAATATACGGTCTCAGTTGAATGAGGTCTTATTGGGGTTGGCGTAGGGTTATTGTTTAGTACAGTGCCGTCATCAATACAATTATCGGTACCTCCAATATCAACACTAATACCACTATTGCCTTGGTGTATCCCTTGGTTAACCGTGTATTTGTAAATAACGCGTCTATTCTTAGAACTATTGTTAGAACTTATCATAAGCGCTCGATAAGTAAAGGTTCTTATAATATTGATTTTTCACGATTTGGGGACATAAAACAAATTTAAATCAAGTTCTATAAAGGTTGCTTTTTCTATACACAAAGGGGTTCAAGGTTGAGCCGAACTATAATACTAAAATATCAAAGAATCGGAGAAAACCGTTACCATTAACCTTAATTGTAAATTACAACGATAGATACAAGTCACAGAGAAGTTAAAGCAAATGTTCTGCCCCACTCAGAGAAGAAAAACAAGCAAAAGTGTTATCAATGTAACATTTTAAAAAAACCGGCTTGGTAGTTTTAGAAAACAATTGGTTTTCCAAAACTAACACAATTCGCGAATGTATGACCAAGGAAGCTACCCACCCATGGAAATATCATAAATCTGGCGATACATGATATTGTTGAAACTGAAGGAAACTGATTAAGTAGCCAGGTCGATTAGTTTAACAAAAAAAAATTCGGAAAAAGGTGGAGATTTAATAGGGCTACGATACAAATAGCCCGCACATATACCAATGGTTTCATCCAATTGTACATTAGTAAAAAGACTATTGATGTCAAACGATGCAAAAAAACTCGGTATCCTTGGAAAGAGATAATTTGTGGTTACAAGACACAAATTTATAGTACTCAGAGATACAATGGTTAGAATACAAATAAAGAACAGTCTTTCTCTCTCTCTCTCTCTCTCTATATATATATATATATATATATATATATATATATATATATATATATATAGAGAGAGAGAGAGAGAGAGAGAGAGAGGGAGAGAGATGTATCGGATTCAATCCTAAACTAATGAACCGATCAGTATGAATTATGGAATATATATTCTAGGCAACAGGTGGGTTAATTATTTTTTATAAACTTTACCGGTTACGGGGGTGAAGAATTGCTCTACATCAAAGTTTGAGTTATATTATGTAACTAGCAAAATTATGCAACCGGGGAGGCATATTTTTGCTAACCTTGGAGGATGATATCATGGTAAACGAACAAATACTACACTGAGCCCCAAAGAAGGAGGTAATGACTGGGAGGATGGTATCATGTCAACAGACCAGATACTACATTACCACTACCACCACCTAAAAAAAGGCAATCCTGGTAGGATGGTATCATGAGGAACAAGCATATACTATAATGCACCCTCTCAGAACAAAGGTAATGCCTGGGAGGAATCTATCATGACAAATGAAAATCTACTACACTAAACCCAAAGGAGGAAGTAACGCTTGGAATAATTCATCCTCCCAAAAGGTGGTAGTACTGACTGGGGAATGGTATCATGATAAACGAACGAACATACTCTACACTGCTCCCAATGAGGAGGTAATGCTTGTTAGGATGTTATAACAGAACAGAGACGATACTACCCACTCCAAAAAATAGGGGGTAATACCTGAGAGTATCCCCCATGAGAAAGTAATTCCTGCGAGTATATCATAACAAGAGAACAGATATTACACTACTACCTACCCCCTAAAAAGTAAAGGTAGTCCATGGGAATATGGTTTAATGACAACAGAACAGATAATAAATCACCATTTCACCAGACGCGGATCTAATACCCTGGAGGATTCTTCCCACACCCTTAAAAAAGGAAAAGGCCATTTCTGTGAGGGTTGTCTTATTACAACAGAATGGATACTACACTACCCACACCCAATAAAAGATAATACAATAAAGGGGGGTGTAATAACCCCTTGAAAAAAGAAGAGGTAATTCCTGAGAGGACGGTCTCATGAGAACATAACAAATACTACATTACACCCCCCCCCCCCATTAAAAGATATCTCGATTAAATCATGTGTTTTTTTATTCATTTAAAAATGCTTAGTCACAAAAACATTATTTTTTATGATTACTTGGCCTTTTGGTTAAGATCAAAGTGTAATATCTAAGCTACTACTACTACGGTTACCGGCAGTAAGTGGTTGGTTAGCTTGAAAACTAAGATCAGAAGCTTCTCCGTTAAATACGCTCAGCGTCTCGCACTAGATAAGGCCAAGGCAAATAAGCATTGGAGAGTAAAAGGCTGGGGGTACTGTAAGCATAGAACTAGCTAAACAGGATATACGACGCAAGGCCAAGCGAGCGTTATGAGGGCCAAGTACTTTGGGCTAGGCCAAGGAAAGTTTCAAATGAAGCCACGAACTCTGACCCGGATGAGCGTAAAGAATTTTCCCGGCGTGGCTTAAATAGGTACATTGGAAAAGTCAAGCACCTGGAGAGACGTACCTTGTAATCGACTCGGGAGATACATTTCAAGGAGCGCTTCACCTAACTGCCTAACCCCCTGGTCCAGGAGTTTGGCAACTATTTGGATGACTCTCCCTGCCTTGTGCGGCTAGAGTAACTCGTTGCAAAGGCAGAGTTACGGAGCGCGAGGTCTTGGCTGCGTTGAAGCAGTTCGGTTAAAACAAATCGCCGGGATTTGATGGTCTGCCCTACGAATTGTATTTGAGGCTGACAGATGTGTTCAACCATTGGTTTGACGAGGCTCCTATCCCGGGTCAAGTCACCAAGGGAGCGATCACATTGCTGAAGAAGCGGGACAAACATGATGGGGAGGAACTAGACGACTGCCTGTATTTCCCCTGCTTGCAAACTGCCTAAAGGTCTTACGGCGCTTCTGTCCTTGCTTATCTGGGAGAGTGGAGACGTGGTCGCAAACAGGTCTGTATTCAAAGTCTGTGGAAGAGAAGCTTGAGAATGCCGGACTTGATGTCCATCGATACGCCAAGTTAAACTTTGACAGAGGAATCTGCGTGGAACCCCGTCGTAGATAGCGTTTTACCCAACCTTCTTCTTGACCATTTAGTCGAGGACCGTCGTAGGCTGAGGGGCGAATCGTAGTTCTTCAGAGTGTTGAGTCGCGTTTTAAAAGCTTCCTCAGTCCATTAACTTTTCTCGGTCTTCACGAAAGGAACTCGACAGGGGACTAGTAAGGGGGCAGCTGACGATCCGTTCGGCGGTTTGGGTGGTCGGAGCAGGAGATTTGCTCAGAATCGATTTGGGCGCCAGGGACGATTCATCTCAACAACTCTGAGTTCTCTCTGCCATGGCGATTGGCCCGGAACGTGTTACTCCTCAATGCCATACAACACAGTTTTGGAGTGGAGGACTCGCCGAGTGTCCCCGTTGCGACACGCTCGAAGAAGAAACGTCCAATCACACTTTCTTTCAATGTCTCAAACTCCGGCGATTCTATGAGTATGTCAACGAGGTGACGGCTCGTATCGATCCCAAGCATCCTCTGCCGCTAAACGTATCCTACGTAATCGACAACGTCTGGCATGAGTGGGTCAGGTAGAGACGAATGGTGCTTATCGCGATCCTGGCCGTAGCGCGAATGCTGGTGTGGTCTGAAAGATGACCAAGGGTTTGAATATTTTGCTAACTTGGATCTGATCGCTTTCTTCAAGCACCAGCTGAAAGTCAAGATCAGATGTGCTAGAAAAAGATTACATTCCTCAGTTTTTGAAAAAAGGTAGATACAAGTAGCGAGCTTGTGTGTACGAAAAAGGGGCAAATATGAGTATGTGTTCCCTGTCTCAACATGGCGGACGCGGTCCCTGGTTCTGTCGGACCCCAGCCCTTCGGGTAAGGTTAGCCTCGTTGATGGTCGAATGAATGAGTTACCCACTCCTTAGTAATAGAAATCCTCCAAGATATCCACTCTCCACTTTCAATTTTTTGTCTTGGGCTTCTTCCAAATTACATTTATCTTGGAAGGACACCACCCATTCTCAAAACTTCATCCTTTGTTTTCTTTGATCGCATTCCTATTTAGAGATTGACCTTATTCGTTTTGAACAAACCGCAAAACAGTGGACAGTCTATTATTTAGAAAGGGTTTGAAGGGTCTTACTAACTTGTGTTTTGCTATATATAACCATGTTTATGAAAAATAAATCGTATCTTAAGTAGAATGGCCCCTAGAGTAAATGTGGTATTGTGGTGACTAATATGATTCTAGTTAAAAGTAGCATAGACATATTTTATCATTTTTAACCAAGGATGACCAACGACCCCCATTTTTCCACACTTTTGATGGCCTTGTGTCTACTTTGTTCCAAATGTAAATTTTATATTTTATGAAAATAAATATTTCAAAGTAGAGTATCTGTTTTCAACAGCAGCAACATAAGACGTTTTACTAATACTGTTAGTTTTTAAGTTTTCATGTAAATTATCTCCCTTGAAAATGAAATCTATATAAGTTTTGAAAACGTTATTTTTTTATTAAATCGATTTAATTAACTTTATTAATAATTACAATTATATTTCTATCCACAAAACGTATATATATGTAAATTTGTCAATAAAAATTAGAAGTGTATATTACAGAATATATATTAGAAAGTCTTTATAGCATAAATATGCAAATGAGGAATATTTATAGCTGTTTGTGGGTGTTTGGAGATTACTATATATACGGTATTTCAAAACAATGCTGTATCATAGAATTAAAAAAAGCATAAATAAATTTGATGGTAATATAGTAAGAATATATGAGAGAAAACGTTTGCATTTATTCATTTAGATAAAATTGTAACCAGACACATGCGTGAGCGTCAATAATATGTATATGTGGGATAAACTCTTAAACTAATGAACTTATTATTATGAATTATGGAATACGTATTCTAGGCAACACGGTGAATAACATAAGCACTTATTTTTTGTTGGTTTTACCAGTTAAAGAGTGTGCCTCCGAAAACACACCCTACACCTACACCACCACCGACCCCCCAAAATTAAAAAAACTAATGCTATACATATTCCTTATACAAGTTATAAAATGTATAATCTGCTAGTATATATATATATATATATATATATATATATATATATATATATATATATATATATATATATATATATATATACTAGCAGATTATATTTATATATTCATTCCTTTATAAAATTAGAATGCAAATGAAGTTTATAGATATTTGTGTTTTGAGTTTTTCCTATCAGTATATATGGGTTATTTAAAAATATTCTGTTGTATCATTGACTAAAATTAGCCCAAGGTGTTATTATATAAATATAGTTCGGATATACGGGAAAAAACTTTGACATATATATATATATATATATATATATATATATATATATATATATATATATATATATATATATATATATATATATGGGAAATGAAAAAGGAAAAAACAAAAAGAAAGTTTTTATGTGTTCATCAACGTTTTGTCTTTATTTGTAAGACTTCTTCAGGATGATAATAGTGGCTATTATTTCCAGTAGTGGCTACTATTTCCTCCCTTCAACCCACCATGTCAACCCTATATGTCCACGTACTTGCATGACATTTTCCTTTATATTATCATCCTGAAGAAGTCTTACAAATAAAGACGAAACATTGATGAACACATAAAAAACTTTCTTTCTGGTTTTTCCTTTTTCATTTCCCATTACGTCGGATTACCTTTATCCTTCTTTTCCCATATATATATATATATATATATATATATATATATATATATATATATATATATATATATATATATATATAATTATATTTACCTACATACAACGTCGTTTCGAACTTATGCTTTCATCAGTTTAGGGGGTGATAATTTCAGACTGTCACAACGCGCGAACCCGGTTCACAGAGTAACGTTTGACTCTGCGCGCTTCCGCTCTATTTTATAGGCCGTAGGAAATTATTACGTGATTGGGACAAAATTACGTTATCCCGAATGCAGCGGGCTATAAACATCAAGACAATGTAAAGGACTCAACGAACTTACTGAGAACCTTGCTTTGTAGCTTAAGTAAATGTCTATTTTTTAATATATTTAAACAGTTCTCAACATTAATTTTCTTAAAGGGACTTTAAAAATAATATTCATAAATAAATATTAAATTATATTTACCTACAAACGACGTCGTTTCTAGCTTATGCCCTTACCAGTGTAGGTGCGGAGTGATAATTTCAGACGTCACAAGCAAAATATGTAGTTTAATTATCTAAATAAATAAATATTTTCAATTTATATACACATATATATATATATATATATATATATATATATATATATATATATATATATGTGTGTGTGTTTCATGTTACCTTACACTCGTCAGTATGTATGACATAACCGTCCGCCGATCAGCACACTAGATGAAGTGCACTCTGGCCTATAAAAAATGCCTGAGCAGGCCCGTTAGTATTCCCCAGTATAAGCGCCTAAGGCGATTAGCAATAAACTAACTCTTCCTCAGAGAGAAGATAAAGCCTGGGAGGATGGATCTCCTAAGACTGAACAGAACCATACTTCAACCCGACAGCAACAAAGTCACTGTCGAACTGATTGTCGAGGACGTCTCCTATATAATATTTATATTTATAAAATATTTTTTTAAATGATTAAATAAATTTTCATTTATTTATATAAATTCACACGTCTGTTAACTGGTTTCTCAAAAATGTTCAAATATATCTTCTAACGACGCTTTCAAAACTATAGTAACACTTATATTATTTATTTCAAGTCTTGCAGGACATTCACTACAAGCACCGGACATATAAACAAACTCTCTAACAACACTGGAGGAGATCGTAAATCTTCAGCCACACCGTTAAATGTTCACCATGAAAAAGAAAACAAGAAAAAATACAATGTCTGCTTACCATGATTATGGTTTGTTAAACCGAAAATTCGGATTTATAACATATAAAAAATTTAAAAAATGATTAAATAAATTTTGATTTATTTATATAAAATCACGCGTCTGTTAACTGGTTTCTCAAAAATTTTCAAATATATCTTCTAACGACGCTTTCAAAACTGTAGTAACACTTATATTAGTTATATATATTTGTTTTTATCTACATACGTATACGTTTCATCCTTTCGGGAATCGTCAGTGTAGAGATAATTATTAATACCGGTCGCAGGATTTCAAATCCCGGAACACGAGTCATGTTACATCCCTACTTCCGACGCCTTAACCCACTCGGCCACTATGAAAGATCTGCTAAATCAGCGAGAGTTTAGACCTGTAATAGGCAGCTTTCGTCAAGAGTGTTCAATTACGGAAGGAACATGCATTAATGCTTCGATAGCGGGTGTGTTAATACTACTCACTACAGTGCCCAGCCTAGATTATTTGTTTTTATCTACATATGTTTACGTTTCATCCATTTGGGAATTGTCAGTATATATATATATATATATATATATATATATATATATATATATATATATATATATGTGTGTGTGTGTGTGTGTGTGTGTGTGTGTGTGTGTGTGTGTGTGTGTTGTTCTATCGCTTTCGCTATATATATATATATATATATATATATATATATATATATATATATATATATATATATATATATATATATATAGCGAAAGAGATAATACGAGACAGAGAAAGAAGGGGATGGAGAATTTTTCATCAATTTATTTCGAATACATGTTTCATCCTTGATGAAGAATCTATCAGACACTCCCATAAAAAGGGCACCTGACATCTGTTATTTGGTTAAGTTAATAATAAATAGTGTACTCCCTTTTCCTTTTTAACCCTGTTATTTATTTAACAAATAGAGATACTTCCGGTGTTTTCTTCAGGTGTGTCTTAAAAAAAACAAACAAAATAAAAACGATAAACCAAAAACGCAGTTAAGAAACGGCTTCTCGCCAGAATCTATTTCCAAACTAAATATACAGTTGGAATTTAAAAACTAATAAAACTATGAAGGATACTCGTTAGATGCATGTAATCGAAATGTACTTGAAACTTATGCGTGACAGACCAACTGTTATATAACAAACGGACCAGGGGACTCTTCGATCTAATTTTATCGGCCGCTCATCAATTAACCAAAATATATATCTGACTCCTCAATCGACGTCTCAATGTTCACCCATCTTATTGTGATCTTCCTGGGGGTCGACAATCTCACACTGCAATCAAAAGTCGACCCGGCAACCCCCCAAAACGATACATCAATTAAGAAATCGATTAAGAAATTAATTAAGAAATCAATCATACCCTTATGAAAGAAGATGGGTTTATTTAGCCGAGTTACCCTTTGTAAAGCAACAAGGGGGGTGACAAAGGAAGGGGGTAGAAGAAGACCCTAAAAACGTTCACAACAAAAACTCGACTAGCTACAACCATTGTAAAGAATATTCATTTATTTCTCTATGTACCTAAAACTTAACGGAACTTCCATCTGTGGAATACGATACCGATGGGTTGCTTCCCAGCCGACTACAATATAGTCGTTTTCAAGTCCAATGTTAACAAATTCTTGTCGAGCCGTCTACTTAAATAATCAATTTCGTTTCCAATCCTATCAAGGTGTTGTTCATCGACAACTGATAATCTCATTAACTCTTATCCTCGAGTGGCTTTTGAGCCTTGATAAGAAGTGATTCACTACTTAAAAGAAGAAGCTTATTGCTTCGTCAAAACCGGTTTCAATAGATCTCAAACACGTCTGGTTGCTCTACTTATTCCCTCTAGAATAAATAATCTCGCCTTCTCAACCCTTTTCGTCTGATGTCATTTCCCTATATTTTTTGGTTTCAAAGCTAGCCGATTGCCCAAAGGGTTAACCGCATGTATCTTATCAATCCTTAGTCTAACAAACCAAATAAACAATTAGAAGAAAAAACTATGAAGGATACTCGTTATATGTGTGCATTCGATCTTCGCGTTTATGTTACATTTTAACCTTGTGCCATACATGTAGAAAATCAAGTTGCCGTCATTATTACAAAAACACATGAAAGCTTCTATGTTGGTCGCGCCCTTTCTGCTGAAGAAACGTCGTCTGCATATAAGTTCTTTCATACTTCGAAAAACGACTGTCAAGAAAAAAACTGTTGAAGACGGAGGAGGTTTATTCGATTTGATATTGGTTTCAAATTACTGACCAGCAGGATGGAGGCAGAGAGAGCTCAATAATCACTGTTTAATCATATCTTATCAGCGAATTTTTAAAACCACATGTTCACACTTCTAGTGCTTCCAAAAAACTGTCGACTTTACTCACGCACTCTCTCTCTCTCTCTCTCTCTCTCTTTCTCTGAACCTTGTGACGTCACATCCATTTCTATCAATTTCAACAGCTGCACTAACTCAAACCTCGAGTTCAACAAATTGATTCCGACTGAATTTTCATTTCCTGTTATTTTCAACTAACCAATTTATATACTAGTGGGTTTACTCACCCAATATTTAACATCGATAAAAATGCTATTTGAAACTTAAGCATGACACTAACCGACATGTACAGCTTCTTATAGATATGCTTGCGTATATCTAAGATGTTGTTGAAGATAGGACATTATCTAAAGGAAGAATGGCAAATTAAAGTAATTAATTTTATTGCCAACCCAAGACAACGTTGGGAAACTTACAGTCGATCGTGGGAATCTTTACGTCGAACTCGGGAACCTGTGAATTGAACCTTCAACCCCCAGAAGACTGTCGCTAAGACTTTTCTTTTTAATTTTAACCAACGGTATTAACCATTTAACCATATTTCCAAGTTCAACAAGAAGGTTCCTCTTGATTGGACAAAGTCTCCAATACGCACAGCATCAGAAGACATTGAGATAGGAATCGTATTTCCCCAAAACTTCTTGGTGTCATCGCGAGCAGAAATGGCTGGTGTCGCTTTATGGTTTGGGAAATATAAATAGCGTAACATTTAATTATCAAAATAAAATCAGGTTGTCTTGTTTAGTAAAAGAAATGATGTATACAATTACATTTTCTCTGGGAAAAGGGTGATCTTGCAAACAAGTCCATCCTACGACTGTGCCTACACATAATGTCTGTCTTATGTAATAAAACATCTCTCGCTTGCTGTCTGTCTCTTTCTTTCTTCTTTCTTTCTTTCTTTCTTTCTTTCTTGTTATCCTTCCGTCACCCGTTTTTCATTTGCCTGTGCTACTATTTTTTGTTTTGTTTCAGAAAATAGTTTCATTGCCCAGGGACCGCGCAAACGTGACAGTTAGCCACGTGTACATGAGACGAACCTCTAGTCTTCAAACCACGTGGTTTCTTGTACCCTTACATTCTGACATTGATTTACAAAAGAAAAAGTTGCAAGGTGGTGGCATGGTTAGACCGGCCATAGGTCAAAGAACCAAAGGGTTCAGAACTTAAAATGTCAGTCAAGTTCGAAGAATAAGAGCAATTAGAGTACTGTTAACTTTCTCAGTTGTCTGTTTTTTCTTGTGGAAATCAAAATCAAAATTTAAGACATGTTCTCTCTCTCTCTCTCTCTCTCTCTCTCTCTCTCTCTCTCTCGTTCTCTCTCTCTCTCTCTCTCTCTCTTATATATATATAGAGAACAAGGTGGAACAGATGAACAAAAATAAATGAGAAGAGAAAATATGAATGGAATCTCAAATCAATTTATTAATATTTCACGGTTTAACGGTTTAAATACCAGAGCAGTAAATAGAAAAACGTTTACTGTCAAGCAATTTTAAAAGGTCCGGAAAAGGTAAACTTTAATTTTCGAGAGTGGAACCTCTCATTATCAAAAGATCAAAAATATGACCGAGTGGTCGAAAAAGGCGAGATGGACACAACTGTTGATGAAATACTGCAGAGAATTGTTTGGCAGATTCGCAGAAAATGAGTTTAGATAATATACCCAGGTTTTCAGTCCGTGTTGTTAAACACTTAGCCACCGTCATTCCTATACTCATACATACTGAAAGGCTCTCAGCAATATTCACATTGTTGACCGAACTGTCTTTGCTTCAGTATTCTCTGACCCTACTCGACGCAAGTAGGTAGGTCCCTGGGCGAAGGGAGTGAACCGACGAAGGAGAGACTTTCACGGACTTCTAAACACAATGCCCAGTGAAACACATATATTGAATGCACATATACACAAGTTCATAGATACATACACTCTCTCACTAAGTATACCTGCTAAGCAAACGCATGTACACATTAGTCATACACACACTCTCTGACTTCCAAAACAAAGGCATGCTAATATGCACACACATATTTCCATGCCAATTCCCATTTACACAAGTAAACACACACGACGCCAAACGCAATGGGCATGTCTGCTCAATTCCTTCTTAATATAAACGACGCTAGCCGAAACGAACATATGTACTAAATGTCCCCTTACACTAAAAACAACCCTTTCTCTCAGGAACGTTCCTTGCACTTTGTGAACTCTCATTCTTTAACTTTAACAACACTTTATTTTCCATTGTCTTAACAAGTTGTCGAATAAAATTGGTCAAGTTTGTCATATTTTTCTTAATATATAATGTCGTATTTTCTTAAATGTAAACAAAACATAATTTATCTTACTTTTGTGGTGTGCGAAGATGGCTCATTGATAAGAATGCTGACTACGGTACTAGCCTTGGATTTCGTATCTCAGCATGAAACACCCACCAAGTATAGCTACACTGAGGAACCGTAACCCCTCTCTCTCTCTCTCTCTCTCTCTCTCTCTCTCTCTCTCTCTCTTTCTGTTAGACACATTTATACATTTAATAACAGCCCCCTTTCCAAATTCACATCTCTGGCTTCTCATATTTAGGATGTTAAAGATAAAAATATTGGCTTCAAACTCAAATGGGAATTGATTAAAAAATGAGATCTTATAAACCCTCGGACAGATACTGTGCGCTATGTACGGATGAAATCCTTTTAATCATTAAATATAACCGCCCTTTACTAAATAAAAAAGATGAGATGTTATGTAGTTGCATGCATAAAATCTGGTACAAATATAACCACTTTGAAGTTCCTTAATTATTATTTGGTCACTAAAAATCGTCATTCTTTTCCTCTTCTCTTGATGTTAATGTAGGTTCTCTGTAATTTGATTTACTTTATGTTAATTAACTTTTACTTAATAAAAATATAAATTATGTGCCTCTTAGATAACTGTTCTCCAGATTTTTGCTGTCCCTATGTGTGTTCTCGCCTTTATCTTTACTTATGTGGTATTTAATAAGTCTTATAAGCTACACACACCTATAAATTATTTGAAATGTTGGTATATCTATATAGTATGGATTCTATACTTAGACTAATGTTTGATAACCACTAATTTAAGAAAATCTATAATGTAGTAATAACTTTATTTTATAAAAAATGTAATTAACTTCTTTCGAGGAAGTATCGTCCACTAATTAGACTAATAATTAAAATTTAATTTGTGTTGACTTCTTAACAATTATATCTTTAATTTATGATTCTATGGATTTGCCATATCCTATTTTTTATAACTCTCACCTTCATTTTTTGCATCTTGTAAAATTATATTTGTAAACTTATACACTGACCTATCTCCACTTATCTTAAATGTGTGTATGTTTTTGACTGTTGATATACTTTGCCTGAAATCCATATTCATTTTAATTCCTGTCGCTTATTTAACTATGATTTGGATTAGAAACTTATTATATGTATTAATTGAAATACCTGTCTTTATATTTATCTTCATTTTTAAATAATTTATTTAATTTTTCTCTAATTATACCTTCTTAATTTTGCGTTATAGATAAGCATAGATGAATAATGTATCTTTAATCATCATTTGTTATCTTTTTAGAATTATAGTTGGTCCTATATTTTTAAATTATATGATATTTAAAAAGATAATTACTGTAACATAAATTAAATTAAGTTTCAGTTTTTTTATATTGTAGTATTTATAAGATATATATATATATATATTTATCTTATACGTACATAAAAGTAATCCATGTGGACGTGTTTCTGGCTCACAGCCGTCATCAGCATGGCTAACTTAGACAAAGATCGAACCTTCGATATTGATGTCTATAGTCCAGCACATCTAGAAATATGTACAATTTTTATCACTTAAATATTTAATGTATTTTTATGTAATTATTTTTATTGGTGATTGCAGCATTCGTTGTTTTTCTGTGCTAAGTGATTAAGATGCATTAAGTCGCCCTTAACTTTGTAGGACGTATTTTTCGTAAATATATATATATTTATTTATTTTATACGTACATAAAAGCAGCATGGCTAACTTAGACAAGGATCGAACCTTCGATATTGGTGTCTATAGTCCAGCATTTTACCATCGGACCAGACGCCCTGTCTAGAAATATGTACAATTTTTATCACCTAAATGTTTAATGTATTTTTATGTAATTATTTTTATTGGTGATTGCACCGTTCGTTTTATTTTTTTGTTTGTTTGTTCACTACTACTTCGATTGTCTCACTTTCGAAGTGATTAAGATGCAGAAAATTGCATTTATTAGTCATAGCGTCGGCTCCACCGGCCACGTCCTCTCTACATTCCCGTATAGAGAACAGTTCTCTCAGACTAGCCCCCCTTGCTGTCATTGCGTCGGCCACGTCTTCACTACATTCCCGTTTTGGGGAAAACAGTTATCTCAGACTAGCCCCCCTTGCTGTCATTGCGTCGGCCACACCGACCACGTCTTCACTACATTCCCGTTTTGGGGAAAACAGTTCTCCTAGACTAGCCCCCCTTGCTGTCATTGCGTCGGCCACACCGGCCACGTCTTCACTACATTCCCGTTTTGGGGAAAACAGTTCTCTCAGACTAGCCCCCCTTGCTGTCATGGCGTCGGCCACACCGGCCACGTCTTCACTACATTCCCGTTTTTGGAAAAACAGTTCTCTCAGACTAGCCTCCCTTGCTGTCATTGCGTCGGCCACACCGGCCACGTCTTCACTACATTCCCGTTTTTGGAAAAACAGTTCTCTCAGACTAGCCTCCCTTGCTGTCATTGCGTCGGCCACACCGACCACGTCTTCACTACATTCCCGTTTTGGGGAAAACAGTTCTCTCAGACTAGCCCCCCTTGCTGTCATTGCGTCGGCCACACCGACCACGTCTTCACTACATTCCCGTTTTGGGGAAAACAGTTCTCTCAGACTAGCCCCCCTTGCTGTCATTGCGTCGGCCACACCGGCCACACCGGCCACGTCTTCACTACATTCCCGTTTTTGGAAAAACAGTTCTCTCAGACTAGCCTCCCTTGCTGTCATTGCGTCGGCCACACCGACCACGTCTTCACTACATTCCCGTTTTGGGGAAAACAGTTCTCTCAGACTAGCCCCCCTTGCTGTCATTGCGTCGGCCACACCGACCACGTCTTCACTACATTCCCGTTTTGGGGAAAACAGTTCTCCTAGACTAGCCCCCCTTGCTGTCATTGCGTCGGCCACACCGGCCACGTCTTCACTACATTCCCGTTTTGGGGAAAACAGTTCTCTCAGACTAGCCCCCCTTGCTGTCATTGCGTCGGCCACACCGGCCACGTCTTCACTACATTCCCGTTTTTGGAAAAACAGTTCTCTCAGACTAGCCCCCCTTGCTGTCATTGCGTCGGCCACACCGACCACGTCTTCACTACATTCCTGTTTTTGGAAAAACAGTTCTCTCAGACTAGCCCTATTCTTGGCTCACTCCAGCCCGGTGATGTTCGATATCGATACACCTTCTCTAGCTGCTTGCGATAGTAATCCTTTTGGTTTTTCTCTGTCGCCCCCCCCACATTTTCCTTAATTATTCTCACATCGCTTTCCGACACTGTCTCTCACAACACACCGAGTGCCTCTCCCACTATCAGTAACACCGATCTCTTCTGACTTGTCGGCATTAACTCTATCCCTCTTGGATAGGATCTTATATCTCTCCAGTCGTTTATCATTACTTCTGTGCCCTTTCATAAGGCGCACCACAATCGAACATATTCTTGGTTGTGCGAATATCTGTCGATTACCTCTCCTTCAACCCCCTTTTAAACTCACTACATACCTGCCTGGTCGTTTTGGCAGCATCCCGTCCGGCTGCAGGTCTATCACGAACGTGATCAACCATTTTGATATAACCACCACGACCCCCCATCGGTCCCAGCTATGCATCTCTCTCTATCCCCTATCTGTCCGTTTATCTCCAGGGTGACATCAAAGAGAACGGTCCGTGCCACAACCACCAACACCGCACATGCATGGGGGCCCTCCCTGCACATGGTGGAGCCAACAGATGCGACACAGACCAACCCCGGCTGCTCCCCCAAATCCCTGACTATCTTTTGCTGAGCTTTCCTACTATTCTGTGGTGGGGCGTGTTGCTCCCCTCAACCGTAACTTCATAGGCAATTCTTCTACCTTTTTGGCTAACTGATTCTGTCTTAGTCTTTTCTGGAGCTGGGCCAGGGGTATCTCGTCGCCCTCCTCCCACTTACTAGACTCATCAACCGACTTAGCAGTCGGGTTTAATTCGATTTCTCTTTCCACGGGGGCGTTCATTGCTTTTTGCGGTTTCTCATAAACCGGTGAACAAAACCCAAACCCGTCTTCTTCCCATTTAGTTTCACTACCCTTCACTAAACTTGTCATTCTTTGAGCCACCCTGCCTTTTATTTTCTGCGGGGTGACCTCTGGGCGTTTCCCTGGTTCCTTACCTCAGCGTCAGGTGGCACACTAAGGTTTGACATTCTGGTCTCTAATCTCCGATCTCCCGCTACTGCACCACCGACTCTCATGTCCAAACTAACCACACTGCCCAAACCAGCTGCGTGAGAGCCCATAATTTGTAGGACACTCTGCCACTCGATGCCCCTCACCTCCACAGGTCCAGCATACCGATACCCGTCTAGCCGGAGTGGGCCTATAGTGTCCGTATTGAAGGCCCCGTGCCTTCTTTCTAGGGTCGGATTCTGTCTCCCTATCCTCTACGCCCCCTTTTCCCATTCGGGGCCCGGACTTGCTCTACTCCCCACCGTTTCCCTTATACTCCTAAACTTTTCTTCACTCTCGTCCCTCTCTACGCGTTCCCATAGTCTTATGCTATCTCTCGCTAACTCCTGGGCTTCCACTAGGGTGAGCGAGTGACCCCTTAAGACTTCCTTCTGGGTCTCTTTGTCACCCAGCCCGTCAACCATGGCATCCACCAGGATGACCTGGATGGGACCTGTATTTCGGATCGCCCCATCCGGGAAGGCCTGAACTGCCAGCCTCTGGATTCGCTCGATTAATTCGTCGAGTTCCTCGCCGTAGTTTAGCTTTAGCCGGGTTAGCTTGCGTACAGCCTCAATCGCGGTCAGCTCGCTGGCATATTGCTTCACCAGTTTCTCGCAAAGCTCCGTCCAGACTATCCCCGGGTTCTCCTAGTACATTCCCCCTATAAACTTCGAGACTGGGCCTATTGCTCCATCCAGAGCAAGCAGCACCATCTCGTAGTCTTCCAGCCGTATGTAACTCTTTTCTTTTGGATTACCGTCAACCATTCCATCAGGTCGGCGGGTTCTCCCTTATAGGGGGTATCCGTATTCCCCCTATCGGCTTTTCTGTTTTTAGCGC
>OY744520.1:46963995-47008995 GCA_963556195.1 Sepiola atlantica
AGTTTAAGGAAATGCAAACTGCAATCATTTAATAATAATCAGAAAATCATCTATTTAAAATGTCTTTATAAACAATAAAGATTTGTTTTTGCACCTACACGTCGTGCTTCTACATAAAGCTGACCATGTGAAAAGCACGGTTCTTCAAGTTGCAATCCGGCAACTTTTAATGTTTGGCCTTGACTTTTATTGATGGACATAGCGAAACAAAGTTGTACTGGAAACTGCAACCGCTTAAAGTGAAAAGGTATATTTGATGGTATAATTGATATTCTCGGAATAAAAACAGTTTCATCTTCGCCACAACCAGTGACAATGATTGTCTCAATACAGTTTATCAATTTACATTTTATTTTTTAAAGACTTTAATGCAATGACTTATACAATGATTGATCTCAGACAACGCCGAAAAACACAAATGGTCACTATCAATTCTTGATTTCTCCATTTCAACTCGTAAAGCATGTTCATTTATGTAGTGTCCCTGTATATAAAATCATCTTCATCTATGTAGTGGCCCTGTCATATGAAAAAAACTCATAAAGCATGTTCATTTATGTAACCGATATATAAAAGAAATCATAGCAATTATGAGTTGACGATTTCTTTACATAGCTGATAGTGGTGAACATTGTCAGAAAGTGGCGGATATTAGCAGGTCGTGGTTGGCATCGTCTACTAAAATGTAAAATTTTCCTGTTTTTAATTATGAGTTGGCAATTCTTTTACATGGCGGACACTGTCGGACACTGTCGGACACTGGCGGACACTGGCGGACACTGGCAAACAGTGTCTACTGAAATGTAAAATCTAAAAAATGCTGACTCATTTCCTGTTTTAAATTATGAGTTGGCTATTTCTTCATAGAGCTGACATTGGCGGACACTGGCGAGCAGTGTCAACTAAAATGTAAAATCTAATAAATGCTGACTCATTTTCTGTTTTAAAGTATGAGTTGGCTATTTCTTTTTAGTGCGAACAGTGGCGGGCAGTGGCGGACAGTGGCGGACAGTGGCGGACAGTGGCGGACAGTGGCGGACAGTGGCGGGTATTGGTTGACAGTGGGGGACACTGGCGGACAATGTCCACTAAAATGTAAAATCTAAAAAATGCTGACTCATTTCCTGTTAGTCACCCTTTTCTTTCTTCCTAGAATTATTGATTAGAATTTTGAATTACTCCCTTCTACATCGCATTCTCTTTATGATGTCATTTCCTGTTGAATTTGAGAAAATGACTTGCAGTTTTTTTCGGGAATGACTTAATTGTCTTCTATTTAAATTAATACATAATTAAATTGAAATAAGGCTGAATATAGCTGAAATAATCGACCCTCTCCGCCGGACAAAATCTGCCTCATAGCCTTCTTAAGAGTGAATTTAGAGATTCGGAAATACGCCGATGAACTTTCTCGGTGAATTTTACATTAGAATACACTTTTAGCTGAGGAATCCTTATTTGAATTGAAAAAATATTTCGTCTTAGAAACAGAACATTTTGTTAATGTTGAATTTATGGAACTGATATAAATAACATGTTATAAATTATTTTGTTTCAATTTACATTCTCGTTCTCTCTCTATCGTTCTCTCTCTCTCTCTATATATATATATATATATATCGTTCTCTCTAGATATCGTTCTCTTATTCTCTCTCTCTATCGTTCTCTCTCTCTCTCTCTCTATATATATATATATATATATATATATATATATCGTTCTCTCTCTCTCTCTATCGTTCTCGCTCTCTTTCTCTCTATCGTTCTCACTCTCTCTCTATCGTTCTCGCTCTCTCTCTCTCTCTCTCTCTCTCTATCGTTCTCTCTCTCTCTCGCTCTCTCTCTCTCTCTCTATATATATATATATATATGTGTGTGTGGGGGGTGGGGGTGGGGGGGTGTTGCGCTTCATAAAAGAATTGACTCATTAAGGAATTGGTAATGCGAATGTAAACAAAAATGTTGGTGGTGAGGTTCTTGGCATTATTAGGTGTTTTCTTTCGAATCGACGCTTGCGAGTAACTTTCGACAATGTCTCTTTCCTATCAATGCCGGTGTTCCTCAGGACTTTATTCTAGGCCCAATACTGTTTCTTCTCTATATAAATGATCTTCCAGAGAATATTATTCAGAAAATTAACATCTATGGTGATTATACCAGTCTATTCTGGTTTTGCTTCTCGCCCATCTCTCTCGGGCCATTTAAATATACGGCTGATCTAGAAGTTTACTTGGGTTCAGTTGTGGATTTGGGTACGAAATGGCTTATTTCGTTTAATCCTGTTAAGACTCAGCTTGTGTCTTTCAAAAGTAGGCGTGTCCCTTTTCTTCCTGAGATTCTCATGGATGGCTCTGCTTTTGAGGAGAAATAGACTTTGAAACTTCTTTGTCTTTCTCTCTCATCAAATCTTTCTTGGGGTTCATACATTAGATCCATTGCTATTTCTGCTTCTCGTAAAGTCGGTTCTCTCTATTGCTCCGAACATTTCCTCACACCGGAGGCTATTCTCTATCTCTACAAATCTACTATCATACCATGTATGGAGTACTGTTGTCATATTTGGGCTGGTGAATCTTTGAACCATTTGAGGGTTCTTGATAGGTGCAGAAACGTATCTGTAATTTTATTGGCCCTACCCTTTCTTCTCTACGCCTTCTCTCTCTCTCTCTCTCTCCTTCTCTCTTTCTCTCTCTATCTCTCTCTCTCTCTCTCACACACACACAGACATGATGTTGCTTGTCTCAGCCCTTTCTATAAGTACTATGATGGCATGTGTTCTTCAGAATTGTGTGATCTATTCCCCGCTTCTTTTGTTCCAGCTCGTGTGACTCGTTGGTCTAGTGGTCTCTATCAATTCGCTGTTTTGATACCTAATTGTAATACAGCTTCCTATTCCAGTAGCTTATTTCCAAGAACTGAAGGCTTGTGGCTCTCTCTTCCTGTTGACTCTTTTCCATTTACCTTTAGCCTTGGTACATCACGGATATTACTACTTACGAAGATGTTACGGCTGAGCTTGGGAAACTATACGTCAACACGAAAGGACAGGTTCTTAGAATCATGTCTTCTTCACTAAGAACCAAAATACTCAATTCGAACCAATATTTTTAGGCTCTCCAACTGCTTAATAAAGACTGCGATTTTGAACCGACACTGTCTTCTTTATCGGGATGGGGTATGGTGTGGCTCGATCCTAGGGATTGGTTTATTGCCAGTCGCCTGGGGCGCTTCTATCGGTGAATAGAACTTTTTCAAACATGACAGATCCGTGCTTAGCTATTTTTGTACCAGCCAGTATTAACCTTGGTCTTTTCAAGACTAAGGCTAATAGGCATCTTCTGTGTTTATGATAATCATATTTCGTTCTTGTTAGCTCCTTACATCAAGTGGCTTGATGCCTTGTCTGGAGCAATTTCAATAAATAAGCCTCATAATTTCTCTTATTTTGTAACGAGCATAACAGCGTAAGGGTAAAAGGTCCCAACTGCTAACCAAACGGTCGGGTTTTGAATCTCAACTTTAAACTCGCCACATTACCAGCAGCAAATGTGTGAACTGATAGCAAATACTACTAATAATACATTCTTTTTTCTTTTGTTGCTGATTTCATAATCGTTGTAGAATGTTGTTCAGAAGAATAAAATGTAATTCGATTTAATCCTTCCAGAAAATACCTTTTTCGGGTCGAAATTATTTTCTAATGGGCGTCATCTTAAAAAAAGGGGCGTAAATCCGCATTTGTCCACACATAGCTACTTCCCTTATTTTAACATAACATTTGAACAAAAAAGGCAAATTCTAACAAAGAAAAGCAAAACAATTTGCAAGTAAATACACTACCGGGCAACGCTAGGTCGGGACAACCAGTATATAATAATTTTATGAATCCACATTAAAAATTGCAGTGTTTCGTGGCACATTTAATGTAATGAATGCCGTTGCGGATAACGAAATCGGTTAATCAGAGTTTAATTCCAGTCAAATCTATTTCGTTCACTTATTTTGTAAACTAGCTTGACTTACTTGACTTGTGCGCGTACTTCAGAAAGCTTCCTCACGTGCTTGAGAACAAAATTCCACCACTTACCATGATATCAGAAGCTGCATACTAGTATCAGTGGTTGTCCTCTTGATATTTCTTTAATGAAACCTTCTTTATGTGATTTCTTTACATAGCTGGAGTCTAGTAGCCGGAAACATGTCCAAACCGCGTTAATCTATTTTTATTTGAATGACGTCGTTGATGAATCTGTTAATATTAAACTTCTTTCTGATATCTACGTTTTTGGCCTATCTCACAGATTTACTCCAAGGATAGTTCTTAAACATTCCATTTACAGGACATTGAGCTTCCTCTTACGCTATGACAGTTTTGTCCATATTTCATTTAAATATCCAACAATAGGGACTATCAATTGAAATTCCGTCAAAATTTCGACTGTGACAGAATTTTTTCAGCTCAATGTAATAGTCAAGGTCATGTAAAATGTGGGTTAAAATGGGCTCAGTAGCAAGTCTCTACAATGAACAAAACCGAAATTAACGTCAAAAATTTGCCTAACTTTTTTCCATGACCTTTGCATTGACCTTGACCTTTGACCTAGATATCCCAAACTTAGATTCAGACATTTTGACCAAGTTTGGTGACGATTAGTCAAGCGATTGGACCTAGGCTGTACACAAACAAACAAACTCGGCCAAAAACATAATCTCCGCCTTGGCGGAGGTAATAAACATTTAATGATACAACTTCGGATAAATAATCGAGTTTGTTTTGAAAAGAAATATAACTTAGTTTGTGTACGTAGATAGTGACAGCAGTATTAATATCAAATTCAGACAAGTATTCGCAATGTTTTAGATTAAAAAAAAAAGACATCTCTGGAAATGTGACGTAGTTTTGAATACAGATACCAAATTTATATCATAATAAGATAATCAAACTTAGTTTGTTTTTTTTAATATACCCTCATTGTTATACTCTATTGTTTGCATTTTTCTGGTCTTCACAACTAAAGGCAATATAAGTTAATCTATACTGCTACTTCAATTGTTATTCTTCTTAGATTAATAACTATAGATTATAAATATTTAAATCCCCTTATTTTGCCTCGAATTGACTGTTCCACTTTAGTATATTTCTTTCCTTTCTTTCTGTATTGTTTGTTAAACAAATAAAGCCTTAAATAAGGTCACTGGAAAGTGGCGGTGTCATCAGCGTTTGACGACTTGTGCGTACCAAGTTCGAATCCAGTTAGTCCTATAGCATCTCTTTCACGATTCTAGAAAAAAATGAAGGAAACTAATAGAAACAAGAGAATTGAGCCGTTCAAAAGTTATACCATGCTGATTAATATAAAATAAATGGTTTTTCGTACAAGAACCCCGCCACTAATGGAAAAATTAGTTTTTATATATATATTAAGAAAAATTATTGGAACTAAAAAATTAGTGTTTCTTATATATATATATATATATATATATATATATATATATATATATATATATATATATATATATATATATATATATATATAAGGAAATTGATATCTTTAGGGCACGCATGAAAATGTATTAAAGTGAAATATTTTTGAAAATCAACACATCGTGCAATTTAAATGAAAAAATAATTTATTTAAGATATATATAAATATATATATATATATATATATATATATATATATATATATATATATATATATATACGGAGTGCACGCACATACCATTGACCTAATTTTGACAAAATAATAGATTTCCATGAATTAGCCGTGAAGTCATAAGCCTTAATGTTAGAAAATGTAATAGATTATTACTATAATGAGCATCCATATCCTTAGCAAATGGTAAAATGAAACATATGTATCTTACTAAATAAATGACCGTGGTGTAAAGGGTGGTTGTCGTAGTACACGTTAATGAGAGGGTAAAAATGCTGCCGAGTTTCTTTTAATAAAACAAAAAAAACGTAAATATCGATCAAGACTAAATAGTTAAACCGATTAATGTGAACAAAAAGTTTTTAATTGTTCAATCGCTTTCATTGCTTTTAATATTTAGTCCTGGTCGATATTTTTTTAATAATTAGTCATAAATACAGAAAGTCGGAGGAGTTTTCACTCTCTCACGTGAATACTGGGAAGACTTTCTTGTAATTCGTAAATAATAATTAGTGGTGTTGTTTGGTTGAGCGACTTGAATTAAAGCAACACGTGCGTTATTAGATTGCAGCAAATAGCGAACAAAGTAGATTTTGTTTGAAATATACTCATGCACAAAAGGCTGCTCCTGCTTATGGCAACTCTAAATCTTTTATTTTAATCAAACAAACAAAATACTCACTCTCTGCTTTTCTTCACACAGACACCACTTTTTACCTGTTTTATTTAATCGAGTATGTAAATAAACTGTCAATAATATTTGTATGAATTACTTTTATCATTTATTGATATTATTTGATATAGATATGCTTGTCCTCTTCTCTTCCCTGCAGTCCCTTTCTCACGGAAGAAACATTGCCAGTTTTTTCCTACTCTATCGTTATTTCCATGGTAGGTGCTCGACTGAGCTCCAATCTCTACTTCCCCACAGTCATGACTCGTCTAGCTACAACCACTGCCAATAATTTTCCTTTCTTCCTATGTGTACCTGGAGCTAAACGGAACTTCAGTGAGCAGAGTTTCTTTCCAAGAACTACTCGTCTGTGAAACACATTACCGCGGGGCTACTTCCTAGCTGACTACAACATTGTCGTTTTCAAGTCCAATATTAACAAATTCTTGTTGATCCGTCGTCTCAAATAATACAAATTCTGCCCAGTTTCATCCATCATCTCCAATCGTCAAGGTGTTTGTCTCACCGTTCATCTGACAAACTCATTAACCCTTATCCTCGAATGGCATTCGGGCCTTGATAAAAATACATTATTAGATTGCAGGGATATAAATAGAGGAAAACGTAGATTTTGTTTGTTTCCATTAAGAAAGGAAAGTTACAAATATGAGAAACCAAGTTTTTAGGTGAATGCGGAAGATGTTTAAAGATACTAAATTGAAATAATCAGTTGACGATAAGCGATGAGTGTAGTCAGATGGGAGGTGACGGTGGTTAAATGGATAACGACACGGACTGAAGACCTGGGTGTTCCAAGTTCGAATCCAGTCGGTTCCATAGTACCCGGTGTCTTTCCAGAAAGATTTCTAACTAGAAAAACATCGAGGAAATTAATGCCAACACCAGAATCATCTGATTCACACGAAAGAAGAAGTGTAGTCAGATGTGGAAAAAAATAATGAAAAAGTTCGTACTGAAAACTAATAATTCAATTTCCGAAGATCATGAGACTCCTTTCCTAATTACAAAGAAATCCACAGACAACTGAAGAGGCTTTTCGAATGCTACGTGACTCGTCCGTTATTAGTTAAGGATAACTATGTATGTAATTGGCTTTCCAATAAGACATGAATGAGAGCGTCATAGATAACACAAAATAGACCAAACAAACATTGAAAATCAGTCCATTAATATATTCTAAGGTTTGGGAAAGAACGAAGCAGTGTTCAATCACCGTACGGGGATGTCTTTTAAACATTACTCATATCCAAAAATGTCTTTTTAGTGCGGTGAAAGTTTTTTATATTAAGTTTTCAAGAAAATTAGAAAGAAAAATATTACCTTTTTAGGCGGCGTCTTTGAAATGTACCAAGACCCATGCTGACAATTTGTTGTAAATGTTGAAAATGAATAAAAACATGAATATGGAATAAAAGAGATAAAAACATGGTTGACAAACAAAACATATTTATATATGTATAAATTTACGGATGATTGAAAGTTATTTTTGTGTGAGTAAATTGATTGTTAGAAAAGTTGAATGCTATCGTGTTTGAAGTGTATATGTCTAAGTTTGTTCTCTCTCAGTGTGTGTATGCATTTCACAGTGTGTGTATACATGTGACAGAGTGTGTGAGTATGTGATGTCTTTTGTTAGTGTGAGTAAGTTGAGGATAGGCATTTGCTCTCCTCTTGCCCCATCGCAAAGGGGAGTAGAGCGTAATTGAGTATTTTAGCAGAGCTTTACAGAAAGGAGCATGCTTCAGGAGCATGCTTTTTTTTTTGCTGCAGCTAAGGAACGGAGGGCTAACTTTTTATCCAGCAGTAAGAAAGCAAGGACTTATTTGAAAATAATATTGGAAATGTGTTGAATTTTTCAACAGGTTATTTGAAAGTGCAGATGCAGATAGAGCAGAAAAAGGAGCAGCTCCGTTTTTTAGGAGTTGGAGCTGCTTCCAAACTAGTGGAGCGGGTAAAGCCCTGTGTGTTGGTTTGTCTTGTCTCTAGCTCTACTGTCTACAGGAATGTTGAAATTCTGATCGTTTTATGATTTAGCAACTTGATCAAAGAGTGAATTTACTTTTGGATGCCAAAAATTATTTTCAAGGACGAAGATTAATTTTGGCGTGCCGAACACATGACCGCTATTTTCGCTTGTTTAGTCAATATGTCGCTGGGATCCTCTGTTTGTACAAGAATGCAATTGCTTTTTTCGAGAGTGTTTTTAGGGGCGTGGCTTGTGTGTTTTCGCACACACAGTTGGTCAATTTATATACAGGATTGGGATATGTGTTAATCCTATAAGCCTACAAAAAGTTTTAAGCGGGTAGTAAAGTTCTTTTTTTAACTTACTGAAGAAATTACCACTTGGAAGAAAATTATTTCAGAAGCAGTACTTTTTTGTATGAGATGAAGAAGAAGAAGAAGAAGAAGAAGAAGAAGAAGAAGAAGAAGGAGAAGAAGAAGGACAGAATGAGGAACAACTTGAGTAAGTAGGTAATTAGATCCAGTCATTCAACGAAAAGGGGAATAAACGGCTGCCTTCCCAAGGTTCAACGCCTTTAAGAGTTATAGGTTTGTATCAGAACAGACTTTCTGTGATTAACTTCATAGGCTGTTTCTGATGACGGCCTTTGATGATGTTCAATTCTCTCGAATAGACTAGAGCATGTCTGTCTGCTGAATTTTCTGATTCACTGCTGAAGACCTTATGGCTAAGAATTCACTATAAAAAGACCCTTTTCCAAAAAACATTTTCTTTTCGTATTTTCCGTCATTTTGATTGTCCGAAAAATATGTTTTTATAAGTGGTGGAGTAAAAAAGTTTTCTGGAACAGTTTATTTCTCAAAGATTTGAAATTGTATATCACTATGGTCAAGATTATGTGTATATTTTAGCTGAGGTCCTAAAAGATAATGATGTTAGTTGAAAAATGTACCTGATTGGCCTGTGAGATGCAGCAGTGATAGCAAATTTTGTTTTTGCGCATCGACTCTCGATTGGGAAAAAGCTCAAATCAGCAGATTATTTCAACCAATCACATTGCAAGATATATTCACTTCCAAATCTTGCACGTAGTATAAAAATCAAAACACGGCTTTTTTCTTTCTATTTTTTATTGTTTTTCTTTCAAATTGAACACATGTGGGCACATCACAATCTGCCTAGACCAGGGGTGGGCAAACTACGGCCCGCGGGCCGCATGCGTCCTGTCAAAGGAGTTTATGCGGCCCTCCAAAGTATTGAATATTGAATGCCCAAAAGGATTCTACAATCAGTATTGTAAAATCGGAATGTAAGTAATCGGCAAATTGTTCTTCTCGCTCACTCTCTTTCTTTCCCTGCCCTTTTTTCGGACAACATGGCTCTTCTCTTTTTTTTTATCTCTCTCTCTTTCTCTGCTTCTTTATCTCAATCTTTTCTTTAAATTGAGTTACTTTGTTTTCAAACAAATGTGTTTCATGTGAAGTGTCTCCTTTAACATCTAAAAAATTTTTTTTAGTTAATTTATATGTGTACCTTGAAATTCTACTCAAAATTATTGATTAATAAAAAAAAATTTTTTTTTTCTATTTCTTAAACAGAGTTACTTTTCTTTTTTTTTTTAAATAAGTGTTTGTTTTTTTTTCAAATGCATTTCATGTGAATCCTCTAGAGTATTTTAAAATGCTAATAAATGAAAAATGATTGCATTTTCGCTTTGAAATCCATATATTTCGGCTATTTCAGATATCAATTATATTGGAAAATATACTATGCGGCCCAGTAAAATTTGATTTTTTTTAATGTGGCTCTTGCTCTGAAAAGTTTGCCCACCCCTGGCCTAGACCCTTTCAAAATAAAAGGTCTGTGCGGATCCCTCCATATATAATGACAAACGGTTCGCCATGTCACCACATGCTAAAGTCTCACGACCAACTTCATCTTCTTTAGCCATGCTATGACGTTTCCCTCACCATTAAATGACTTCACCATCTTTAAAAGCCGGAATAGCTTGAAAGTGACTAAATAATAAATGTGTTCGTTTAGCAGTGTGTATATGCTGTTGCTATGTTTAGTAGTTTGTATGCGTCTCTTATCATCTGTGTGCTATTTGCCAAGAGCATTGCGGTTCCAAAAGGCCTAGGCAGATTTTGAGAACAGTTATGCAACTATTGTAAAAAATTAAGGTTTGTAGAATGAAGATGCTTCCTTCCACTTCATTGTATCTGCACTATTTACTAATGACTTCTTCTTATCTTTCACTTCTTCTTTTTTTTTCTTCTTCTTCTTCTTCTTGTTCCACGGTCGGGATAGAGATCTGATTGAAGGGGCGTTCACTGATGGGACATTTACAGCTTACAGTAAGTTGACCATTGTCAGGTGGTTAGTGTATGCCGGCGAAATCAGGCAGGTGGCTTGACTGGTGGGTTAGATAGGAAAGGGTCGTAAAACTGGCCTTTGCCATAGTTCTATCTAGTGCCACCTCTATTAGACTGTAGCAGACTGTATGTTTATGGGGAAACTGATAGTAAGGGTAAGAGTACTGATGATGATATGGGTTCTAAGGCCAAGATATGGTTGCAGCTGCATGACCATCTCAAAGTAATGTCGTAATTCTTGCCAGAAGTGTTTTTTATCACAAGTTTCACCTATTACGGATGTGGCAGCACAAGTCAGATGGCAAAGGAATTGCTGAAAGTGCAAAACACAATAACATCGATGTGGCCGAATTGGGCACTGTCCGGGAAATGAATCAGAGGACGAGTTGTCATCCTCTGACAGGATATGAATGTGACACTCTCGGAGCACAGGACCATACCTCACACCGACAGAGAACTAGCCATACCAGCATGCCCAAGACTCTGCCAGTCCGATCTTGGTCTGAAATAACCTCCCCGAAAGGCGGGTGTGCTGGAATGGAACTTTTGCATGAGCCTATTGCGGTGAAAGCGAGGAGATGTGGTCCCAGGAGTTTTCAGTATTATCACACAATGGACAGTGTTCTCATTCTGGTGTGCGGATGTCTTCACGTGATTTGCAAAGTGAAAAAAAGAAGTGCTAAATCAGTTACAGAAGGTGAATGACACTCTCCTCCAACACATGATCACTAAAACTATGGACGCATTGGTATATGGGGGGGGGGGGTCATAAATTAAACGTGTGGGTTAACGTCACTTCCTTAGATAGATTACTTAGCTTTTATATTTTACTAGCTGGCTTTGCAAAGTTTGCTACTTGAAATATTGAAACATTGATTTGAAATAATAAACATTTCATTCATAACTTTGATGTAAACGCGAAACAAAATCTTTCTCATTTATTCATATAGATAGATAAACATTAACATTTTGGTAATTTCGATACAAATTGATTCGTTTTTTGAATGTGACCGTAAAGAAAAGAAAGGAAAGAAGAAATAAATTTGCCTTTCACTTGCAGTTTATAAATAGGTCGCAACTTGTTGAAAATCAAGCCAGTCCCTCAAAGAAAGAAACATTTGAACACAAATGCTAAATATTTGTCCAGAAAATAAAATGATATTGCGAAACAGAAATATTTGTTATATTAAAATGAAAACAATCATTGAATGAAAAAACAATAACAAATAATAGTTAATTAATAAAATGTCCTTTTTCAAAACCAATATGCAAATTAGTCAATTTTGTGACTGATATCACATAAACAGTATATAAAAAAGATGGTCCGTCTATTGCGTAAAGTTTAATTTACTTGAAATAAGATCTTTTGACAACTGTAAATCATAGAATCAGCTTCACAAGAAACAAAACCACTTTAACTTCTAAACGCATACCATACAAAATCGAAGCAAAAATTTATGACGCATATGTCCTTCCTGTAGTCTTGTAGGGACTTGAATATGTCAACCGGACTGTAAACTTACGTCAGAAAATAGAAACTTTCTAAAGCCACACGATGCGTTTTATTACTGATCATAAACTTTCCGATCACATCAGTATTGGAGAGTTTTGAGATTATTTGGTCACGTTAAGCTTTCCAGTGTATGGCTATGCAAGAGAGCTGGTCGAAAGGAAGACAAAACAAAAGATGGATAGACAACATTTGTGAATAGACGAACATGAACATAAATTAAGCGAACACTTTGGCCCAAGATCGTAGAGCTTGGATGACACTCAGCCATGTTAGTGTGTATTCTGCAGCTAAACGTTTGATAATAAATTTTAAAAATAAAAGGTCTTTTGAATTTACCGTTAGTGCAAGAAATGGGCCCAACTTTTGCATTTATTATTCAGACTATCATTTTACATTGAACCCTTTTTTGTTGTTTGCATACGGCGTCGGATTCTTCGGTGAAATTCTTTGGTTTTACAATCTTTACTTGTGTATTTATTTCGGCAGCAAAACCTTCTCATTCAAACAAAAAGAATTCAAAGAAGCAACAACTTTTCCTATGGAACCTATTGATCCTTTTATTTAACATTTCAATTCTTCTGTCTTTTAAAATCAGGTAATTTTTGTTACTGAAATGTGTTCTTTTGTTTACTATCGACCCATGAGATTATCTGTCAGTGAGGGTTGAGGATATGTGTTGCATGAAGAGAAATGATATGAAAATGATATGATAGATGTGTAATGTGAGTCAGACAAGCATGGATCTGATGACCTCAGAAGAAGGTTAAATTTGGACAGTATAGGGAGGTGTGTACAGAACAGGAGACTTCATTGGTTTGGTCACATGGAAAGAATGGATGAGAGTGCTTTATTTAGTAGATGTAGATGCTCAGTATATTAATTTGGCTGAATGTGATGCTCATTAGAAGGCGATATGTTCCGGGGTTGGTGAAGAAATATGATCTGTCTATTGACAAGATGCTAGTCTGATATCGTTAGAATGTAGCCAACAGATTGGCGAGTGTATTGCATACATGGTTTGATGCAATCAAGAAGGAAAATGCATATGATTGATGCTGCTCACCTGGATAAGCTAAGTGCTAATCAAATCATGTTAATCGACCAATGCATTTGGAATCCGAGAATACAGCGCACCATTGACAACAAAGTCAGCTGTATGGGTGTACAAAGAATGCCAATCTATAGACTGGGCAGCAATTCACGGAATGCTATCCATCGCGTTTTATCATTTGGGGGATGTTAGCACACCAGGACTCAGTGAATGTGATTCGCTTGCTGGGAAAAAATGTTCTGTAAGCATCGCCAATTGTGGGAGCTGCTTACGGACAATGGCACTGCCTTCTGCATCAGATAATGTAAGGCTTGATGCATGAGTGGGGAATGAAATCACGATTCAATTGTGCATATGCTTACGGTAAGACTTGCATAACAGTGTGATCTAATTATACAGTTAAACGAATTGTATCCATATGGGAGTGTTTTGTTTAGCAAGCTGTCTACTAGCATAATGTAACTCCAAAAAGGGGACATGTTGCACCTAACTGCCTTGGACAATGCGATATATGAATATGAATTCAGAGTGAAGAGGATTAATGAAGTGTCACTACCTTCAGATCGGGAGAATAGTCATCACCAGTTTGAAAATCTCGTGTGGATTAAAACTCTGCAGAACTGGTGTACAAACAGATTTTGCATCGATCAGGTGACTATCATAGTTAGTCCTTCGTCCATCTTAGTAGATGGAGTGCCCAGCCATGTGAAGAATCTGCGAACATTTTATCGATCAACCATAGCAAGGACAGACCCATATAGCAGCACATCCTAAGAAAGCAGATCAGACAGTCTGCTGCTCGGAGATGTGTAGTCAGGCATTTTGCCCAAGGAAGAAGTGGTTGCAAAGAAACATTTGGCAAAGACAACTGTCAGTAAGTTTCTGCTTCTGTAATCATGAAATTAAAGAGGAGAGTAACGAATGTTGGTAACTTACCTGGAACTGAAGAGCCACGATACCTCGCCTGTGTCCATAATGCTGGGTTTGAAAAGGGATGCACACGCAACTTTCTTCAGCTTATATGCATTAGACATGCATATGTTTGTGTATTCAAGGTTGAAACTCGTCAGTGGGAACTGAACAGCTTTTGACTATGATCTAAGGCTGATTGAGAAAAAGAAAAAGAAGAAGAAGAAGGTTTGAATAAGGCATTAGGAAATAGTGCAAAGACGATAAAGTGGAATAAAGCAATTTCATTGTACATGTTTTCATTTTTTAACATTAACATCCAATGTATTAGAACTATAATTCCAATCAATATTTTCTCTTTTCTGACATTTTTACCAGTTTATCTGTTTTCTGTTTATTTACAAGATCACCCCCCCCCAATACCACCTGACACACTCCTCTCTTGACATGGCCCTGATTTTGATTGTGATGATTCAGTTTAGGAATAGGCTAGGGATTGTTTTGTAAAACAGTATCTTTTAAATAACCTCACAGACAAAATCTTGGGGATTAAGGTCCGGTGAATGTGAAACTCATTTAGGATCACATCTATTACTGATGAGACGATCACCAAATTGTCACTCTAGCCATTTGAACGAGTCGTTCGAAATGTGGGGAGTTGCCCCATCCTGTTGAAACTACTTTCTATCCTTCTATCCCCCACAAGACTACTTCGTCTGCACAAAACGATCACTAGGTAATTAATTATATTGATAGACATTTTATTTGAGATAACCCTACGGGTCCAACAGTCTTTGTTTTATCGCCGTTCAATGATATGCTCCAAATGTGCACCTTTGCATTGCAAACACACCTGGATACAATGTTCAAAATGTGCACCTTTGCATTGCAAACACACCTGGATACAATGTTCAAAATGTGCACCTTTGCATTGCAAACACACCTGGATACAATGTTCAAAATGTGCACCTTTGCATTGCAAACACACCTGGATACAATGTTCAAAATGTGCACCTTTGCATTGCAAACACACCTGGATACAATGTTCAAAATGTGCACCTTTGCATTGCAAACACACCTGGATACAATGTTCAAAATGTGCACCTTTGCATTGCAAACACACCTGGATACAATGTTCAAAATGTGCACCTTTGCATTGCAAACACACCTGGATACAATGTTCAAAATGTGCACCTTTGCATTGCAAACACACCTGGATACAATGTTCAAAATGTGCACCTTTGCATTGCAAACACACCTGGATACAATGTTCAAAATGTGCACCTTTGCATTGCAAACACACCTGGATACAATGTTCAAAATGTGCACCTTTGCATTGCAAACACACCTGGATACAATGTTCAAAATGTGCACCTTTGCATTGCAAACACACCTGGATACAATGTTCAAAATGTGCACCTTTGCATTGCAAACACACCTGGATACAATGTTCAAAATGTGCACCTTTGCATTGCAAACACACCTGGATACAATGTTCAAAATGTGCACCTTTGCATTGCAAACACACCTGGATACAATGTTCAAAATGTGCACCTTTGCATTGCAAACACACCTGGATACAATGTTCAAAATGTGCACCTTTGCATTGCAAACACACCTGGATACAATGTTCAAAATGTGCACCTTTGCATTGCAAACACACCTGGATACAATGTTCAAAATGTGCACCTTTGCATTGCAAACACACCTGGATACAATGTTCAAAATGTGCACCTTTGCATTGCAAACACACCTGGATACAATGTTCAAAATGTGCACCTTTGCATTGCAAACACACCTGGATACAATGTTCAAAATGTGCACCTTTGCATTGCAAACACACCTGGATACAATGTTCAAAATGTGCACCTTTGCATTGCAAACACACCTGGATACAATGTTCAAAATGTGCACCTTTGCATTGCAAACACACCTGGATACAATGTTCAAAATGTGCACCTTTGCATTGCAAACACACCTGGATACAATGTTCAAAATGTGCACCTTTGCATTGCAAACACACCTGGATACAATGTTCAAAATGTGCACCTTTGCATTGCAAACACACCTGGATACAATGTTCAAAATGTGCACCTTTGCATTGCAAACACACCTGGATACAATGTTCAAAATGTGCACCTTTGCATTGCAAACACACCTGGATACAATGTTCAAAATGTGCACCTTTGCATTGCAAACACACCTGGATACAATGTTCAAAATGTGCACCTTTGCATTGCAAACACACCTGGATACAATGTTCAAAATGTGCACCTTTGCATTGCAAACACACCTGGATACAATGTTCAAAATGTGCACCTTTGCATTGCAAACACACCTGGATACAATGTTCAAAATGTGCACCTTTGCATTGCAAACACACCTGGATACAATGTTCAAAATGTGCACCTTTGCATTGCAAACACACCTGGATACAATGTTCAAAATGTGCACCTTTGCATTGCAAACACACCTGGATACAATGTTCAAAATGTGCACCTTTGCATTGCAAACACACCTGGATACAATGTTCAAAATGTGCACCTTTGCATTGCAAACACACCTGGATACAATGTTCAAAATGTGCACCTTTGCATTGCAAACACACCTGGATACAATGTTCAAAATGTGCACCTTTGCATTGCAAACACACCTGGATACAATGTTCAAAATGTGCACCTTTGCATTGCAAACACACCTGGATACAATGTTCAAAATGTGCACCTTTGCATTGCAAACACACCTGGATACAATGTTCAAAATGTGCACCTTTGCATTGCAAACACACCTGGATACAATGTTCAAAATGTGCACCTTTGCATTGCAAACACACCTGGATACAATGTTCAAAATGTGCACCTTTGCATTGCAAACACACCTGGATACAATGTTCAAAATGTGCACCTTTGCATTGCAAACACACCTGGATACAATGTTCAAAATGTGCACCTTTGCATTGCAAACACACCTGGATACAATGTTCAAAATGTGCACCTTTGCATTGCAAACACACCTGGATACAATGTTCAAAATGTGCACCTTTGCATTGCAAACACACCTGGATACAATGTTCAAAATGTGCACCTTTGCATTGCAAACACACCTGGATACAATGTTCAAAATGTGCACCTTTGCATTGCAAACACACCTGGATACAATGTTCAAAATGTGCACCTTTGCATTGCAAACACACCTGGATACAATGTTCAAAATGTGCACCTTTGCATTGCAAACACACCTGGATACAATGTTCAAAATGTGCACCTTTGCATTGCAAACACACCTGGATACAATGTTCAAAATGTGCACCTTTGCATTGCAAACACACCTGGATACAATGTTCAAAATGTGCACCTTTGCATTGCAAACACACCTGGATACAATGTTCAAAATGTGCACCTTTGCATTGCAAACACACCTGGATACAATGTTCAAAATGTGCACCTTTGCATTGCAAACACACCTGGATACAATGTTCAAAATGTGCACCTTTGCATTGCAAACACACCTGGATACAATGTTCAAAATGTGCACCTTTGCATTGCAAACACACCTGGATACAATGTTCAAAATTGTCAATAACTCTCTAGGAACTGTTCTGATTTGGGCTGTAATCGCCCTCGTCAGTTCAACTGAAAATTGTTTTGATAGGATTAGCTTTGTGTCCCGCAACCATTCCAACGAATCCTTTGCCCTGATAACACATCCTGTTGAAATTACTGTTCATCCCTCTTCACAACGTCACCTTTTCTATGTCTGCACAAAACGGCCAAACCCGAAACTTCTTAACAACCAATAATAGTAGCGTTCAGCATTAATCAATTCAGTATATTCAATGAACGGCAATAAAAGAACGACTGGTTGAACATTCATGACTGTAATTTGATGGACAAGTCATGCATAGACTGACGTTTATATATGATTGGCTTATAGAAATAATTGTGAATTTTATTAACCATTTCATGGGTGACTTTTTTTTTGAGGGGGGGGGGTCACCCTGTACTAAAATTCTGTTTCATTTTAACTTCCATTTCAATAGATACATTATTAGTGCTTGCAAACTTACATCTACTAAACATTTATCATTTTAAAAAAAACAACAAAAAAACGAACCAATATAATTTTTTCTAATTTTTCCCCACTAGTACATCTTTCATCCCTTTTCAAACGGCAAGTCGCCAATATGGCATACGAATTGTGTCAACACTTTTATGCCCTAATCAGTAATAGAATCGCTGACAAACCTTAGACATGCAATAATGTCAGCAGAAGACCGAAAGCGATCAAAATATGCCGATCTTCTTGACAGATTTGTGTTCTAACCGATCGCTGTGGAGACGAGTAGAACAATAGGCTCTCTCATGCAGGACTTCCTCAACAGCCTTGGGCTATTAATGATGTGCCACACCAGGGACCATTATGAATTGACTTGGCTTTACGAGTGCCTCTCCATCGCCACTATTCGATGAAACGCCTTGAGCCTACTCTATGTTTGCCAAGGCAGAAGAATGTTTGATGAAACTTCCTGATATTTGCATATTGGTTTTGAAAAAGGACATTTAATTAATTAACTATTATTTGTTGTTGTTAAATAAATGTTAATTCCTTATTTAAAAACGTATCTTCGTCTATATACGAATACAATTCTTTTGTTTCAAATAAATCCAAATATTCTTTGTGTATTTTAAAGTGGTTTCTTATTGAATTTGCAGAAGACACACCCAAACCAGTAACCCAATTTATATTTTTTTCATGGAAATCACCCCAGACAAGGAATGATGTAAGCAGCTAAAAAAAGATATACTACTTCAAGGTAAAAAATTAGCCAACGATAAGTTATAGTTGAATAGATTCCGACCTAGAAAACAGCAGTTTTTCCCCCTTTGTCAGAAACATCGATCATCGAATGTGAGGACTAAAGGACAAAATAAGAGAAACAAGAGTTACGATGCTACTGAAAGTAAACCCAAGTTCCACTTTCTATTCTCCTTAAAGACGGTAAATTGAAATCTTCGATTATTATAATGTTTTCAGATCTACCTTATTTAATTGTTCTTGTAATATATAATTGTCTTCTGTAGATAAATTATGGCTCCAACACACATGCACTTTGCTAAGTATTGGGCGAGTAAACCCACTAGTATATAAATTGGTTAGTTGAAAATAACAGGAAGTGAAAGTTCAGTCGGGGTCAACTTGCTAAACTTGAAGTTAGACTTAGTGCGACTGTGGAAATTGATAGAAATGGATGTAACGTTACATGGCTTAAAGAGAGAGAGAGAGTGAGAAAGAGAGAAGTTTACCAGTTGCTTGGATATGATTAAACAGTGATTATTGATCTCTCTCTGTCTCTCCCCCCCCCCCCATCCAACTGATCAGTGATTTGGAACAAAGATCAATCCGAATAAACCTCCTCTGTGTCCCCCAACAGTTTTGTCTTTACTTAGTCCTTTTTGGGGGTATATAAATGAGGAGCTTTGATTTCATGACCATTCCTCAGTCTGGAAGGATCACGTAGGGTGTGCGCACAAGAACAAGCAGCTAACAAGGATAAAAATTATGAACTTAGTTTTCTGCATGTATGACACCAGGTTGTAATGCAACAGCTTGAAGTTTCATGCCCTTATGCAGTCTGTGTCTTTCTTTTTCTTTGACCACATCATGACGTCGTCAGGTACAAGAACTTTTTCTTAGCCATGTGCCTTGGGCTGAATTTCTTGCCAATAACCAAATGATGTCAAAATTCTCAAAGAAACACTCTGCCTGCTGGCACAGCTTGAGTAGGTGTTCGTGCCAGTCGGGGATACGTCTTTGACAATCAGTCCAATAGTGACTTTGTTGCTGTCAGACTGAGGTATAGTTCTGTTCAGTTCTAGGAGTTCAACCCTCCTAGGCTTAACCTTCTCTCTAAGAAGGGGTTAGTTTATTGCTAATCTCCTGGAGAATGCTGATGGGGCTGCTCTGGCATTTTTTGTAGGCCAGAGTGCACCAATCCTAGTGCGCTGGCTTTTCAAACCCCACTTGACCTTGTGTCGAGCCTCCTGCAGAGGAGGTAAATAAACACTCTGCTGGAGTCCCTTCATTCTGTTACAAAGGGTTAACCGCATCCGTGTGTACCCGTTGACAGGTTGTTCACGACTCATTCATATACCATGTGAACCCCATAATCTTCAAATAATATATTTGGGGGGGTGGGGACACAAAACATAAACAGCATTCAACAATTCATAAAACATAATCAACAACAAATTTGTAAAAGAAAAAAGTTTCTTGTAGAAATAAAGACATTAAGTAAGTGAAAAATATTGGCTTATATTCCTCCACTGCAGCACCTCCCCCTAAAGTCCAACCCTTCCTCACCATGGTAGGGGCTGTAGCAACGTGATAGTATCAGAGCGACTCGGCTAACAGGACTCTAGTGAAAATCTAGGAGGAGTCGACAACAGGATCCGTCGTCCTCTGGTCGTCTCTTCCTCTGCATGTGCCAAGCAAAGACGTGTTAGGCGCAGAACTGCAAATTAATGAAGTGAGAGCAACAATGTTGCTTCTGTGCCATTCCTTTGTGTGTTCTGGGCAAAACTTTCTCTGACTTTGCATTCAACCGATGAGCATTGCTGCTCTTGGTTTCAGGGATAAAAACCTACATTCTTGCAGGTTAACAAATAGATGCAACCAACGAGGAGGACTTCACATAGACCAGACAATCCTGAGACACCATCTTCGTGAGCTCTATTCAGAAGTCCAAATTATCATCATCATCACCACCATCCACTGCAGCAATTTTCGATGAAAGAAAGCCTATTATGTTTCGGAATTTTTTAGATGAGGATTGATAATTTATATTATTTGGATTATTCAGACTACTGTTCTCATTTTTGGATGTTATTCTCACAACATTTCGGTCGATCTAACCTCCTACCTTCTTCAGGTGCATCTTGTCAAACTCGGGAATCTGTACAGAATTTCGTAAAAAACCCTTTATTTAATCCACAGGGTTATGTTGTTTTCATTCCGTCAGCCATGACCGGGTAGATGTCTTAAGTAATTCGTAATTGTATTCTCAGTATCGCCTGTACTGAGGATTGAACCTTCAACCTCCAGAAGAATATCACTTAGAACTGATTATTACTACCCTTGTTGATTAAATAAAAGATTCAATTCGAAATTCCGTACAGATTCCTGAGTGCGACAAGACGCACCTGAAGAAGATTGGAGGTTACATCGGTCGAAACGTTGTGAGAATAACATCAAAAATGAGAACAGTAGTCTGAATAATCCAAACAGAGCAGTTTCATTGTCTGAAAAGAACATTTATTGAGTTCTATCTCACTTTCTTTGATTTTAATGTCCAAGAGTTCAACTATGTGGTGGTCGTCATGCCTTTTTTTGGTGATAACTTCCTCCACAAATAAAAATAATAATAAGAAGAAGACTTACATGCAAAACCAACGGAAGTTTATTCACTGAAATAAAACATTAACAAATATAACATATTTCCTTTTGTAATGAGTTCAGAAGTCCTTTCTTTAGTTTCAGGGTAAGTAAAAAGGAGAATGTCTTTTGTTTTGTTGAAATGCTCATGTGTTATAAAATGTTAAGAGAGGCAATAGGTAATGTTCGCCTGTGTAATTGTATGAAGCGCGTAAAGGTTAAATGGAAGAGTGATAGTAAGACGCGTGTAACCTCCGAATGAAGAGTCAGTTGAGAGAGAGGGTTTGATGTTTGTGTGTGCTTAAATACTATTTGGATAGGCTCCAGCGAGCTTAAGGAGAAAAGTTTAGAAAAATGTCTTTGGAGAAATCCCATTGGACAGAAATATCACGTGGTGTGCTCCCTACTACGTCCGCTCGGAATTTGCGTGGGCGTTATTTTTTATCTTTCACGCGCCAATACAATTATATTCACACTGCGCGCCTAAATTGTATTTATCCCAAACAACAATTTTTATCCGAATCTTAACCGTGTCAACTGGCACAACTATAATCAATTTTAAATTGTTAAGCTCATTAGGATTATATCGAAACAATACGAATTGAAGTCATTAATTATTCTAGTATCTGTAAATATTGTTTCTTCTAGGAATGCAGTGTTGCTATTCACTCGCTACCCCATAGCAGCAGAGTTCGACACAAAGTCAGCTTTTACTGTGAGGAAAATCCAATCTCTAAAAAGAGGCACTCTGAAGCGGGACAAAAAGTTAAATTGCCTTAGTCTAGAAGGGTTTCTCCTTCACTAACCCGAGGACAAAAAAGATGAATAGTAGTATCAGTAAAGATACTACACTTTGCTCCTAGCCGAAAGGTACACGTTGTTCTCTCTTTGTAGCACTGATAAACATTGATATCTATTTACTCTGGCGGAGAGCAACCCCAATGAGGTTATTTGGTCACATGATGACCAAGTAGACTATACCACATAACAATTTCTACTGGACCTTTTTAGGACCTCATCCTGAAACATTTTGGGTTCGCAGACCGGACAGAAAGTTTCCAAACATCGACGAAGTAAGATGCCTATACTCTCTGCTGCCATCTATCAACTAGACACTCCAAGCACGGCTATCATTACTTGACGATTTACAGCCCCTCAAAGAAAAAAGAATTATCGGCAGCCGACACATACCCACTCTGACAAATTCACAGTTCTTACTTCTGGCCACATACACTCAACTGTGTCTGCAATATAAAATCAATATATTTATATAAATTGTTTGTTTAAAGAAAAGCATTGTTTTTCCTTTCTGTTTTAACACAATCCTTTTCTAAGAAATTATTATAGGAGAGAGTCTTGTAAAACACATTAACATTAACTCATATTTTCGCATGTATTAATCCAATCTGAAGATGATATTGAAATGATTCCCTGTTCGCGTCTGGCTTTTCTGTCATTTCGATGTGTATGAGCCTTACGCTTCTGTGTTTGCTCAGGACAAGTTTTTCGTGATCTCGGAAACTGTCTTACTGGGCTAATGGACTCCCCTGTACAAAGTTTTGCCAGCATGATCTTATCTTTAATAATTAAATTAAAAAATAAGACTTCGGCTCTTTCATTAGAATCTTTTACGCATGTTAAAATTCGGTTAAATTATTACATTACACATGGAGAAAATGTATACATGTTGAACAGTGCAAGGGAAATAATCCATATTTAAAAATATTCATTTAGAGTTATTTCCCTTGACTTTTCTTTTTAATCTAATGTCTAAACAGGTATCTTTATAAGTAGAAAATATCAATCTATGAATTACACTTTAATAGCGTCGGTAAACCACAAATTGTTTCAATAAGATAAAATCCTATCAACTTTATAAATCTGAACGACACTTCAGGACATTAATGTCATTTCCAAAAGTACAAATATTCAAGTTTGTCGTATTTGAAGCTCCCAAATGAACCATAACTCTTGTTTGTCTAACGAAGATCGCTGTGCGCAGTATTACCTTTATTTTCATATTTTTTCAATATATTTTTAACGTTTTGTTTTAAATGCCGAGTGATGAAAATAATTTTTTTCACCAGAACTAGTATATATTTGTATTGTCACATCGAACTTAGGGTTAGTGCTTGGGTGGTAATCATTACCATTACCGACATAAATTATTTTAAAGGAAATACCGTTGGGAAATTACTCAAAAACAATTTATTTTGGTTTACCTACTCATTTGAGACCTATTTATGTTAAAAAAATTAATATAAGTTATAAACTTTTAAAGTTACCGTACATATCGATTCTGAGCCGAGTAGCCATTTTTTGTCAGAGGAAGTAAGGTTCATAACGTAAACAATTGGCTAAACAAAACGGTTACTTTACTCAGAATCGATAGTTACGGTAACTTTAAAGGCTAGGTATGATCAAAAACACGCACCTTTTCTAATTCAGTCTAATAAGGTTGAAAATGTCATTTTTCAAAAATTCACCAAAAATAGACTAATTATTGTATTTCGATAATCTTTTCGGTATTATAAGCGTTAAGAGATTATCTTTCTTTAAAACAATTGCTAACTCGAAATTTTGAAGGCAACCGTTTTTTTGTGGGGGGGGGGTAGAGGTTTTGTTTTTTCACGCCCCCCCCTAACTAATTAATGTTTGCAAAAGAATTAAAGTGCTTGGTAAATGTTTAAATTAATAATTTTTAAAAGATAATTCTTCGTAGTTTAATAGGTTATTTTGTTTACTGAAAAAAAATTAACTGTGTGTGTCGAATGGACCCCTTACATTTGGAAATTAAAATATTGCTCGTCGAGAAATTTTTCTTTTTGCTTTAAATGTTCGCTTAATTTATTACGGATACGGTAGTAAAAACAATATAAAAAAATATATTTGCTTTATTATTCTAACAAATGTTCGCAAAATTGACAACTAAAAATGTTTTATTATCGAAACTTGAGTTCAACTGTGAGCTTCAGTACTTAAAAACAAGGTAACCTGATAAATGAAATGGCTGAAGTTGTTACAAGATTCAGATTTCGGAAAATTTCGTTTTTCATCTTTAAACTTCGGTCGATTTTTACATACAATATCAGATGCGTTCTACGAATATGCAGAAGTGATACAAAAATAGAGTTATCGTTAAGTGGGTCAATCAAGAACGGCAACACTTTTGATGATTATGAACTTTCATAGTTCTGAAAAAAGGGGCGTGGCTTCGTAATGACGTTTTTTTAAACGATAGCTGTCAATGGCTGCCGAGCAGATGAAATTTGATCAAGGGCACAAATAAGTAGGTAAACCGAAATAAATTGTTTTTGATTAATTTCTCAACTGTATTTCCTTTAAAATAATTTACGTCTCCAATACCAATGATTGGAGTTTGGGTTAATTAAGTGCATATTAGTTTCTTTTGGGCTGGAAAGAAAACTTTTCGTTTCTTTTTTTTTCAGAAAAAAATGCCTTTCATTAACCCAAACACTAATCCTAAGTCCTGTGTTACAATACGAGAAAAAAAAGTATTTAAAAAATATAAAAAGGAATCGAGTTATCATCGTTAGTCAAACAAGAGTAACAGTCACTTTGGAACATTAAAATACAAAAGAGCAAAATATTCTTCCTGTCAAATCTATTCTGGATATTGATACACTAATACTGTTAGGGAAGGTATGAATCCACAATTTACCCCTCAGCAACGTGTGTTCACTTAATTATATACAACAAATTGTTTTTGTTCCGGCATTGAATAACTTTCAAATAGGGTTGGTATGCTGTACAACAGACAAACCAAACCAACAACAATTCTCTGAATTTTGATTTGTTTTCGTTTGTCTGATTTATGGCATATCAGTTCTTTTATAAGGTCATTTAATGCTGGAAAATTCCTATTGTTAACGATTTTTTTAATAGAAGTTGTTATTTTTTAAAAGAGGAGGTAGTATTTGTGGAAGAGGATATCTCGATGTGATTTTTACTCAAAAGATGAGACTTCAAAGCGATTCACCCATATTTTTACTAATCTCTTTTCAACAATAGTTACAATAAGCCATACTCCAAAAACAGTATCTGAAGCAGCGGTTCCAAACAAAAGAAAACAAAATCACAAAATTGGCAGTCAGATGACCTGTCCTCAAATACGTTCGCAGACCCCACAAAATTGACCCAAAGATTCACAAGTTCGAAAAGATGTACTTGAAGAATGTTGAAGATTACATTCGGCCGAAACGTTGTGAAAATAACAACCAAGATGAGAATAGCAGTCTGAATAATCCAAATAATCAATTCTCATCTTAGAAATTCCATAGTACAATTTATTTTCTATTATATTATATTACAATTGCTCTGGAATCAAATAGTCTTAAACATTTCATCATCATCATCATCATCATCTGATTTGTTTTTAATAGACCTTTGATTAGTCCTCTATAAAGAGGTAGGGCCTGTCTGTCAGTCTTGATCAAAGTCTTTCTCTTCAGGCTTGGTGGTCTCGAGGATCAAAGTTTGCAAACCCCAGGGCTGCACGGTCGCTTTTACACAGCTCGTCCCAAGAGATCTTGGGTCGTCAAGCCTTTATGCAATGGACATGTCTCTGACCTGGGAGATCTAGCTGGAGCTTCGTTCGACATGGCCAAGCCATCTCATCCTGCCCAGCTTAAGGAGATTAGATATTTCTTTTATACCAAGGTAAGAGAGAAAAGTCTTGAGGTGAGTGTCGTCTTTTGGCTTGACATGGCAGATCCATCTAATCATGGCTTTTTCATTGTGCTGCATTCTCTTGAGAGAGCGCACCGATGCAGCCCATGTCTCTTGGCCGTAAAGCATGACACTCCTCACACAGCTGGTGTACACTTGTCCTCTAGTCGTAACGGCCAGATGCTTATTTGTTAAGATAAGCAGGAGTTCTCAGAAGCCCTTCCAGGAAGATTTGCATCGAGTAATGATAGCAGTCTCACAACCACCATCGGCTGAAAGGGAGTCGCCCAGGTAGAAGATTCCAGTTTGCTATCCCCAACCACTACATCTTTCACTGGCCTGCAGTCGATTGGTCTAGCTGTGCTCACACAGCGGGAACACCTGTATTGCTGATCTGGTCAGAGAAGGCTACTGATTCTACTGCATCTTTTGTGGACCCAATAGGAACAGATCAGGCAGAAGATGGCGTGTCTCCCTGTACCACCCAGGCAGACTGCACAAGGGAACTTTCCTGATCTTCTCATGGAGTTCAGGTTGGGACAAGCAATCATTTAATTATAATTATGCAGACCCCACATTCCACACTAAAATATAAAGTAGTTTTGTATTCATAAATAATGTCATATTATTTTGTTTCTCAGTTTTTTGCTCATTCTTGCTGTTGGCTCAGAATATTCAGAAGTTATTTCCCTTGAACGATATCCAAGTTATCTCCCCTGAACATTACTTGCCAACATGAGAGAATGAACTTTTCTATTCAGAAGTAAAAAAAAAAGACTCACTCCACGTATATGCAAGATTCAGAACAAGGCTTTTCTTCTTTCTGGCTTTGGGCTTCAAGCTAGCCGGCCGTGTCTGATTGGCACTTCATCTTAGCATGTTTTCCCACCTCTGATGCCGTTTCGTCAGATTTCGCTTCTGGTCGCAGCTAGACAAGACTCCCAGACAGATAGCCATCTTAGAATGCCCCTTTTCCACTGGTCCCAGGTATAGTTCTTAGCAAAGTAAGACGTATTTAATTTTATAACATCCAACCATCTCTCTATAAATTGTTTGCCCTGGCAATACATATCTTTTTCGATTGTGTTTTGAGACTATTATGTAGACTCTTCTGTCTGTAACCACATCCATGATTTTCACCCCCTTTTATGTATCATGCTTTGTTAACTCCTTTTTATGTTTGTCTTTGAAAAAACCTTCATGAGAAATAAATATCTCTCTCTCCATATATATATATATATATATACAGGTTCAGTCATAAGTAACTATATATTTTCTTTTGTTTGTAACTTTATTGATACTTAAGCATTTCTATTTCAAAAGCAGAAATCGTATATTTCTATTCGATAAACATTTTGATGTAAATTTTATTTCATTTCCATTTTTATTTCACATATACATTATGTCCATACGATTAACCAAAGAGCAAAAATTGCGGTTTTGAAGAAGTCGTTCTGTAAAGCCGAAAGCACATTACTTGTCCAATGAGAATTTTTAAAGCAATTTCAGTCCAAGCCGGCCACCTCCAGCGATTATTAGTTTTATGGGTTTATGTTGAAATAAAATCATATAGTTACTTATGTCTGATGGGTTCATGCTAAAATAAAATGATATAGTTACTTATATGTAAGTCTAGTATGTAAGCCCAACCATTCCTTTATTATTACTGTGTTTTTATACTTGTATTTTCCCCTTTTTATATTCTGACCTGGTGTGTTTTCAAAAAACAATGCACACAAGATCGCAACCTGAGTTGGAGAAGAGACTCCAACACGTGCATCACTATAAAACTTTAAAATAAAATATCAAATATTCATATTTTACATTACTATGCTATCTATCCAATAAGTAAACCCTCACAGCCTTCAAGCTAAGATCAAATTGTTTGGTCATCGATCAGATGAGGATATCTTCACAACTGACTGGGGCAATTTTTACTTTTGTCCCATGCAGAGTGAATCAATTTGGAGGAGCTGGATATCCCCTACATTAAAAAACAACTTTGTGCCTAACTTTGTCGTGGCATGTAAATAGGGTCCCTATGCTGCCCTGAGGCCGGCTTTAACCCTCAAGACAGCTAGCAATAACTCCTTTCGATAAACAAGACTGAGTCGTCGAATATTTTAACTGCAGGTTTTATTATCCATCGAAAAGGTAAAAAAACTGAAAAGAAATAAAAACATTGTTCAGAAATGTGAATACAATAAATGACGACGAAACAGGAACGAGGAGTCTACAAATCTAAAAAACTGTTAATAGGAAGTATTTTTAGAGTGAAGGATACTAAGAAGTACACATGTCACGAGCGACCGACAAGAAGATACGCACATGGGATGAGAAGGGAGAATAAAGTTCATTTAAATTAGAGAAATGTTCAAAGGAAGTAACGGGCACAATATTCAATTCTGTTTGAGGAAGGAGAAGGGATAATGTCTCTTACCGAAGATGGCCAAAGAGTCAGAATCTGTAGGGAGATCAAATTTCCACCACGCGGTTTTCTCCGTTACATAGCGGCAGCGAGAATTCAGTAACAGAACACCGGCAGCTGCTTGCCGGCCGGTGTCTGGGATAAAAAAGTCGCTAACGAATTGGGGGCCGGGAAAGGGAGATAACTCTAAGGGACTTATTCTAGGCTAGACAGAACAGTCCCAATCTCCCAAGTTTAATGATGGTTTTCAAGCAGTAAAATTTGAATTAAAAATATTTTTACATTTTTTGTGCCCATTCATATAGAATTTCGCTTAGACTAAAAATTTAACTTTTTCTTGATACAACAATCTTTTTCTTCATATTTTTTGTGTAGTTTCAATTTTAATGATGGTTTTCGAGGTAGTTAATTTGGGACTTGGAAATAAAGAGAAACGGATTTGTCATGTTAATTTCTGCATAAAAGATTCTCTCTCTCTCTCTCTCTATCTATCTGGATAGAGAGAGAGAGAGAGAGAAACATCACTGTTTAATCATATCTTGTCAGCACATTTCTATTTAACATGTTCACACCTGACATGCTTCAAAGGAACTAGAAATATTCTCTCTCCCACTCTCCACCTGAGCCATATGATGCCACATCCGTCTTCACTAATTCCAACAGTCCAGTAATACCAACCTTGAGCTCAGCAAGTTGACCACAACTGGACCTTCATCCCCAGCCACCCTCAACCAACCAATCTATACACCAGTAGGTCTACTCACCCAATATTTAACAATTTGATTTGAGAACAATTCATTTTGAAATGAGTAAAGTCTAAATTTTGGGCAACTAGTGACAGATAACAAACAATTACTCTTTTGCATTTCAAAATGAATTCTAACCTATGACCCTTAACATGCTATTCAAAATTGCAGATACTGGTCGTACAAAAATTCACTAATCTAGAAAAAACTCACAGATCTATATAAAATAATGTGCTTATGAATCTTTTAAAAATGAATAGTCTCTTTCTTACTGTAAAATTAATTTAAATATATAAAGCAAATGTCACTTTTATGCCGACAACCAGAACAGAATTCTATTCATGACATTATATTTGGGAACAATTCATTTTGAAATGGCGCAAGTCTAACTGCTTGCCAACAAGGAACATCAGATAACCAGTAATTGTATTTCATCCTTAGCCATTGAACAATCTCATTTATTTTTTTTTAATGGATGTGGGAGATACTAACATGCATACAAATTATTTTCATACAGACAATCATTTTTTTCAGATTTTTTAGATGAGGATTGATAATCTGTATTCTTTGGACTACTATTATCATCTGGGATGTTATTTTTTTACAACGTTTCAACTCTGACCTTCTTCAGGTGCTTTTTTTTTAAACTTAAGAATCCTTGTGTCTGAGAAACCTATAAAGAATTTTGTAATACAGGTGATAATAACTAAGAATAACATAAAAGTAACACGCCTACCCGATCATGGCTGACGGAACGAGACCAATCAACATTTCCAGTTTGAAATCCTGTATAGGTTCCTGAGTTCGATAGAAAGATTCTCAAGTTTGAAAAAGTTGCACTTGAAGAAGGTCTGAGATAAAATTAATGAAAACGGTATGAAAATAACCAAGATAAAAATAGTAGTCCAAATAATCTAATTAATCAATCCTCATCTCAAAAATTCAGAAACCATATTATCTGTATAATAATATTTGGTGCTTCTTTACTTTCGCTCCGACATATTGGGCCTCTCTTTAAAAAAAATAGCAAAAGAAATGTATAAACTTTGTTTGTTATATACTTATGTGGTAGCTAAAAAGAATATTGTACACCAAAAATTACGCAAATTCATCCAGTATTTATTAAAAAAAAAAACAACAAAAAAAAACACGATTTTATCTATCGGTTGGCATAATTTTATCCAGTTTTGATTGGACAAGGGAGATAACTCAAATTTATTATATCGTAAGTTGTTTTTCCGAAATTGGTAAAAAAAATATTGAGTTATCTCCCTTGCTCAATCAGAAACCGAAATGGTTAAAAAATGTCGCCCGATAGATAAAATCGTGTTAAAGCGTGTTTTGTTTTTTTAATTTAATAAATACTGAATGAATTTGCGTAATTTTTCAGCTACCACGTAAGTACATAACAAAGTTTATACATTTCTTTTGCTATTTTTTTTTTTAAAGAAAGGCCTAACATATCGGAGCGAAAGTAAAGGAGCACCTAATATTCTTTCAAGAAATTTTGGCCTTAATTTTACTAGAAGAGACCATGGGAGCTGAGATTTCTTGATGTTATTCTAAGATCCATTTTTAACTTAAACGACAACTTGATGATGTTGCATTGAGAGATTAAAAAACCAGGATTTGAATATTTTCCACTTTTTATTACCCCTCTCCCCCTTCCCAAACACATACAGATAAAAAAAAAATTGAAAGAAACATAAGACGGATTCAATTTTTATTGAATTTTTATTTTGCATGTTTTGGGAATGGACAGACACACAGACAGAAACTGAAACAAATAAACAAAACAAAACCACAAAACTCGAGAGACATTCATCAAAATTAAGAATGTACAATTCTTACTGTTTGGATTGTCCGTGACGTTCATCCGGAAATGTCGACAAAGAAGCTAAAAAGAGCAAAAAGGTTTATTGGGATTCTTTTTTTTTTTTTTAATTTTTGGTATCTATTGATAAGTAGTTAATATATTTTACAGGTTGACCACATGAAAAATTTATTATGAAATCACAATCTAAGCACAAAACACTGGAGGGGAGGGGGGTTAAAATAAAAATGATAAATGATTTTAAGATAATTTACATAAAAAAAAGTAAAACAAATAAAAAAAAAAATTAATATTATGAATGAAATTAAAAAAAAAAAATTAATATTTTGATCAGGTCTCCAATGGAGACAAACATGAAAAAGTTGCATGGAATTCTCGTCACTTAAAATATTGGTTGTGTGCTTTTTTTGTTGTTTCTGTTTGCTTTTTATTTAATCTCTTGATTGCACAAATTTATTCCCTCTTTTCGCCTGTTGGCTTCTTTATCTTGTGAAGAAAAAGAAGGAAAATAGGAAGAAGGGAGATAACTCTAAAAGAAAAGGAAGAATTCTAATGTTCTTTCCAGACACCATCAACAACAAGACTCTCTCTCTTTCCAACAAAGATAATTGTCGTAGTGGATATTGTTATTGTTTATTGGTATTAAATGCACTTTTCTAGAACTTCCTTTCTTTTATCGGTTTTGCATTTGTGATTTGTGATTTTTTTTTACCGTTGTTCACGATTCTTTCTTTTCTCCGTTAAACAAAATAGTTGTCTTCCGTTGACAAAATCACAGGAACAGATTTTTTCAGGGCAGTGGTAAAGCCCAGCACACTACTGTCCGGTCAGCGCTGGTACTGACAAATGACAGCTTAGATGGATGCCAACGGCACTGGATAACTTTGTCCTTGTGTTCAGCCACAATCACACTGGGGAGAGGACGTAACAGATCCCCTAAAAAGGAACAAAGAAAAAAGGTGATAAAGAAGAAGAATTAAGATGAGAACAATATATGCAGAGAAAAAGAAAACATCAAATTCTTATTGAAATGTTTTACCGTTGTTAAAAACAGAAAACAGTATGCAGATGACATCAAGCTATACATTGAGATACTAACCTGGCACAGTTTGAATAGGTGTGTTCGTACCAAGTTGAGCATACACCCTCTACAATCAGTCTTACAGAGAGGGAGGGCGTTGTGGTTTCTGTCGGACTGAAGTATGGTTCTGTTCAGTCACAGGAGGTCCAACCTCCAAGGCTTTACCTCCTCTTTGAGAATAGGTTAGTTTTTTGCGTATCGCCTGAAGCACTCAACCGGGGAATGCCGACGGGATTGCTCAGGCATTTTGTGTAAGGCAGAGCACGCTCATGCTGGCTTTTAAAAACAATATTTGACCTTGTGTCTAACCTCCTGAAGAGGAGGTAAATAAAATACATTGAGATACAAAGGACAGATCCTGCACTTTATAAATCTTCCCTGCAATTAGACCTGAACACAATGCAGCAATGGTTCAATGACTGGCAACTGAAGCTAGTCTACCGGATGAAAAATCCAGCATTCACAAACTTCCTCGACAACACTAATATAATAAAATCTTCTTGTAAACATGACCTGGGCATTACTGTATTTGAGTTGGAGAAAGCCCATTTCTAAAATTGTCAAGATGGCCTCGGATGTTTTGGCATCACTAAGCAAGACTTTGTTAGCCGCTGTCCAGCCATCTATTCAAAATTGTATACAGCTACAATGCGACTGTACTAAGAATTCTCATCAGTCTGGAACCTCAATTTTATTCAGAACACTGACCACCCGGAAATTGTTCAGAGATGTGCAACCAAATGACCAGCCTCGATCAACCACCTGCCATACTCTGAACTCTTGCTACCCTAGACTTGGATTCATGGACGTCTAGCAATAAACTTGGTAAATACTCACAAAATTATAAACCATCTCACCAACAACAACCATGAGCACTTTTTTCATCTCTATGTGTCTAACATGTGGAGATACTTACAAAATCAGTTTCCATGACTTTCGGAAACATTTTTTCATGCTCAGGGTTGCTGAAGCATGGAACAAACTGCCTGCATTGATTGTTGGCTGCCGAGACACTGCATCCTTTAAAACTCTCATACTTCCCGAATGTGCCAAAACTACACTTGATGTCTCCCTTCAATGCTTTAGTTTTATGCATAGGGGGCAAAGAGGGGGTGGAAGCTCTTCGTGAAAATTCAGATACCTCCAACTTTTAAAAAATTTTGATAGGTATTAGATATCAATTAATAAATATTCCCTTAATTTAAGTTTCTTTGGAGTATTTTAAAGAGTTTTTAGGATCATAATATGGACACAACGTCCCATTTGAAAAATCACATATATCAGATTTGCATTAAATTTGATCCGGAGTCATTAGACACTTTCTTCTATCCTCTCTAAATTATTCAATCTCTGTTTGTTTAAGTCCTGTTTCCTTTCTTGCTGGAAGGAGTCCTCTGTTGTCCCTATCTTAAAAAATGCTGGTGATCGGTCTGACCCAACTAAGTATCGTACAGTTAGTCTCCTCTCCGTTATTAGCAAAGTTTTTGAAAGGTTGGTAAACGGCAAGCTTGTTCATTTTCTGGAAAGTCTGGGCCTTTTTAGTGATGTTCAGTATGGCTTTCGTGGTTTTCGTTCAACTTCTGATCTTTTAACTGTTGTAACTGAGCAGATCTCTCAGTTTATGGATAATTCAGGAGAAGATACAGTCATTGCGCTTAACATTTTGAAGGCGTTTGACAGAGTGTGACATTCTGATCTCCTACACAAATTTCAGGGTTATGGTATTGGTGGTGAGGTTCTTGACATTATTAGGTCTTTTCTTTCTGATCGAAGCTTGCGAGTAACTTTGGACAGTGTCTCTTCTTTCTCTTTTCCTATCAATGCTGGTATTCCTCAGGGCTCTATTCTAGGACCAACACTGTTTCTTCTCTATATAAATAATCTTCCAAGGAATATTGTTCAGAAAATTAACATCTATGCTGATGATACCACTCTCTACTTTGGTGTTGCTTCTCACCCATCTCCCTCGGATCAGCTGAAATATGCAGCTGATCTAGAAGTTGTGGATTGGGGTACAAAATGGTTTGTTTCATTTAAGACTCAGCTTGTGTCTTTCAATCGTAGGCGTGTCCCTTTTCTTCCTGAGATTCTTATGGATGGCTCTGCTCTTGAGGAGAAATCGATCCTGAAACTTCTCTCTGATCAAATCTTTCTTGGAGTTCATACATTAGATCCATTGCTCTTTCTGCTTCTCGTAAAGTCGGTTCTCTCTATTGCTTCAACCACTTTCTCACACCTGAGGATATTCTCTATCTCTACAAATCCACAATCAGACCATGTATGGAGTACTGTTGTCATATTTGGGCTGGTGAATCTCTGTCCCATTTGATGGTTCTTAATAAGGTGCAGAAACGTATCTGTAATTTAATGGACCCAACCCTTTCTTCTTCTCTAACCCCCCCTCTCACAGATGTGATGTTGCTAGTTTCAGTCTTTTCTATAAATACTATTATCACATGTGTTCTTCAGAATTATGTGATCTATTCCCTGCTTCTTTTATTCCAGCTCGTTTGATTCATTGGTCTAGTGGTCTTCATCAATTTGCTGTTTTGATACCTCATTGTAATACAGCTTCCTATTCCAGTAGCTTTTTTCCAAGAACCGCAGACTTGTGGGACTCTCTTTCTGCTGACTGTTCTCCTCCTACCTATAATCTTGGTCTTTTCTAGATTAAGGTCAATAGGCATCTCCTGTCTTTATGATAATCATATTTGTTCTTGTTAGCTCCTTACATCAAGTGGCTTCATGCCTTGTCTGGAGCGATTTCCATAAAAAAAAAATCAAGTCAGATTCCGTTAAGTTCAATTTTTTTCCTCAAGACTGCTTGAGCTTTAAAGTTTAAACATTTTCTAGCATCAAAATCATGTAATGAATTTTTATCAAAATTGTAATAAGGATACTAGACATAAGGTTTAATAGCATTGAATCTTGATCTTAATCTTTGTCTTCTTGAGTCCTTCGACGTCAGTAAGCGTAGGTGAAACGTTGACAAATTCAGAGCTCCAGAGCTCTCGATCAGCAATTGCCGACCAGTCTCTTCCTCGATGATCACCTTCAGTGCGACATATGAACGATAAACTCTTCTCTTTGCATCCAGAGACCAGAGTAGAAGTTTTCCTGCAAGTTCTTTGTGACGGGTGACATGTCCTGCAAGCGCTAGTCGTCTCCTTCTCACAACTGTTGACACACGAGGCAAGGATCCATACAGTAACTTGCTCGTGGGATGTCTTTTCCAAGAGATGTTAGAAGCTGCTCGTAGTATTCTGGTCCACATGTCATCTAGCCGCTTTCTGTGTGCCACGTTCAGTTTACATAATGTTGAGCCATACAGAAGGATTGTCTCTATGCACGCCTTGAAGACTTTTGTTTTGGTTTACTTCCTGATTGGAGACGTCCACACTTTCTGCAATGAATGAAGTGCACTAAATGACTATGCAATCCTTACGTTCATATAGTATTTGGTATCAGAGCATCTGCCCAAGTATCTTAAATCACCAACGCATTCAATTAAGCTAAGCTCCGTCTAATTGTTGTAAGAGGACATAAAAGTGGTGCAAAACTATTCTGTTCAGCGTATTTATTTTCATCGACCTTTGTTCTGAAGCTCATACTAAAATACATTTTGATGTCCTTTGAACTAGGATCAAAGTGTAGTATCTGTTCTGTCCTCGATCAGAAGAGAGGGAATCTTTCTTGACTGGAGAGCGGAGAGAGAAAACAGAGCTATATAAATAGAGAAGGAGGGAGAGAGAGGGAGAGAGAAAGGTAGAGAGAGACGTTTTAAAAGAAAAATGTTACACACACATTTTAACTCTTCTATTTTGTTTGTCTATGCCCGAGCAACGGCAGGTAGCCATGCTAGTTTAAATATAAAACACACAAATGTCATCAATGAACCATTTTAAATTACAATCAAATTGAGTAAAAAAAAAAGATAAATAAATAAAAGACAGAAAGAAAAAGCAAGCATGGATAACTATTATTTGGTTTTCAGATGTCATTCGCAATAAGTGTTGAAAGCAAAGTGTAATCATAAGGTAGAGCGAGAGTACTTACCATGGAGGTCAGTAAGTGCAATCTTCTGATCATAGGAACCCGAGAGAAGGTAATAGGCATTCATGGAGAAGCGCACGGTACGACATTCTCCCTGGTGTGGTTTGAAGCTCTGTACAACACGACCACCTCGGATATCATATAACATCACAGATGCATCTTCATGGCCAGATGAGAGGAGACGGCCAGATGGATCGACACATACGGATGCAAAAGCACTGCCTAAAAAGATGATCCACAAACAAGAAGCAAATTAATAGCACAGACAAACTAACATCACTGTTTAGACATTTTGTTTTAAATCAAGAAAAGTGGAATAAAAACATACAAGGCACTTCATGTTGGTATGTACATTATCACCTTTTATTAAAAAGAGAAATGAGATCGTCCGATTAGCAAAGATTGTGATCGGTGATTAATCTTATCTTGAGAGAGAAAAAGAGAAATGGAGAGAGAGAGAGAGGGGGGAAGGAAAAGAGAGAGAGAAAGGAAGAGAGAGGAAGAGAGAGAAAGGAAGGAACAGAGAGAGAGAGAGAGAGAGAGAAAGGAAAAGAGAGAGAGAGAAAGGAAAAGAGAGAGAGAGAAAGGGAGAGAGAGGGAGAGAGAAAGGGAGAGAGAAAGAGAGAGAAAGGGAGAGAGAAAGAGAGAGAAAGGGAGAGAGAAAGAGAGAGAGAAAGAGAGAGAAAGGGAGAGAGAAAGAGAGAGAAAGGGAGAGAGAAAGGGAAAGAGAGAGAAAGGGAAAGGGAAAGAAAGGGAAAGGGAAAGAGAGAGAGAGAAAAAGAGAGAGAGAGAGAAAAGGGAAAGAGAGAGAGAGAAAAAGGGAAAGAGAGAGAGAGAAAGGGAAAGAGAGAGAAAGGGAAAGAGAGAGAAAGGGAAAGGGAAAGAAAGGGAAAGGGAAAGAAAGGGAAAGGGAAAGAGAGAGAGAGAAAAAGGGAAAGAGAGAGAGAGAGAGAAAAAGGGAAAGAGAGAGAGAGAGAGAAAAAGGGAAAGAGAGAGAGAGAGAAAGGGAAAGAGAGAGAGAGAAAGGGAAAGAGAGAGAGAGAAAGGGAAAGAGAGAGAGAGAAAGGGAAAGAGAGAGAGAGAGAAAGAGAAAGAGAGAGAGAGAGAAAGAGAAAGAGAGAGAGAGAGAGAGAGAAAGAGAGAGAAAGGGAAAGAGAGAGAAAGGGAAAGAGAGAGAAAGGGAAAGAGAGAGAAAGGGAAAGAGAGAGTGAGAGAGAGAGAGTGAGAGAGTGAGAGAGAGAAAGGGAAAGAGAGAGAAAAGGAAAGAGAGAGAGAGAGAAAGGGAAAGAGAGAGAGAGAAAGGGAAAAAGAGAGAGAGAAAGGGAAAAAGAGAGAGAAAGGGAAAAAGAGAGAGAGAAAGGGAGAGAGAGAGAGAGAGAGAGAGAAAGGAAGAGAGAAAAAGGAAGGAAGAGAGAAATGTGACTCACCTGGCTCCATACTTGGTACACATGTTAGGGCAGTTGAAGCTCGGAGATCCCAAAAGCGAGCAGTTTTATCTTGTGAGCCACTTACAAACATGTGACTGCTCAATTGACATAAGGAATAAATATGACCTGAAATCAAGAGAAGAAACGAATAATAGAAATGCACAGATTTACAATCTGAAAAGAACGTGTCCTCCAATGTAAGAAGTGATTTGTATGAATCAACACACTGAACTACAACCATTATGGAAACGGGAGAGAGATAAAGATAATACTTCAGTGGTATGGCATCACGTTGAAGAATGAACGAGAGTTCTTCGCTTAGTAGATTTAGAACAGTTCAGTTCGCAGGTTCAATGCACAGGAGAAGGCCAAGGAAAACATGGGATGAAGTGGTAAAAATAGAATTGTGAGAAAGAGGGATAAAGACCTGGGCGGAGATAGGTTAGTTTGGAAATTAATTTCTGAAACTGATTCAACGCATTCGAGCATGCAAAACAGATGTTAAACTGAATATGATGATGATAATAGTTATGGAAGTAATGATCCAATGTAATGAAAAATATAAACAATTTTCGGTTTTCTCTTTCACACACACACCCATATATAAGCAAACATTGTTAAAAATAACAATTTTTCTGCTATTTTTATATGTTTTTAATGATCTTTTTTTATTTTAAAATCAAAAAAATTAATGTATGCTCCATATGTATCACAAACGTTTTCGATTCTTCATTGAATCATCAGGTGAAAAAAGAAAATGAACAAAAAAGCTGGAGAAAAGAAAAGAATTTCAAAAAGTAGCCGAGAAATGGGCACTTCAAGTCAGTTAGACACCAAGAGAACGTTCTCACACTGTTCCAGGAAAGACGTTAATTTAAATTCTGCGATGCCAGAATTAGCGTCACAAGATAAAATTGTATTACGCTAAGCATTTCAAAATGTTGTTACTAGTTTCATATGTAATGTTATTAATTGTAGGGTTGGTTTTAATGAAGATAGCTTTGAGTATTTTTTATTTTTTTTAAATTGGTTTCGGAATGTATTATTTTAATATTATTAACTAGAATTTGTCTTTTTATAGATGTTAGTAAATTGAGCTAGAGTTTACAAAATGCATGATTATGCGGCAGGATAAGGTAGGTATAAGATTTATTATTATTATGGGAGTAACATTCTTCCAAAGGGCATTTAAACGTATAAATAACATTGGTTTTTTCTAATGTTTTAAGGGTTGGGGAGGAGTTGTTTTTTATTATAAGATTTGGGGTCTTAAATTTCTTATAGTGAATAATGAGTCTAATTTTATTATTGTCAATTAGGGATATGTATCTGTGTACAATATTTTTTATGGCTGTTAAAATCAAAAAAAAGAAAAGATTCTTTTTTTTTATTTTAACATAAAAAAGATTATAAAAATTGAAAAAATAAAAAAGGTATAATTAAGCAGTGAATTCAGTTATTTTTAACAATGTTTGCTTAAATGAAAAATGCTGCCTAAATACATACAATATATACATATATTAATTGATCGAATTCAAATATGTTAATAAAATGAACATAAACCCAATATTTTCAAAAACGCTCAATACTAAGTAGAGCATTTATAAATATATATATATATATATATGTAAATGAATAAATGCGAAAAAAATTTTCACTTATCACTTCTATATTACCATCAAAACAGGTTTATGTTATTTAAATCAATAACACATCAAAATGTTTTCAGATTCTATATATATATGACAGGTGAACGATTAAAAGAGAACCATTCGGAGACCTAATTTGTATAACTATTTTTTCAGCAGTTAATAATTAATTAATGTTTAGTATTATTAATTTATTATTGCATGGGCTTATTGTTACTATATATATGAAAAAGTTTTGTCGATATTATCAGTAATTAATTAAAGTTATTTAACAAATAAATCGGATAAATGACTAAAACACATTAAGATTATACTATCAGTGCATGCTACAAGCGAGGCATAAGCGAAAAGAGAAGAGGAGGAGTGGGAGAGTGTGGCTGTCTTACTCGCTTCCTCTCTTGCCCTGTTTTTGCAGTTTTTACATTTTTTGTGAAAAATAAATAACTTTTTTTGAATAGCTAATTAAATGCGTTATTTTAAAGTTTAACAACAAACTTAACAATCGCTTATTGTTTACAAACAACTTTTTACTATTCTCATCGATAAATCAAAACAAAATTTTAGCAGAACTGATCTGTCCAAATTACGAAAAAATATCACCCTCTGCTAAATCACCCCACCTTCCACCAATTCAAAATTACATTCTAACTTTTTTAGGTGATTACGTCTGAACACCCTGAAAAGCTTGACGTAAAGTAAAGAAAAGAAAAGGAAAGCGAAACGATTATTTTAGAATTTAAAGTAGGAGAAATTTTTTGTATATAAATTCAATGTAAAATGATCCCCCATTTCCGGATCAGTTTTAGGACAGTTAACTGAATTCTTTTTTGCTATGGGAGCTAAATCAGCTGCATTTTTTTTTTTTGGTGTGGGGGGGTCTACGTTTTAGGCGATTACGTGTTTTTCTGAACTTGCAACTCGGACTTAGGATTAGTGGTAAAAAAAATTGCTTAAATTAACATTTTATGTTAACCTAATCTAAATTCTACACTATTTTTTCCGTCTTTCTGTTTTCCATGGTGTTAACACATAATCGTTCCAAAAAGCAGAATCTAATTTTTTTTTGAGGGGGGGGGGATTAACAGAGGGTGTTAATCTACAACTTTACCCATATTTTATTTTTTAAATCTTATACTTTTTTAAGTATACATTCTTTTTTATTTTTTAATTTTAGTTGTCTTTACCATTCCCGTGAAAATTGAATAAATAATTTTAGAATTATCGAACTAATTAAATACTTTATTTTTAAGGTAGAAACAAAAATGTTAAAAGTTTGGGTATTATTGTAGATTAACATTATGTGTGAATACCCTGAAAAACACGGTGAAAACAGAAAACAAAATTATTTCAGAATTTAAAGTGGGGGATCAGTTTCGCATATAAATTTAATGTAAAATGATCTGCCATTGTAACATTTTATGGCAGTTAATCATTTTTTAACTTTTGCTATTTGAGATGTATTCTGCGTGTTATTTTTGTTAGGAGCACTTTTATAGCTGATTACGTGTGGTTTTACAACCTTTCCAGTCGAACTTGGGGTTAGTGTTAAAAATGTATTACTTAACTGCCCTAATAAGTTAGAAAGACCCCAAAAAGTAGAATCTACTTTTTTAAGAGGGGGTTGTTATTTAGCTGAGGGTGTTAATCTACAAATTTACCAAAGTTTGTTGTTAAAGTTTTGGAATTCTCGGAGTAAGAACATTTTTTTAACTATACACCCTGCTTCCAATTAATTGTTGCCCGGAGGAGGGGGGGGGAGGGGGTTTGCATTCTGCAACTCATTGGGTAGAGATCTAAATTCATACAGTGGCTCATTTCGATCTCTACCTGATGCGTTGCTGAATGTATCAAAACTAATTGCTGTAGAATACAAACCCATGTTAGAGCAAATATATATATATATATATATATATATATATATATATTGGCTCTATCTTTCAACATTGAGCACACCAATCTTAATACTGCAAACATAACTATACTTTCCAGGAGTACCTATTGTTTTTTTTCTCTCAAATGTTTTATCCAAAGACATACAACTTGATTTCCTGGCTTTCATGCTAAGATCAAAGTGTAGTATTTTCCTGCCCTCGATCAGAAGTTAAGATCCTTCTTAACTGGGGCAATTTTAATTTTTGTCTGATCTAGAGTCCCCTTTTTGGTAAGCTGAATACCTCCAACATTAAAAAACAACCTTTTGTCTCATTCTGCCCTCGTGGGGAATCAAGTAAACAGGGACATACAAAAATGGATATATATATTAAGTTTATGCAAGTATTTCTTTCCTATTTAAATAGAGATTTTGTCCATCATAATTTATTTAAACGTAATAAATACATAGCAGAATTTGCCTCATTTCGAAATATCAGAGATCGTAACTACCGTTAAAAATGGAGAATATTGCATTAATAGTAAATAATAAATTCCTTACAAATAAAGTGGATATCATAAGAAATCGAAACTGAAACCTTGATATCTTCAGTCTGAGGTTCTACCAACTGACCTATTCTGTCTTTCTCATAAATTGAGCTTAAAAATTACCATTATATATACTAGCAAGAATATGCTAATTTTACCAAATTGTAAATAAATGCAATTTACAGTTGATAAATTATATGAAAGTTTCATGATTAAACTTTAATCCAAGTTATTAAACATTAACGACGACATGTTAATTGACAGAATTTTGAGCATCCAAAATGGCAGATGTTTAAAAAAGACATCACAAGAAAGTCGAAAGAGTATATGGGGCATTTATTTTATAGGACAAGACAAGCCATATTGCAAGTGTTATATTTGCAAATACAATGTTTTCTATTTTCATTGAAATATTTTTATTTGTATATTTTTTTCTTTCTGTTCATCTCCAAGAATCTAGTGTAAAATAAAATTTTTAAAATAACTGTGATCTTTGCTGTTATATTAATTCCAGGTTCTTTAAAATTTACCTTGGCCAAATATTAAACATATCTATTTCTCTAACCGTGTGTGTGTGCTTTTTCCATGAAAATAATTTTATTACATTTTTTAATTATGACACAATCCCTCAAAATAAAATTAGAACCATACATAAATAAATATGAATCTAAGTTCTTGTGCAATATAATTTTCTTTAAATTAAAAAAAATATTTATATAAAAAAAAAACTTTAAAATTAAAAAAGCAAGTATTAAAAAAAAAATATTTTCCACTTATTTACTTATATTGTAAATAAGTGGAAAATATTTTGCAAACTAATAATTTTTAAATTTTATCATTGCTTCATTCAATTAATTTTAAAAAACTGTTTATTTTTCAAAATGTAAGGTTTTTCATGTTATTTTAAAGTAAATTGTACTATAATTTATATAAAAAAGGAAAAATTAATTCACAAAATCAAAAGAGTGCATGGTTAATTTATTTGCAATTTCTGAATATCTCACCTTTGTATGACCCCCCCCCCCTCACATACACACACAAAACATGTCAAAATAAAATTTTGATTTAACTGTTGAGAATGAAATAAATGAATCCTAGATGGTTGCATTTCAACAGTTAACTCGTTAACTAAAAGAATGATTGAATCAAAAATTGACCAATTCCTTATAGAAATAATTCCACGAGATGTGAAATAACTAATAATCATCACACAAAAAAATAATAATGGTTTTATTAGAAAGAAAAAATACTAAATAAAAAAACGAAACTGAACTGGAAACTGAGATATGAAGGTAACAAAAAAAATGATATCAAAACTATTTATTATTATAATTATTATTATTATTATTATAATTATTATTATTATTATAATATAATTATTATTATTATTATAATTATTATTATTATAATTATAATAATAATAATAATAATAATAATAATAATAATAATAATAATAATAATAATAATAATAACAATAACAATAACAATAATAATGCACACACACTCTGGAAAGTTTTCTTGAGTGTTTAATAGAGACTGGAAATATTGATAATTTGTTTATATAATGAATTTTTTTTCTTTCTAAATGTGTATTATATGTGCACACATTTTAAAAAATAAAATAGAAAATAGTACAATATCCATACCAGAATGTCCTTGCAGTTTGCGTACCAGTGTCCCGCGTTCACAATCAGTAATGCATATAGAACAATCCCCAGCGCCTGCACTGACCAACATGGAAGAATGGTTGGCACTATCTTCCATAAACAGAACGTCTCGAATGGTGCCATCATGGCAGTTCATCTCAATTTCAGGACCTGAAAAAACAAAAATAGATCCATTCTTAACCTGTCTATTCAGCAGTGAAAAAGCTATTTCAAACTTAAGTGTGACCAACCAACAAAAAGGTTATTTCAAACTTACACGTTCTCAGTTAATTTTCAAGGGAGGCAATTCAATTACAATTATACACACACTCTGTACACATGCTACAACATGTCTGCATTCATTTAAAAAAAAAAAATTATTTAGCGATGTTTGTGTTCATATACAAATCTGTATTTATCAAAAACAAATTCGTTAGATCATCGGTTGTGCAATGTTAAATCTTGCCAGTACCAGATGGGTGACCATTTGAGAATACCAGGCAGCATATGGGAGGATGGTGACATCTCCCTGCAAAAAAAAAACCCTCAAAAAACAAAAAAAACAATGCCATCAAAATCATCTCCCTTGACTAGGATATACATGCGCCTGGGAATCGTTTGTAGATTCAATATTTCCTAGAAATTTTCTCCTTCAAAGAGCCGGCTCAACCCACCCAGTGTGAATTGCCACACCAGGACAGGGAATTCATTTTCTTAAGGTCATTTTAAGAATTTATACAAAAATGATGCCCCATAATCACATCTATATTTACTGTTTGTCCAAAATATGCACAAAAAAGTTCTTCAAAATGTTTTTTTTCTTCTATATACTGTGCACCACAACTTCATGTTTTTTCACATTGAGAAAAGTAGACATTAAATAAAGGATAACTTCTATTTTGCAGTTGTGAGCCACAATCAAATTTTTATTTTGTTAGTTTCTGTAAGGAGGTATCGCTGAGCTCCCACATACAGTGTCTGGTATTCTCAAATAGTCACCTATCTGGTACTGACCAGTATATATATATATTATTTATATATATATTGTGAAGTAATCCTCAAATTAGATTTTTTAATTGTAAAATATAGCTAGTAGAAGATTTAAAATATCGAGCGAAGATGTATTCTTTTTCTTTTAAAATATTATTTTTATCTCATAGCTTGAGAGAAAATATTGCCAAGCGAGTGTATATACATTTTTTCCTTTTAAAACTTTGGGGGGGGGTGTATATCTTAGTAGGCCTGACTATCTCCTTTCTACTTCTGGGTCTAAGGAACGTGACCGTTGAGGAAAAAAGGATTAGTCATCTCGCCATCTCTGTGTAGGTCAGCTGTCCTCAGCGACCTGGATCCCCAACCCCAACCTGACATCCGGCCCAACCCCAAATGCTGACGGATAAGAAAAGAAAGAAAAAAGAGGAAGGAAAAAAGAACAA
>OY744520.1:47011495-47103995 GCA_963556195.1 Sepiola atlantica
CAAACGGGTCAAACTTTATAAGTCCAAGAAGCAAATTATCTTCAACAATTGGGGTTGTAAATCTAACTTTCCACTAACGTACCTTCGAAAACAAAAATTGCACTGACTTTAATAAAAAAAAAAATAAATAAATAAAAAAAAAATGTAAAAAATCACAGCTTTTTTATTTCCAAGACACAACCTCTAAATGGTCATGATAGTCAGGGGGGATAAAAGAAATTAACATATCAAATAATACTTAAGTTGGCAAGGATCTGGAACTTATGTTCTCTACAAACTTTAATTATCAGCGACACTTCTTTTCCCCTCACCCACCATGAGGTATACGACATCTTATTTCTTTTAATTTTCAAACTACAAAGAGATACATTCTTTGTTATATAATAGTGATGAATATATGTACTAAGAGGTAGGCAGAGGAGTTGGGGTAGAGTACTCTACGAATAAAGAATCATTGAACCCTACATTGAAATAAAAAAATCAGAATTATCCGATCTAAATGAAATGTTCAGTACTTATTAATTAATAAATAAAGGTTAATATAAAACTTATAGATTTAATTAGGTCACTTCCATTACTTTACCCCCATCACAGTGGGCTAAGAGGTGTCCTTTGATGAAAAATAAAGTCATTCAAATGGAAAACCCATTAAGATATTGTTAAACTAGATAAAATTCCCAGTATTTTTCAAAAAAAAAAAAAACAAAAAAAAAAAAAAAAAAAAAGAAACCAGGTCAATATCTTTATGCAAATAATATGGCAATTTGAAGTTACGGAAATTCACCAAAAGTTTTCAACCCGGAAATTTTTATGAAATTCACATTTTTCAAAAAAACACCTTAAAACACATTTTTGAGCCTTTTTAATTGGTTCGTGCATTTTTGTGAGTCATTATCATTCTATCAACCTCAAATACATTGTCTAATACTATTTTCTCAGTTTTCATACTGTTTTTAGGGTTCAGAAGACAAAGTACCACCAGATTTTTACGAGAATAACCCTGATAATTTGTTGTCAATATCAATCAGATAATTGAAAAAAAACGTTATATCTGACACAATATACTTTTTCTGAGTGTTTACATCTAATATAATTCACCTAAAAATGAGATTTATTCACTAATACTGCTGTTCTTTCACATAGCTAGTATTCACTCATGCAAAGCTTATTTAACAAATGAAAAGACTTGGGAGTGCAGCCATTCATGCGACTAAATTTGTGAATTTATCACTTATAAACCTCTCTAATGATGAATAATGATTAAATATATCATTATACATGGTAACACTAACTCCAGAATATGATTTTATGTAAAAATGATTGGTAGAATGAACGTTAAACCCGAATAGACATTATATAGGCCGAATACTGTGCCCCTCTCATTTCAAGGGTGAAATAAGTCTTATCGTAGTTAAAACTCAGTGACAACGTTTACAGAGCTAACACCCTGAAGGTATTCATTTTTTGGTTAAAAAAAAACAAATTACTTTCATTGCCTGTCCCTCGTTCAATACTATTTAAAAAAAAAAAAACTTTTCATTAACCGATATGCTCAAATGACTTCTTTCAGTAATTAATTATGTCCTCACGTTAAAGAAATCCCAATGTTTATTGGGGAAGAGGGGAGCAATCTACTTGCTTGTTGAATTTTAAATAATTTAATAATAATGGCTGATACAATTAAAATATTTGAAGATAAGAAAGACATGATTAAGTAAAAAGAAAACTTTCTTTATTACAGAACTGCATTTAACAAAAATTGGTCAGATTTTGAGAATGGTAAAATTCTTACTGAACGTCTTGAATGTCTGGGAAAGCGACGATACGTAATACTTTGGAATTAGATCCGACAGCATACAAATTGCCCGAGGGGTGGAAGGCCACAGTTCTGAGGGCCTGCACATCTTCTAACATGGTCACAGGCACATATTGGAGTTTATTGGTAGCACCAGCCTGAAATTAACATAAAAAAATATGATAACATATCAAAATCAACTTTCAATGCAGCAGAAAAAAATAAAATAAATGAATAAATAAATACAAAAATAAAACACACACAATTAAATATTCATAAATCATAGAAAGATAAATGCGAAATCGTTGCAGAAATATTTTGGAAAAGTTTATAAAAAAAAATCAAGGTTTCAATTATTAATGAAAACCTTGATTTTAGGAAATACTTTGACCAAATAAAAACTAAAAACAAAAAAAGGGATCCATTCTTAATCTGCAACCATTCAATCTGCATGTTTAACGATAAAAATGCTATTTCAAACTTATTGTTAACAGACAAAAGAAAATACCATTTCAAACTTATTGTTAACAGACAAAAGAAAATACCATTTCAAACTTATTGTTAACAGACAAAAGAAAATACCATTTCAAACTTATTGTTAACAGACAAAAGAAAATACCATTTCAAACTTATTGTTAACAGACAAAAGAAAATACCATTTCAAACCTAAATGCAAACTTGATACCATGCACTAACCAGATGTCCAGTAATAATATATGTGGAGAAAATAAGAAGAAACGACAAGAAAGACTTTTCAATTAACTTGAAAGAAAGAGATGCTATTTCGAAATATTGTTAAAAAAATATAATAACCATTTAACATCTGTGTTATCAGGTTTTATTTTCAAAATATACAGGGTGATTGGACAGTAACGCCCTATGCTTGTAAGTTATTACTAAAATATAATTCTTACAAGAAATGAAGGGGGGAGAGCAAGAGTTAGGAATTATGCCTTATTTTTTCTTTTAGTCCTCACATTCCACTAGCGATGTTTTTGACAAGGGGGGGGGGGGTGCTGTTTTCTGGTGGGTTGGCTGCTGTTTTCAATACTCTCATAGTATTCATCACCATTCATCTGTCAATCTATCCATTTTGTTGATTCTAATCTTCGAGTGGGTTTTTAGCCTTGATAAGTCTCGACTCATTAGTAAAAAAAAAAAAAGAAAAAAAAAAGAAAAAGTTCCTTGTGAAATCAGTTGATGCAGTTTCCAAGCACCCATATCGAATTTTGAATAAAACCCCATACTATACACTTTTTTATATTCATTTCTTACAAAAAAAAGTGATAAATTACGAGCACTTAATAATAGGGAGCTACTTTCCTATCACCCTGTACATGAATCAAGTTTTCTAAAATATAATAATAATATATATTTTTATATAATATATAATTCAGTAGAATACAAAATTTATGACATGATTAATATTTTGTAATGATCATCTTCTAAATAATTCAACACTAACAATATTTGTCCTTGAGTACATCTTTCTGAAATTTAACTTTATCATATCCATAGCAGTGTAGAAAATTGACAATTATATGAATTCTTCATCAGCACATCGATGTCATATCATCTTCAGATACAACTAAAGTTATAGTTATTAAACTAAACTTTTCTTTAAATATATATATATATATAGGTATGCAAAAATATATGTTTTAGCATATACCTTCTATTATTTATGTATACCAACCTCTTCCAATTGAAAGCTCGATAATTGTCAACATGTAACAACAGAGCATATATAAATAAACAAGATTTTGTTACATTCCAAAGGCCAAGATTTTATTAATCTTACGAATCATCATGAATTGTTTGTTTTTCAGACTTTTGTTTTGTCGCATCGCAATGTATATTTTTTCTAATTGGATAACTTTTTGGCTTTCTGATGAGTTCAGAGAGGAAAGATCCGATATTAACATACAAATGTCGGTTGGTCTTCTGGTGAACGAAATGGAACCGTAAATGTACAAAAAATGATTGTTTTAAAATAAATGATTCATAAGATGAATCAAATTATATGTGAATAGATGAAAGGATAAAATAATCGGACGGTATGAAATTAAAATGGAATAAGCGGAAGACCTAAGAAGCTCAACGTTTCGCCCAAATGTTATATGGGCTTTGTCAAGAGCGAACGAAAATAATGACATTTGGGTGAAATGTTGAGCTTCTTAGGTCTTCCGCTTATTCCATTTTAATTTCATATCTCTCTATATATATATATATATATATATATATCTATCAGTCAAAACTAACCTCATTTATTTTATGACCTCAAGGGAAGCTTATGTGTAAAATATAGTTTTGCAATATTTACGAAAACTTAAATTATTCTTTTCTCCAAAAACATAAGAGATTTAAATGTTTCCAAAAATGACAAAAGGATATGATAAAATGAAATATCTACATTTCTTTGCAAAAGTAAAAAAAAAGTCACAGAATGAAACTAGTTATATTCATGTAGATAAAAAGGTATATCGGTGCAATCCATCTAAGCATAATCAACAGAGATACAAATACATGAGTGTATTAAGCTGACACTAGATTTACAAAACTGAAAACAGAAGGACCATTTGTATAACTTAAGCGAAAACATCAAGAAAAAGAGAAAATGTTTGTTATTGTTTATTTTTCAGCGGAAAAGTGTCTTACAAAGAAAAAGAAATGTATTTTTGACCAGTGTCAGATTTTTTTAAGAGGTGTCGAGCTTTAGTAGAATATGGAGTATAAGTGGATAAAGTTTAATGTCCATCCTTGTAATGAGTTGTCATCTTTAAAAGCTGAATAATAAAAACTGACTGGAGGTTTCCTCTTGACAGTAAAATCTACATATAAAATTAGCAGGACTCATATCCATGCGTTGCCTGGGAAAATTGAGTAAACCAAAAATCGCAACCGGTAGAAGTAAATTAACCCGAAAGAAACTTTTCTCCCAAAATGTTAATTCTTCATCCACGATATAAAAAATATTCGTAAATAAAAATGTGTACTATATTAAAATTAAAACAATCATTGAATTAGAAAATAAAAATGAATAGTTTAATGAAGTCATTTTGCAAAACAATATGCAAATTAGTTAATCTTATGACGTTGATTGTATACACATGGACAGTATATTAGAAAGTTATTGTGAATATGAACTACAGTTCTAATATCACTGCTAATGTGATAAATGGCTAAACTTATATATATATATAAATATAATTATTCATAATAAATATTTTTTCAATATCCACATACATGTTTCATCTTAACCAAGTATCAGTGTAGCTAGAGATAACTGTACCACTAGTCGCAGTATTCGAACACCGAACTGAAGTCACTTTTGATTTCTATCCGACGTGTTAGCTCCCACAGCCACTGACAGAGCTATACGGCGAATAAAGTGAAATATTCCTATTATTCATTCAACGAACACAGTCAGCCTACGTAAAGTGGTTGATCAACCAAGGGGACGGAACTTTGCAATATTGCTTTTATAGATACAGACACACATACAATTTTGATTTTAGTATATTTTTTTGTATAGGTTGACTGTTCAGAAACGTTTTTGTCGGGTCTGCTAGCGAGAAAATACCACTTTGAATGTCTGACAGAAAACACAAATTCAAAGTGCATTTCGAGCCATGGCATGTTGGCAACTAAATAAACTTATTAAACCTACTAAACATATATTAAAAGCTGAAAAAGGTGTCGAGTCTAACATGATATTAATGCAAATACGGAAAAGTAACAAATATTGTTCTGTGTTGCTCAAAGCCAAATTAAATGTAGTTATGAAAACCATTTTAAAACGAGTAAAAGTCATATAAAATACATGATTAACCATAATAGGCCATTTTTCTCCCGTTTTCAGGACCCCAGAAAAAAGCAAAGACAAACGGGATGCATTCAGACTTACACTGGTTTCTTCTGGAAGAAACCGGTGTAGACCCAAATGCGTCCCGTTCGTCTTTGCTTTTTTTTCTGGGGTCCTTAAAACCTAATTGGTCCAATTAAAATAGTCATCAGCAAGACATGAAAAATATAATAGAAGAGGAGAAATGTTAAAAGAAAAAAAATAGTTAGACATTTATATTGAAAATTATAAACTAGACAGTTTTAAATAATAGAATAACATTTCTTTGGGGGAGGGAAAAAACAAGAATGAGTAAAGGAAAAGAGGAAATAAAAACAGAAAAAGTAAAACGATATAAAATAGAAAAAGAAAATGAAGAAAGGCTAAAAGAAAAAGCGAAAGAAAGAAAAAAGAAAAAGCGAATGAAAGAAAAAAAGAAACAGCGAAAGAAAGAAAAAAAAGAAACGGCGAAAGAAAGAAAAAAAAGAAACGGCGAAAGAAAGAAAAAAAAGAAACGGCGAAAGAAAGAAAAAAAAGAAAAGGCGAAATAAAGAAAAAAAAGAAAAGGCGAAAGAAAGAAAAAAGGAAAAGGCGAAAAAAAGAAAAAAAAGAAATGGTGAAAAAAAGAAAAAAAAGAAAAATGAAAAGAGAAAAGAAAGGAAAAAAGAAAAAGAAAAAAAAGGAAAAAAGAAAAAGCGAAAGAAAGAAAAAGCGAAAGAAAGAAAAAGCGAAAGAAAGAAAAAAAAGAAACAGCGAAAGAAATAAAAAAAAGAAACAGCGAAAGAAAGAAAAAAAAGAAACAGCGAAAGAAAGAAAAAAAAGAAAAGGCGAAAGAAAGAAAAAAAAGAAACAGCGAAAGAAAGAAAAAAAAGAAACAGCAAAAGAAAGAAAAGGCGAAAGAAAGAAAAAAAAGAAAAGGCGAAAGAAATAAAAAAAAAAGAAAAGGCAAAAGAAATAAAAAAAAAAGAAAAGGCGAAAGAAAGAAAAAAGAAAAGGCGAAAGAAAGAAAAAAAGAAAAGGCAAAAGAAAGAAAAAAGAAAAGGCTAAAGAAATAAAAAAAAGAAAAGGCAAAAGAAATAAAAAAAAGGCGAAAGAAATAAAAAGAAAAAGCGAAAGAAATAAAAAGAAAAAGCGAAAGAAATAAAAAGAAAAAGCGAAAGCGAAAGAAAAGAAAAAAAAGAAATGAAAAAAAAAAAAAGAAACAAAGTAGGGAAAGAAATATAGAAGAGAAAGAGAACACCTCCAATCCAAATATTAATGCTTTTTCCTCATTTGTTATTTGTCTTCTATGCCAAAAAGAAATATGATTAAAAACGATTTGTAAACATTTGATCCAACAAAGTAAATAGATTTGTCAACATCTGTTGATTTTCTTCATTAAACACTGCAAACAATATTAACCTATTTAATAAAGTTATCAAAAATTAATTATCAAAATGAACAAAAATAAAATTGTGAATATCATAGTGACACCATAACAGATTTTCTTTTCTTTTTAATGATAATCTATGCAAATTTCTCTGTGATGATGTTATTTTGTGAACAGTAAAAAAAAATAATTCGAGAATGAGTCAATGTTTGGTGCACCATATGTTCTCAATTGACATTTGGTTATGGCAATTCTCCTTAGCCTCTTTTTCTCTGCCTTTACCATTTTATTTTATCACAGACCTCCCCACCCATTCTCCAGAAACAGATTCTAAACAGTTCTTGTTTTATGTCAATGACATTACCAACACATGACCTAATATATTCAAACCAGTTAAGTGTGGAAAACTAGGAAAAAGAAAAAAGAAACCTTGACACCAAAAAACAAAAACTAGAACAAGCAAATAAGATTCCTGGAAGTAAGAAACGGTTCACGTCTTAGAGACAATTTAAAATAATTAAGCCAACACTTACAATAAAAGATGATTGTCAGGCACTTACACTAATGGAGTCTTCTATTAAGGATGGCATCAAAATAAAAATAGTTTTTTTTTTAATCATCATATTTGGTTTAACGTCTGTTTTATGTGCTGGCATGCATTGGACAGCTTTTAGAAACTGACTTCCAAATTAACCTATCTCTGTCCAGGTCTTTATTCATCCCTCTTTCTCTCAAGTACATCCTTATCACTTCCTCCCATGTTTTCCTTGGCATTTCACTGAACAGAACCTGCTACCGCAACTGCTTTACATCTACTAACACAAGAACTCTAATTCATTTTTTCTATGTGACCAGACCAACGAAGTCTCCTGTTCTGCACACATCTCCCTATACTGTCCATATTTAATCTTTCTCTGAGGTCATCAGAACTAAACCTGTCTTTAAGATTCACATTACACATCTATTGTATCATTCTCATATCATTTCTCTCGATTCAATGCATGTCCTCAACCCTCACTGGCCAGGTTTCACTTCTGTACATCACACTGTATACACATGGCTGATAAACTCTTCCCTTAGTCGACAGTGGTAACGCTCTGCTGGTTAGTAATGGCAGAAGTTCCTTAAACTTACTCCATTCACTCCTACCTCTTGCAACCACACTAGCATCTGCTCCTTCCTGTGTTCCAATGTTATCACCAAGGTAACAAAACTTCCTGACAACCTCAGTAGCTTCACCATCCAAATATACTTTCTCCACATCTGAGTTCTCATCCATCTCCATTGCCTTACACTTCTTGCACACAAACTAGTTATCCTCTCTCAACTACCAGTAATTTCACTGCATTTGTGTACCCAATGCTTACAAGTACCACAAATACTAGTTCATACCCGTTCCTTGAGCGGTGTTGGGACGGTACCTGGGTATGTCAATTTCTATCTTTACCTAGTTTTTATCGCTTTATAGATGGTACGAAGAAAAATATTTGTTAAATTTTGTGGAAAAAAATATGCTACTTAGTATTTGTATGAGAGAGTAAGTAACTACAATGAATGTATTTACGTATTGTTTTTAGTGGCAGCAAATATTAGAAACTATGTTTTCAAGCAAAAATAATTCACTTTGAATTAATTCCGAATACCCTTTACATCTACTTTTGCAGATTATCAAAATAAAAGATCACTTAGTTTTAAAAATTATTTATGTAATATTTTTTATTGTTATTAGGTTATGTTAATTTCTTCAAATTTATAAAACACATATTCAGTTAAAAAATCCTCTGGGCCTATATGAGATTTGAACTCAGGTATTGAAATCAAAATCAACTGCCTTATTAATGTGTACTCTGCCTATTCCTTTTTTGTCAACCAATCACGTTTCTATTTGCATACAAACTCCAAAACCATCATAAATTTTTTAATAGTATATAAATGATTACTAATTAAAATCTTCAAATTTAAGTTCATTATCAGCATTATTGCATATTCTTTAATGTGGTTAACATTATGCCAGAACAACTTTATTCCAAGTTTTCAAGTCTGTCTAGAGATTTTTTTTAGATTATCCTGCATGTTGGGGGACGTGACCAAAGCAGATTTATTGTTAACTATGTTCTATTGTTTCTATACACTTACAGATTTCTTTGCAATGACCTGTGAGTGCATCTTCGTTTCATCAAAACATTCTCGAGCATTTAATGTTCCGACATTAAAATCTCGCTTTGATTGACAACATTTGACATTTCCTCAAGAGGCAGAAGCCGTTGAGTTTGTTGATGTCACCACAGCAGAGCAATCATCCAATTGTTATAACGAGATTACCCCGGGTGTGGGGGTGGGGGTGGGGGGTGGAAGAGAAAATAATAATACAAATTGTGATAATTATAATGATGATAATTTGTAATAGCTATTATGATGAGATCTAGGATGACAAAGGCTAGCTGATAGAATGTAGGTTTAGATTGGAATGTGATTCTGAATGTGCTTTTGCAGCCTGGGATTCATTAAGGTCATTTTAGTTTAATTTCTTAAATTAAAAAAAAAAGTGTAAATCACGTAGATAGGTAAAAAAAGCTCTAAATGTAAGGGAGATAATTCATATTTTACCTTTGAATTAAAATAATTATCTTCCTTACATTTTGAGCCTTTTAGGACATTATTTGAAATGGTCTCTATTGTAATAATCTTCTTTGTCAGAATAATTATTTTGGGAAAGAAACTGAAGCAAAATACATTTTTTTACTGTAAAGAACATGCTGGAAGGATAAGGAAGAAATGAATAGTTAGAATCAAATATCAATTTGTCAGATGTATTACTATTTAGGCCTAACATGAAAAATCCGACAAGATAACTTTATATATTAGAAGAAAGGTTTGAAGAGTTGATTTGATGATTAAAGATATTACAGTCAATATATTAAATCTAGTATTAAAACCAGAGATAGAGACTCTGGGTTAAGAGTTAGCAATTTTTATCTGAGTCAGAAAAAAAATGTATCAATTCTCGACTGCTTTCATCCAGATAATGAACCGTTTTTTTTTTTTTTAAATTCTCATCAAAAGATTTTGAATTATTTCATTGACAAATTCTTATTGTTTAGAGTTTAAGTATAATGTGAATGAAAACATATATAAACATTATAATTTTCCTTACTTTGTAGCGAGCATAATAGCATATGGGGTAAGAGGTCCAGACTGTTAACCAGACATACAGGATTCGAATGTCAACTTTAAACACTTGCAACATCTAGCCACACTGAAGAGTAATGATACGCCGAAATAGCTGGCTGTTGATAAGTACATTTGCTGTCCATTCCTTTAGTAAGGGAATAAATGGTTGTCACTTAACGTAAAGTATAGCTCTTTGTAAAAGAATTGAGCACTCTAGGCAGTTTATAATGCAAATGTAAGCACATATATAAGCATTATAATTTCTCTAACTTCATAGCGAGCGTAATAACGTATAGCATAAGAAACACCCAAACTGCTGACCAGATGGTCGGGGTTTGAATATCAGCGTGAAACACTCACCAATTCTAACTAACACTGAAGGGTTGTGATATGACCAAACAGCTGACTGTGAATGACTAATATATATATATATATATATATATATATATATATATATATATATTAAATTACATTAGCTTACATTTTAATGGAATAGACTTTTTTTTATTAAAATGAAGTTCTGACAAATTTCAATTCAGTTTAGGATTACCTATATGTGCTTTTTAAAAGGCATTTGTTGGAAAGAAATACTTTACTTGCCAGAAATGTTTTTGGTATCAAATATCCAGTAAAATAAAACTTATTTATTCAGATTTTATTTGTTTATTCAATTAAATCCTTTAGTGGCTGATATTGCATCTTTTACAACTAGTACAATGTTTTTGTTGTAACAGCATTTACCTTGGTCGGATGCAGCCAGTTTCTTCCCTGGTTTGCACCACATCCCGAATCATGGCGGCTACCCACATAGGGCGATCCTGAGCAAGGTCATACAAGAAGACCGACCACTTGTGGAGCTGAAAGCTCAGCCAAGTCCTCCCTGATGGTTATCGCCCACGTCCTCAGCTGCCCACCGATATACTTGTGCCAGTCAGGCGGAGAGGTAGGGAGGATTACGTCTAGTGCAATGTTTCTGCCATAAAGGTTTGTGATAATCAGGGTTTGGTTTGGTTGTTTTACAGTACATCAACCCTTTTTGGTAAAAGTTTTTATGCTTAAAGTTCTTTATATGTTTAAGTATTTATTCATAGTGTTTGGATTGAGTGAAAGGGAGGAAAGGGAGGGGAGGGAGAGAAATTGTTTTTTGTTTTGGGTTTTGCAGAACATGATTGAGTTTTGCAAAGAGGAAAAAAACAATAAAAAACATCAATGTTTGGCGTATTTTGGGTCAGGAAGCCGATATCTTCAGACAGCCTGATCTGGTATCGCCAGAAATAATCAGGGAGCTGGATTCTGATTTCAGGGGACATACATATATTTTTTTTAGCCATCTCTCCACCTCTGGTTAAAACAAGAGAAGGTCGAACATTCTGATTAAAAATAATGTCGATCATACTATAATTTATATCTCAGTTTGGAAAAGAATAAAATTAAAACTACAAAAAATTAAATATGTATTTTACTTGATTCCGATGCATTTTAACAAAATTAATAAAAACAAAATATGATGTACACTTAAATGGGCCATCCTAAATAAAAAATGAGAAGTTCTTCTGAAAAAATAACATATGAAGTTATCTTGTCAGATTTTCAAAAGCAGGCTCAAATAGCATTTAAGCTGACAAATCAAACTTTGCTTCTGACTGACCAATTTTCATTCATTATTGCTGTACCGTGTTATTGGCAATAACATACTTAACTATGACTTATTTTTAAAAAGTTACTTAGTCTGGCCAAGACGACTGCTAATATGAAACATTTTTCACCTAAAAATAAAAATCGTCAAGGGAGGTAATTCACTTTAATTTGAGGAATATAATAGGAGTGGTCTTTCTGAAGTCTAACAATGTGCAAACAAATACAAATTAAAAACTAAAATAATTTCACTGCAATACGGACAATATTTGGTAGGTACAATCTCTTCTTTTACAATGAGAAAATTGTTGTATAAAATCATTAACTTTAAATAATAATTACTAGAGTACTGTATAACGTTTTAGAAAATTAAATATTTAGAGACTAAAGTCTACTTATGTGTCTGGTTGCTAGGTATTACTATACAATAACATTTTTTTAAAAAATGAATATTACGAGATTAACATTAGTTAGGGTTTGGGTGGTTAGGTAATACTGCAGAATCAACAATTAAACATTGAAAAAAAGTTTTTAAAAATAAGAAGCTAGATCTTACTACTTTATAATGTCTTATTTACCTGCACCCCCTACCCCTCACAAGAGCAGACTTAGACACATTGTCGGTTTTAATCCAGTTACCCCCAAAATGGGCACTTTGGATTGGGACAAAAATTAAAATTGCCTCAGTCTAGAAGGATTTCTCCTTCATGACCAAAAACTGAAAAGATGAAGTATAGTATTAGAAAAGATACTACACTTTCCTTGCCATAAGGCCAATTAGTAATCATTACTTATTTATAATTTGGGTGCTACATGAATAAAAGAAATTAAAAAGAAAAAAAATGTTTATAGATTAAAAATTTATTTTTCCCGAGATTATTATTAACAGGTTTCAGATAAGTCTTAAATCTGTGAATAACATAAATGAAAAATTGACTATATTTTAATATTAATATGAATTGAATAGGAATTGTATCCAAATTAAGCATTGCCAAGACGAAAACAATCATTTAACTTTTTTGAAAAAAAAAAATAAAGAAGTTTATTCTATTTCATAAAAGTTGTATTTTCATAAAAATAAAAACTAATATAAATGCTTACATGGTCTTTTTATAAAGACCATACAAGTATTTATATTATTTTTTTTTTTTTTTAAATTAAAAAAAAAATCAGGTCAAATTTTAATTTTTAAAATTTTTAGTTTTCATTTAACCTTAAGAAAAGTAAGAAAGTAGTTTCCATTTAGAAGAAAACTGGATTTCTTAAGTTGTTTACTTAAGTCTTTATTTAAAAAGTTTACTCTGGACATCACTTTCACTAATACCCTTGGGAATGGTATAACTCCATTTTACCCCTCCCCATGGGTTATATAGTAGGGTAGACTATACTCTCTAGCCTTGTTATGGAAACTTGTCTAGAAGAGGGAAAATTAGTAAATAACACCAATAGGCTATTGGATGTGACAGCTTGACCCTGTCCACTAGGAAAAAAAGCAGAAAAAAAATGGTACAAGAGTTCAAATCCTGGAAACAAAAGCAGAACATAGTTCACTGATCTTGTGCTGATCAGCTCTTCTTCGTGATGACAAAAGACAATTATTGGAAAAAGATCCAGGAAGGAATTAAACTTACATTTTCAGCAAACTGATAACTAACAATTATTTTGTACAAATCACAAAGCCACTACAAAACTAAAAGTGAAAAATTTCTGCTACATCTATATTATGTAATGGTAAATATTTAGCGAAACAGAGTCAATTTACATAATACTAAAAGCCTGGTGCTTGCTCGTCACTGTGCACACTGGATGACGTCACAAAAGGAGAATTAGTGGGAGGAAGCAAATAAATAATTAAAAGAGAGACAGATATAGAGGGGGAGAGATATAGAGGGGGAGAGATATAGAGGGGGAGAGATATAGAGGGGGAAGGGAACACAATGAGATGTGGAAGGGGAGCAGAGTGAGGTAGAAGAGGGAAGGGGGAGACAGAGAGGTGATGCTATAGAGAGAGGGATGATATGGGGATGGATGAAGAGAGAAGCAGATAAAAATGATTATTATCAAGAAATCCCAAAGTTAAGAAATCATATATTTAATAATATATATAACAAATACTGGTCCAACACTTATAAAATGCTAACTACATAATTATTAAGCACAACAAGGAAAGGGAAAATCGACATGGGAGGTAAGGGGAAGGGGCATAGTGTGAGCATGAAGAATGACAAGGTACAGAACTGCTGGGTAGTGAGTGCTGAACACTCGCCTGCCTCTGGTAAAAAGTGGCAGCATCCATTCGCCTCATTTTGTCAAAGACAAAATCCTGCCATCCGATAGCAGCTCTCTGGTGGATGTACTCCTCTATTTCTTCACTGTAAAACCCATACGCACCACACTCCACCTAAATGTAGACGGCACAACAACAAGATAAACGTTACGACAAGAGGTGCTGAGTGTGTGCACGTGTGTGGGTGCTTCTCGTAACCAGGGCGATCGTTTATGGCAGTGCATGGGAAATACTTTCACAGATACAGAAACTAAAAGAAATACTCATCTATTTAAAACGTGATAATTTTAATAAGAAAAGATGTCTTAAGTATTTTTCTCTTTTGGGATTTATTCTGTCTTTAAAGAAAATTTTTTTTTAGCAAATAAAGTTTATACAAGAATAGGACGACAAAAATATTTAATATTTTAAAATTATAGTATTATATATATAATATAAATCTGTAAATGAATAGAGCACTCTTCAGTAGTTGATACTATTTAAATAAACAGTAAGATTTTCTTTCTTTATGGTTTGCGTTGATAGAGCTTCTATCCACTTCACTGACTGTTGAAAAAGCAATAAGGTTTCGATCTCAGCTTGAAGCACATGCTAGTCTAGCCACACTGAAGAGTTGTGATACAGTAAAATAGTTTGAAAGTGTCAATGTAAGCCATCAATATTCATACACACACATATGTTTATCTATATAAAGTATGTTTGTATATTTGTATGTGCAGAATTCACTACTAAACTAATGAATTGATCATTATGAATTTTGGAACACAACTGCTAGGTGTAAGAAGTTGTAATGTGGGTTATATTTAACTTTATTAATTTACGCAAATGGAGTAAAAAGGGGGTGGAAGCCCTTCATGAAAATTCAGATACCTCTGATTTTTATGAAATTTTAACAATAGGTATTAAACATAAATTGATAAATATTCCCAAAATTTCAATTTCCTTAGAGTAATTTGAAAGTAATTTTTTAGGGGACATAATATGGGCACAACTTCTCATTTGAAAATTCAAATATTTCAGATTTGCATTAAATTTGATCCATAGTCATTAGACACCAATTAAGTGAGATTCCCTGAATTTCAATTTCTTCTTAAGACACCTTAAGCTTAAGCCTTAAATTTTAGACATTTTCTAGAATCAAAATTATGTAATGGATTTTGATCAAAATTGGAATAAGGATTCTATACATAAGGTTTAGTAGCATTATATTTTGATTTTAATCTTAGTAAGGAGACATAAAAATGGTGAAAAACTGTTCTGTTTGGTGAATTAATTTTACCTTTTCATGGGAAGTGTATTCTTCTAGTAGATATATAAATTTACTTTATTATTGAAAAAAAAAAAAAAATTATATATAATACATATTAAAAATCAAAACTATACCTGAGACTATACTGAAGATATTAATATTTAAAATAACTTTACGTTCAAAATATAAATAAAATATAAATAAAATGGCATGAAATTAAAACATGAAACCAGTTTGTCTTTCAATAAGAATAAAAAAGTGACTCAGAAACAAAAAAAAACATGTTTACTCTTTCAGTTAAAATTTAGCTATGATATTAAAATACAACAACCAGGTAATTGTATTCAAAACAGATAACAGTTTCTTTTTAAAAATATGTTAGATAATCATGAGGTTAAAATGTAAATTGTTTTATCAAACGAAGGTAAATTTCTAGTTTTAAAAAAAGATTTTAAAAAAAGATTCAGTGTTTGTTAGAGTTTTTATATTAAACATTTAACAGGACCATCTATTAAAAAAAAGCATAAAATAAATTTAACCTACCTTTGGTGGTGTTCTCATGGGAGATCTTTCATTGAATTTAGCAGGAACAGGGCTGGTTCCCTTTGGTGATGATAGACCAGTGTAGGGCGTGCCATCAATAAGGGGAGGTGATTGCATTTCTGAAAATGGAACAAGAGAAGAAAAAAAGTGATATGACGTAAATAATTCAACTTTACACCAAGGATTCCACACCTGGGGTGATGACAAATATCAGGAATGCCACAGCAAAATTTGGGGATTTAGCAGTGGCCCCACATAGCTACCATACATTACCTTTCAAATTTCTTACCTAGTTGAGTCAGGTTTTAACTAAGTGTCTCAGCTTTTATCAAAAGCTTACAACTGCTTAGAAATTGTCAGGGGGGATGATCTTTACTTGTTCCTAGCAATCATCGACTCTGGTATAAAAAACTAGCAAAAATAAACAAACCACAAGTATTTCACTGAATAATTACAGTAAAAAGCTAATGTGATATATAAGATGACCCCCCACCCCTCCACACCTTCCAAAATTTCACCGATGGAATCATTAACAAAATTTATAATTCAACTATATTTGGTACAAATAAACTTCAGTTTATGCCTGACTTGTTCACCAAGTTTCAGCTCTGAATGTTCAACAGTCTTTGTTTAGCGCTGCTCAATAATATGTGGAGACACTCTGGTGATCGTCTCATAAGTAAAAAGTGTGAGACTGAATGAGCTTCACACCCACTGGACCATACTTTTATACGTGGGGTTATCTTAAAAATAATAATGTCTACCTGAAGAAGAACTGTAAAGACATACTCCAAGAGGAATGAGGAGAGACAAGCAATGGAGGGAGAGGAGAGACAAGCAATGGAGGGAGAGGAGAGAGCACAGACGGCAGAGGGCTGCAACAGAGCTCTCGCAACCAGACACCACCTACATCTGTGGCAACTGCAACAGAGTCTGATGATCCAGGATAGGCTTGCACAGTCACAGCAGACACCGCAATCCCAGCAACAGATTAATCTGAGGCACAGAACTCCATTGTCTCCTGAGACAGACAGATGCCAACAAAATGTCTATCAAAACAATCCCCAGACTAGTACTGACCAAAGAGAGCTATCATAGCCGAAATCAGTCATATCATGGTGTGATTACAATGCAGAGGTGCACATTTTTTGAGCATATAATTGGACAGCAATAAAACAAAAAGTGTTGGACATTCATGACTGGAACTTGGTGGGCACAACTTCTCATTTAAAAAATAAAATATTTCTAATTTGCATTAAATTTGATTCATAGTCATTAGACACCAATTAAGCAAGATTCCCTGAATTTCAATTCCTTTTTAAGACCTCTTATGCTTAAGCCCCAGATTTTAGGCATTTTTCTAGAATCGAAATCATTTAGTGAATTTTTTTTTTTTAATTTGTAGAATTAGTAACCTCTTGAATTTACAAAAACATGCCCTTCATTGACCCCAAAACTAACCCTAAATCTGAGGTGGCGGTTAAGAATGTTGGGATTGGGGTCAAGACCCCAAATTCGGCTTCACCTCATAAAAGATGCGTAATGATCATTTCAGGGTTGGTTGGATGTGTGGCTGCAAACTGAAAAAAAGAATCCCATAAATCGTGCTGCATCAAAAAAATGGTATTGATGAGATTACGGATACCTTACATGCTCGAGTGGTTTAGCCATGTACAGCATGTTATGTCTTGCATTACCTGTATAATCCATCTGGATATCTCTGGCACAAGTCGTTGCCTGCTATTGCCCACCCTCGAGTCTGGGACATTAGCAGCACTCTAAATACTAAAACCAGATGAAGAAGGTAGAATCCCTAAATATACGTAATAGCTATCAAATAAGTTTTATTAAAAGATAAATTCTTAAAATCGTTATCGAATTGACAAGTTTCTTGAAATAGTATTTCTTTCAAGGTTAATTACATTTGTACTATTATAGAAATTATGAGAACCAAAAACCAAAACCAGAAGAATAGTGTATACAAGTGAGTATGCATTTCAAATGAAATAACTAAACAGTTTTACTACCATTTCCATGTATAGCCATAAACAGTCAACATAATCAAACTGTCATATTTCAAAAAACTCTTTAAACAAAAATGTACAAATTTCACACAACAGTTGAAATAAACAATTACATCTTAGAAACTAATACAAAACATTATTGCAATAATATTTAGATGCAAGTGTGTAAAGATAGGTTTCGTATGGTAAATTTTCATATAAGGTTAGAAGGTAAATAGAGTAGAAGCTTCCAAGTAGAAGTCATAAAAGCTACGTGTCCCAGTAGTGATTTCACAGAGACAGGAAGCCTCTAATCTTACGTTGGCAGGGAAGATATTTTTCTTACCACTAAATCACTAGAGAGAGCGGTTAGGTTTAGATAGCTACTTCCTCCCCCCAAGGGGAGGAGGTGGGGAGTCGTTTTATGTGTAACATGTATACTGCCAAGAATAAATAAAACCCCAGAGATTGTTTGAATCCAAGAAACATGTGCTGTTCTGTTTTTTAAATAACATTTATCAGAGATGCTAGTAAGAAGATGTCTACTACGACAGAGAAAAAATGGAAACTTTGTCTGTCACATCACCACTGCGACTACAGAAATGCAATCAGCAGGTTCTGTCGATGAAGTGGACACACTGTGAGAATTGGAGCACACCTCAAATACATTAAATTATTCTGATTATCATGAACATTTTAAAGATCTAAACTGTCTAGATTTCATTATTTACAATTCAACACAACCACAGATATCAAGTCACAGATACCGAAGTGTTGAAAGCAGGTTCTGGAAGACGAGATAAAACTAGACTGAAAAGGACTCTTCTAAAGCATTGTAAAAGCACACCAACATTTTTTTTTAAAAAGAGTTAAAAAAAAAAAAAAAAAAAAAAAGACTTGAATGAATGAGGTTAAGATCTTTTAATTTTTTTTCAAAGCCATGTGAAAAAACTTTTACTATCCAAAGAATGTAGCAGATTAACTTCCTCACCGCAAATTGGCGGTTTTACTGTGTTCTCTGGAAAGAGAAGTATCACACTACAGGATGTGGTCTCTAAAAATCAGGTGGCAGGTCCATCCCAGAATACCATAATGATGAATAATAGAGTTAGAATTATAGTATGGCGATGTTTCGTGTATTGGATGTTAATGAGTTCATAGTATAATGTGAATGAATAATAAAAAAATAAATTAGAAAAGAGATTGCTTTAAAATCTGGATAATCTACAAAGCATGAATAAAAGACATTTTTCCAATAAGACAATGCTCCAACACACATTGAAAATACAACAAAATTGTGATTAATCCCAAGCCTTTCTCTATGATGTTTGAAGCAGATAACTCACCAAATCTTTATAGAGAACATGGAGGTGCATGTTAAAGCCAAACTTATGAGAACATATGAGAAGAGAGATTGTGATAACGAACAATGAAACAACATTAATGTTGTGGTACACCATAAACAACAGTTTGCCGATAAAGGAAAAGTTTTCCCAAGAAACATTTTCCATGAAAATGGAGCATGCACTGTGGTAAATATTTTTATTTTATTTTTATTAATCTTATAGTTTGCATGGATGTTTGTTATAATTAAAGAACAATTGCAATAAATTTGATAAAAATGATCTCATTTTTTTTGTTTAAAAGGAACAAAATTGTATACTATATAATCTCTGGCCGATCAAATGAAGTAAATGATTGGAACAGCAAAAGAGTGATGTGAAAAATAAACAGGAAGTTTTTACTCATGAGAGAAAAACAAATTAAAACTCAACTGAATCTTACATTCATAGAAATTTAAATTAAATATTAAATTAATTTTTTTCACATTGACTTAAGATATAATAAATTTTGAATTAAGTAGTATTTGAAATTTGAATAATCTAACAAAAAAATAATTTAAGTAATATCTAGTTTAAATAATGCAATTCATCTCATTTCAAATATGTTTAAACAGATGTTATCAATCATAGGTATTTTTTGAAAAAGTGCTTATCTTGATTTTCGCTTAGGAAACAAAATGGCAGCCAAATATGTAAAAACATTTTTTAGGAATCTGGTATAAATAAAGAACTGGTCAGAGATAGGTTAGTTTGAAAGTCAATTTCTAAAAGTCATCAAACACATGCCAGCATGTAAAACAGATGTTAAACCGAATATGATGATGATGAAAGAATGGCTGAGAGTGTTTGGATTAGTAGATGTAGAACAGTTAAGGTAGTAGGGTCAGTTGGCAGGAGAAGACCAAAGAAAATATGGGAGGAAATGATAAGGATGGATTTGAGAGAAAGAGGGATAAATAAAGCCTTGACTAGACATGGGTTAGTTTGGAGATCAATTTCTAAAAGCTGTCCAACACATGCCAGTATGTAAAACAGAGGTTAAAAAGAATATGATGATGATGAAGAGAAATAGAGTCAGGTTATGAACTTCAGGTGTTTTGTGTGTGTATGTGTTTCTTTTTAGAGTGTGTTGGGTGTTAGTGATACAGAATGCAAGTGATGAATATAATGGATTTACATATTGAGGCAACATTAAGTGCTCAATTTGTGTTGTGATTTAAAAAAGTACAACAAAGTGTTTAAAAAAAAAAATGTAAAAATTACAAAACAGCAATGCTCACATTCAAGTGACATCTATATTCAATTTGGGAATGTCTGAAAAGCTGATCATTGAAGCCAATGCAAGCCAGAGCTGAATGCTATAACTAGCAGAAGGTAACAAGCTTGTTAATGCCTACTTCAAGCCTAGTAATGCTTAGTGCAAGCCTATAAAGCAATAATTTATGCCTAATCTATATATGAGGTGGCCTAAAAAAGCCATCCATTGCACAATCCTTTCAGCAAGCCAACCGTATTTGGTACAAATAAACTTCAGTCTATGCCTGACTTGTCCACCAAGTCTAAATCACGAATGTCCAACAGTCTTTGTTTTATTGCTGTTCAATGATAAGCAAACCTGGATACAGTGTGCAAAATAGCCAATAACTCTGATACATTACTCTTTTGATTTGGGCTGTGATGGTCCGCTTTAGTTCAGTAATAGACTGGAGATTGTTTTGATAGACATTATCTTTTAGATGGCTCTACGGATAAACATCTGTAAGTACGGTGAGTGTGAAGGCCTTTCAGTGTTATACCTACTGATGAGATGATCACCAAAGTGTCCCCTCATATCACTGAACAGTCATGATTGGAACTTGGTGGAGGAGTCCGGCATAGACTAAAGTTTATTTATATCAAATATAGTATTGTGAATTTTATTAACTATTCCACGGGTGGCATTAAAAAAATTTTTTTTTTTTTGATTAGCCTGTACTACTAAAACTCTGCAAATGTTTGTTATATCATTATCTTGCTTGTCACTGTGCACACTTCATCTGTAATTGCATAGGGAAATTTGATTACAAAAAAAAATTAATTTGAACATAATGACGATCTTGGTTCTTAAATATGCATCAGAATGATATCCTGCTTTTGCAGTAAAATCTAAAAATGTATAGTAGACACAAAAGGGAGTCTAAATAGTTGCGTTTGATTTATTTTGGGGAGTAACAAAAATGGCAGAACGCCTATCCATCCCTAAATGTACTCATGGATTCCAAACATGACTGGACAGATTTTTTATGAAATTTGGAACATAGATGTAATAGGGAGTGTAATGACCTAAGTTTGATTTATTTTTTACTGGAACAATGAGGGGCACGACCCCCCCTCCCTCCCGAAAATAAATATACTGATGAAAGATATTTAGTCCTTATTAAACCGTTGCATTTGATGTTATCCTACACCCAAACCTGGGCACTGCCAGGTAACGCAACTAGTTTTGTTTAAAATTCTGCTTCAGTTGATATATGATTTGCTCTTAAGTCTATGTTGCGGCAAGAAAACTGTTTTTCAGATAGTTTTGTATCTTATGCTGAGTATTGATTTACTCCTCTCCAGGAGTTAGGCACAAGGCCAGTTTTTATCTTACTCCCACAAGTAAGATGTGACCCAAGGTCGGGTTGGGAAAGTGGGGTTTAAAAATTGCCTGGGCAGCCCCGTCGACATTCCCCGGTAGGGGCGCCTCAGGCAGTAAGCAATAAACTTACTGCTCCCTAAAGAGGGGAGGCGAAGCCTGGGAGGGTGGACCTCCTAGAACTGCACAGGACAGACCCATAGACCGGCGTAAATCAAGCCCCGAAGGCCAAGACAATAACCAGTCTATGGGGTGCAGTATCCATCGGAACAGATACTACACTTTGATCTTAGCCAAAATGCCAAGTATGTTGAGTATATCTGTGTTTTATATTCCAAAATCCAAGAATACAATTAACATTAACATTAAAACTTACACCTGCTGCCCTGTGTAAACAATTTATTTTTACGTAACTGAATAGCGTACGTACAAAAAATAATGAGAGAGAAAGAGAGGGAAATATTAGAATATGTATATAAAACAAAAACTATTTTCAACATAGTAATTTAACACAGCAGAGATAATGGAGGACGAGGAGTATCTGAATGTTATTCTGTTAAATCATAAAAACTTTAAAAATAGAATACATCAGCACTTTACAAATAGCATATACAGAGCGATTGAAAAGTAACTTCCTATTATTACGGGCTCGCAATTTATTACTGAAATATAAATCTTACAAGAGATTAATAGGATAAGAAAGTGTATAGCATGGTTTTTTTTTAGAATTCAACATGGGCACCAGCATTTTCGATCGGCTTCTCAAGCCGCCTGGGAACTGCATCAACTGATTTCACAAGTCATTTTGTTTCTGTTACTAATGAGTCATCACTTATCAACACTAACAAAAAATAACAACTACTAAACAAACACTTAAGTATAAGCATTAATGCGATAGATAGATTGATAGTTAAACGATGATAAATACTATGAGAGGATTGAAAATCTCCACATATCACTCATTCAAAATAATCAGCAAATACAGAAAACAGCAACTCTTTCCCCTTTGTCAAAAACATCGCTCATGGAATGTGCAGATTAGAGGAGAAAATAGGGGTGGGAGTGCGAGTTACATGGCTGTTCCCCTATTTTGTCCTTTAGTCCTCACATTACATCATATGTCAATCGATCCATCTCATCAATTCTTATTCTCAAGTTTTTTTTCAGTTTTGATAACTGCTGACTCATTAGTAAGAAAAAAAGTTCTTTGTGAAATCAGTTGATGCAGTTCCCAGGTGGCTTGAGAAGCTGGTGGTGAATGCTGGTGCTCAATTCTAAATAAAACCCGATGCTGTAAACTTTCTCATCATATTCATTTCTTGTAAGACTTATATTTTAGTAATAATTACAAGAACTTAATAAGTTACTTTCCAATCACCTAGTATATTTGATTAGCATAAAAAACATTTTTTTAAACTAAAAAAAAAAACCCCAAAAAACTCATTATGCTAGAATAAAAAAAATGTATGAGGAGCAAAAAAAAATAAATAACATTTATAAAGTCATTACTAAAATTTCTTAAGATTCTCAGCATCTGAAGTCTAATAAACTTTTTTTTTTTAAAGTATGACTAAACAAGTCAAATACAATTTCTAATAGTGTCTATATGCTATTAAAAAGTTAGGGCGTTTTTAGAGTTTGTTCATATGCAAATAGAAACATATGAATAGTTGACAAAAAAGAAATAGCTAGAGTACTAAGGCAGTACTTTTTATGATGTTAATACCCAAGTTTGAATATCACGTAAGTCTTAAGGATGTTTTTTGAATTGGATACATGTTGTGTCAATTTAAAGAAATTATAATTATTTTTGCTTAAAAACATAATTTCTAATGTTTTTGTCAATAAAAACAATACATAAATGAATTCATCGTAGTTACTTTCTCATACAAATACTCAGTAGCAAATTTTTTCCACAAAATTTTTAATATTTTCCTTCGTACTAGTTATAAAGCAATAGAAGCTAAGTACAGCTGGAAATTGACTGTTCAAGTTGCAGGTATAAACTAGTATTGCATTTATATCAATAATCAAAATGTGTTATAAGAAAATATTCAACCTCATCTAAGGTTGTTCAATGTTCAATGCTGCATGACTGAAATGGCATACTGACACTGGAGTCCTGCAATCCACAGATCAGTGATCAACTTAAGTCCAAAATTGGATTCTTGTATGACTTGCTGCTTTGTACAGTTCTGAGTGTTGGCCATCAACGAAGGAAGCAGAAAAAATACTATTAGTCATGGAGACAACAATGTTGCATTTGACCTCTTGGTCTGACTAGACTTGACCATGTCTGAAATGTTTATATTCGCCATTGTTATGATGTGACACAGATCTCAGATAAAATGAGAGACATCTACTGCATGAAAACGACAACACCATAGTGAAAATCTGATTCAAGATGGAAGCCGCTGGGAAAAGGATGAAAGAACAAAACTAAAGTGGTTGTATACCCTAAATCCAGATGGCCGGTGAGACAAACGCAGAAGAAAATAATCATTTAAGTTGTTCAAATATTTGTTTTTAATGCTCATTGATACCAGGTAATTGCAGATTTTAAATTACACACATAGTATAAGTTATTAAAAAAGAAAAAAGAAAAAAGAAAAAAAAAGCGCATTATCAGTAGAAAACTTAAATTTGAATACAAAACGAACTGAAATATCTACATGGTTTTCTCAAAAACTTATTTGTTTCTTAAGTTCAAAGGAATTCTTAGGTTGTTTCAGATGAAAATTTGTTTTGTGAATAAATATCTGGCATATTATAAAGCATAAACTCTTTTGCTGCTGCTATTGTTGTTGTTGCAACATCTTTCATCCTGGTCGGTTGAGCTGGCTTATTCTCCGGCCTGCACTACATCCTGAATTATGGCGGCTCATGCAAGGTCACATTAGATGGTTAACCAATCGTAATTCCACCGTCAAAGGCTGAATACTTGTGGACCCGAGAACTCAGTCAAGTCCTACTTGATGGTTGTTGTCCAGGTCTTCAGCTATCCACTGATACGCTTATGCCACCCAGGCAGAGAGATAGGGAGGATTACATTGTGAATTAATTTTCCCACTGGGTGACAAGCTGCATACCCTAACCAACAAAGACGTCATTGCAACAAGACTTTAGATTAAGATGTTGGCAGAGAACATCAGTTGGGACATGGTGGACCCACTTCCATACTGTGCTTTTGTCTATATTATTTACTAACATCACTATTTTAGAAAATCTTAAATCTAACACTGTAGTAATTTTACATAATGAGGACCGCATTTGAATATAAAAATTTAAGTGACACCTTAAGGGTCAGAGGTGACCCCAGAATGGAAGTCAACGAAACCATGTCACCTTCGGGTGAAGATTTTCGAGTGCTTTTCTGTCGAGATTTCAAACAGAGTAGATGTCTAGGTGCCGTCTCCGATGGGGGAGAAGCGTGCACAGTGTGGCTGGGTGTAGCGAGACGAGCAATCTGTCGTCTATCTTTCTCTCACCTTACAAAAGTAACCCATCTGATGTCTTCAAAGACTTATTATTCTCTTTTTAAAGAAACCTTTTTATAAATCAAAATCGGTGTTCGAGTTGTTTTGTATCCACAGACAAGCAAGAACCTGGGTCCGACAATGAATCAAAATATAACAGTAGTAACGTTGTCCCCTTTTGTTATAGATATTATCTGTTATAACTGTAGGTTCTACTTACTTGCTATACCCTGTAATATTAAACAAAGAACTCAGATGAACAAATAGAAAGAAGATGAGAGTAGAAACAGAAGAATATTTGGTGCCTATTTATATTGAGATACATGCGAAATATGGCAGTTAAAAATAAAATAACAGAAAAACTTATGGATATACTTAGTTATCAGTTGAAAATATTAGTGTATACAAAAAATTACGGGAAATAATCGAGTAGAATTTTAATAAAAAATAAAATTAATTTACTAGTCAGACTCCGAATGACTAGACTATGTGGCGTGTTTATATTAGAAACAAGATAATCGTCTATGCCATGCTGGCTTGACACGGATATCCTTCGGAGTCAATGAAGTCCGAATAGTAAATTAATTTTATTGAGTAAAAAATTACGGAAAATAAGCTAGTACAATTTTATTCTACTAGCTTATTTTCCGTAATTTTTTTGTGTACACTAATATTTTCAACTAAGTAAATACATAGGTTTTCCTGTTATTTTATTTTGAACTGCCATATTTTGCATGTATCTCAGTTTAAATAAGCACCGTATATTTTAATGTTGCCATTATATAACTCTGACGTCACACACTGTCAAGGGCAGATAACCCAATTATTTCCTTAGTCTCTAATAGTATCTGCAAAAGAGGTTAGAACTTTGCTTTCATACTTGTTAAAACTTGGTAACAATGCATCTTAATCTGTCAAGAATATCAAATGCTGAACAGGAATGAGACGGTTCAATAAATTTTTATCTGGAGACACATGCCTGACGAACCCCATGGATGGCGTCAATCAATTTTAGGAATACCGATAGATTTCTTGCCAATAAGTGAAAGGTTTTGAACTCTATAGAACATCATCTTGCAATGATCGGTAAGCAAAAAAGGATGCAAACAAGATATTTTCTTTTAGAGCATTCTTATTCTTGCACAAAATTAAAAAAGAGTCATTTTTAAACGAATAGTTTTCATTAATAATTAATTATAAATAGTTTTTATTTATTCATTTTATGTGAGACAACTGAATACTTAGAAAAAAAAATGTGTTGGATTTCAGTAAATGTCACTTGATTAATTCAGGATGAGGAGAGTTTAAATGCCCACGAGACATCACTCTCGAGTGTCTTCGGTCTTTCTGTATAGGGCTTTGTCATGAGGATACTTCCCCTTAGAAGCAAACCCTGACCGAATATTAAAAAAAAAAACATAGTATTTTAAACCCAAATAAGATCTTGAAATGGCGATACAAAGAAAATAATGGTGCATCTTCTCCTAGTGATGCTTTAGAATAGAAAAACAAAGTCTCATTCTAACATTTAAAACAACTTTTGCCACAAGTAACAACACTAAACTGGATGACCAAATCAGCCCAATTCTTGTCCTGGAATTCGGCATAACCAAGCAAAGACCACAAGAAAAATAAACTTTAATATAGTTAAATTATACAGCATAATCACGTTGACACACCGGTTCCCGCAAGATCACCAAAGTAAAGCGATGTTGAGCCTGGTCAGTTCTAGATGCGTTACCATTTGGAAATATCAGGCGCTGTATGTAGACACCTAGCTATGGGTAAATAGTGTCGCTAACCTGCAGTGCCTAGCATGGCGACTATGGCAAAATCCTTGAATGACAGTCACCAATAAGGTGGAAGGAAACCAGGAAGGGGTTCCTTCTTCAGGAGTGATCAAAAGCTCTGATTGTGGTGATCGTTAAATTGTCTATTGAGACCCATAAAATTATTATTCATCGCTGCTTTATTTACTCAAGGTTCGAGAAGTAAGGAAGATCCTTAAATGAACACTTGGATATCTTTGTAACTTATAGAGAAATCAAATGTTTACAGCAAGATCTCTGAGTACTAATTGAATTTTAAAAGAAAACTAAAAAAAAAAACAAAAAAAAAACAGTCAAATATATAAATCATTTTGCTTATAAACTAATTATTACTTACAACCAGAGACCTTCAAGATCTCGCTCTTTTTTCTCAACTATGAGATTTTATCAATTTCTTTTGCCTCATACTGCTCACATGTGAATTAACCATCAGGAATGTTTCAGGGAGGTTTAGACTAATTAGTCGTTACTGAATGATGATACGATACACCATCAACTTTTAATTACTATTCAGTTAATAAAACACATAGAAACAAAATTACATTGTTTTTAAACAATTACCTTTTTACCGATTGTAATTTAAAAATGAGCTTTCGTTGCAATATTTTTAGTTACTCTCAGAAAGAAATACATTTCATCTGGTAAATGAGGTATGGTATGGTTTGGTAGTTTTGTTTTACGGCATATCAACCCTTTTTGGGTTATTTAATGCCGAATCTGGTCATTATAGTAAAAGTTTTTATGCTTCAAGTTCTTTATATCTTCAAATGTTTAATCATCGTTTTTGGTTTGGTAGTTTTGTTTTACGGCATATCAACCCTTTTTGGGTTATTCAATGTCGAATCTGGTCATTATAGTAAAAGTTTTTATGCTTCAAGTTCTAAAAATAAAATAAAAAAGGGGAGGGAGAAAGGGAGAGGGGCTGTTGTTTTTGTTTTTGGTTTTGTAGAACATAATTAAGTTTTACAAAAAAAACTAAAAAAAAACAAAAAACGTCAATGTAGGTGAATTTCGTCTCAGGGAGCCACAGGGCAGCCTGATCTGGTATCACCAGATCTGGTAAATGAAACATTTGATTCAGAGGTTAGATGTATAATTAAAAATGTAGGCTACATGCTAAATGTTTATTACCTCATGCAAAGCACATGCCTTTGTTAATGCATTTCAAGCAAAGGCATTGGTTACGATAGGGGAAGAATTTATTTCAAATTGGGGATTGTTTTTGTTTCTAAAATAGAACACAGTCTTTAGATATAAGTGTGTATATATAAATGTTTCAAGTCTTATGCACTTAGTTATTTAATGCAATTCTAGTAAAATTATACTCTATACAATGTATGATGTTGAAAATTTATTTCTTAAGCTGACAGAGCTTTAGATATAAAGAATCAATCTCCAGTTCTTTCTTTAAGGCAGTGATTTCCAATCTTTCGTATATGGCGGTACAGTTAAAGACTACATAAATTTGTATGGCACCCATCCTAAAATTCAGTGTTCTCTTAATAATTTGATTTCCACAAACCGAACACATCAGGTCAGAGGATTTGCTGAAAGCACTACATTTCCCCAGCATAGAGATTATCCTAAAGATAAATCGCTTGCGCTGGTATGGTGATGTGGAACGTTCATCCACCTGGATGAACCACTGCAGAAGCATGAATGTCATAAATCACAGGAAGGTTGGCCAACCAAGGAAAACTTGGAAGACCGCACAGAGTGGAATTTGAAAACTGCTGACCTGCTGAACCGTGAGAAGTGGAGAATGAGCTTGCATAATATCATTAAACATCTCACCTCTGAACAAGGGAAAAGTGACGTTAAATGAATAGAAGAAGGAGATATAAGTGTAAGAAAAAAAGAAATGTATTTTCTGTAGCGACCCACAATCTTAATGCGGTATAAAGCAAACCTATCATTACAGTTTTAAAAATACGTTAATCAAAATTCTTCTAATTAGTGAGAAGAATAATTTTTTTGTTCAAAGATGAAAGTATATGGCACATTATGAAAACTAATTTGTTCCTGTAATTCAAGTTGTTGTGTTCAATTTTATTTCAATTTTCTCAAGTAGTTTTAAGTTTAAGCTCATCATGAAATATTAATTATAAATGCTGATGTTAATACATTGAATTGTAGCTAGTCAATCACATGAATTGGAAGACGAATGGATATAGTTGGGAGAAATAGACCTGTTAACTCAACGTACGAGAGTGACAAGTCATCCTCACGAGACGTCTGCGCTGGCGGGGTCATATTCTTCGTCATCAACCAGGATAGTTCATCTTCGAAGCAATTGCTCCAGCTCTGCTATGGGGTTGGAAAAAGCGATGTTGTAGATAACGAAAAACCTAGCTGATGACAGTTAAAGCTGACCTGGAACCCAACCTGGGCCCCTGTATCTATGGAGTTTGCCATTGAAACAGTGAGTGGCTAGAGATCACCCAATCGTTAACTTTAAATTATAAGGCTTGGTCAGCCTTCATGAGGGACACGGTAACGAGGATGGATGGAGATGACTAAACCCACCAGGGGGTGAATGGTGTTTCAAGCACAAGTAAACTAGTATTACTAGTATAATTAGTATAACTAGATTTAAGGTAATAAATATAAGGTTTCCCTTTATAATTTGTATGCTGTATTTTGCGTCACTATGAAGGAAACTCTCCACCACAGTACTGTGCAGAGTCGCTGTGATTGGATACCACTGTTTTAAGGTATTCCTTTACATTATGATTAGATATAAAAAAATATTCTGAATTAAAAATACAACTGGATTAGTTACCGTGATAGAATTGACGATGAAAATAGGTATTCATTAAAAAGAAATTACAAAATATAAACTAGTTTTTTTTGTTTTTTTCAGAATTTTGTAGATGAGGATTTATAATTTGTATTATTTGGACAACTGTTCTTATCTGGGATATTATTTTCACAATGTTTTGGCCAATGTAACTTCCGACCTTCTTCAGGTGCATTTGATCACACTCGTGAATCTATGCAAATTTTCAAAATGGACACATCATGCAATGGATAAAGGTGTTAAGTAATAATCAGTTATTAAGGTTCAATTCTCACTACAGGCGATACTAACTGAGAATTAAATAAAAATTATTCAAAGCTTCTATCTGGTCATGACTGATGGAATAAAATCAATCTACTCTTGCGGATTAAATAATAGGGTTCAGTTCAAAATTCTGTAAAAAATTTTGAGTTTCACAAAACACACCTAAATAATGTTCATCAGCTGAAAGATTGTTAGAATAACATCCGAGATGAGAGCAGTAGTCCGAATAATCCAAATAATATTTGTACATTCTTTTTGAAGATGATTATAAAAGTTGAGAATAATGAATGAGAACCTTGTCTAAAAAAGAGACCTGAGATTTTTAAAAGTATGGAAGGATAAAAATGTAACATTAACCGATATATGAATAGGTCTACACCCACTAGATACTTAGATCTTTCATACATACATCGACGTGAAATGGTGAAAATAGTGGTGGCGGGGGGTGCCCCCTTCCACACACTGCCCAACAAGCCGACATGCATGCTGCGTGATGTCCTGAGCTCACAGCCGGCATCACAGGATGGAGAATGTTCCCACCTGTACGGAAGCATTTCATCTGCCAAAATGTGAAAAACTGGTCGCAGAAAAAAAAAAAATAGACAAGGCATAACAGAAAAGAATTGGAATTGAAGAGCATCACACATCATGCAGTTTTGTTTTTGGTTTTGTTTTACCTTTCATAGATGCCGACCGCTTCACTTTTGCAGGCTTGGAATTACTACTCTTGATGCCAACTGATGATGATTAATTTTTAGACAAAAAAAAATAGAGTTAAAAAAAATAATAGAAGTCCAAAGATAAACAAAATGATTAAAAACAAAAAAAGGAGGTAGAAATATGAAAAGAGAAACAAAAAGAAATGGATTGAAGAGAGTTGAAACGAAAGAGAGAAAATGAGAAAGAAAAATGAAAAAAAAGAAAAAAGAAAGATGGCATAACGAAAATTTTATTTTTACTGCAATGTTCAAAAGCAGGAGGAAAAAATATTTTACAATATTTTTAAGATGAGGTATTCTTATTTATATTAGTGACACGTTTCAGACAATTTTCTTCATCTATGTTTGTGTCATTTTCATAACATTTCGGTTGTTGTATTCTCCAACCTTCTTCAACCGTTTTCTTTCATAGTGGGTACTATAGGGCAATCTAGGATGATTTTGAGGAATTTATAAATTCAAAGTTTATGATTTTTTTTTTTTACCTCTACTCACATATTTATATTGCAATTAATTAGTAAAAAGGCAACTAATATAGGCCGGAGAGTACAATAAGCAAAACTGTGAAAATAAAAAAATAAAAAAATAAATGAAAGAAACAGCCTGAAAAATGCAAATAATATAAGCAGGATAAAAAGTTGGCATTAATCTTTTCATTTTTTTAAAAAATTTTAACTGAATAAGGACGGCGGTAGGATAATATTTGGTGTAAATTGAATTTATTAATCTATAGAATTGCTCAATTTTAAATTCACTTTTGTAGAACATGGTATTTCAACTCGCTTACTCTCCGTTATCTATACAATAAATAATTTTAAAAAAAAACAATTTCATGGTTGTGTGTGTGTATTTCTCGCATCAACATAACTAATTTATACATTGAATTTTTTTTTTTTTTTTTTACTATTAATCGAATATTTATTAAAATCAAAAATGCAATAACATAAAATAAAATTTAAAAAATCATATTTGAAAAAAAATAATTTAATTACAAAATTAAATGCACCAAAATGGATTTGTTTTTTCTTTAAACAAGTCGTCCATTTTAATGTTTTGTTAATAGTTGAAAACAGAAATAAACAGAGTACTTTGTGGCCCTTTCAAATTTTATAGGAATTTGAAAGCATTTAAACTGTCGAATAGAAAGTTATTTTTGGTTTTAATATTCTTAGCAAATCCTCATGTATTCAAAAAATTAAAAATTTTGGAAGCTATTTACATCCAATCATTTTTTACATAAACATTAAAAACAACATTATTTTAACAAAATTAGTTAATTTTATAACAATTTGGTTCAGTTAATAATTTAATGATCAATACTGTAATAATTAAATTAAACTTTTAAAATGCTATTTTAAAAACAAAATATTTTCGTAAAAAAACCCCCAAAAAACATAGTCCAACATATGCCCGCATATAAAAAAGGTGTTAAACTGAATATGATGATGACAGTCAAAACAAAACTGAAAGTAAAAAGACTCCCAAGTAACGCCGGGTAAATACAGCTAGGTTTTAATAAAGATTTTCTTTAGTTGACGCAAGATTTTCATAGGGCGAATGCCCTTCCCGACACCAACCCAGTAAAGTGATGGGGACCAGTGCTTTCATCTAGACACCATCTCAAGGTGATTGCCTACCAACGCTAAAGAGCGCTTCACCTTCCCTTTTGGGTTTTTTAAAATTTTGTTTTTCCATAAAAAAAGTAGAATTATTCTGAGGTCTTATGCTCCGTCACTCACTGCGGAGTCAAACTTCTGTTGGGAATATACCGAAAGGGGTCGTCTTGGTTGAGACGGGGATACACAACCAGTATACTCGCATCAAGTACAGTTTTTGAGTACTAGTTTCAAAATTAGTACTCAAAAACTAATAGTAACATGACGGAGTGATCAAGTATTTTGTTTCCTTGGTACAATTACCCCCCAGCCGGTTTCTAGCATTTAAAAATTACATGGGGATGAGTGTCTGATCGGGATTAGCTATTTTTTAATTTTTTATTTTGATACTAAGATAATTTAGATTTTCAATGATTATTGAGATTCAAAACTATAAGCACTCATTTTAATCGTTAATTAGCTGTGGCCAAATTTTTCAATAAAATCCATATCTGGCAACAGGGAAGAGTCACTCAAGCGAGTAGAAAAATAATTGATGTCAAGAATCAATAAAACATATTCCCCAACAAAAGATCATGGCAATTAGTTTTGTTGGAGTTTGATTTTCCTAAGCGAAGACCCAAATCACATGATAACAGAGCAACCAACTATTGATTGATTTAGCGATGTTGTCACAAATATCAAAGGCGGGACTCCGAAGTTCATATGTTCTTTTCCCTCTTTTCAGTCTGACCCATCAAAATGATAACATAATGTTTGTCCACGGCTCCATGCCACCAGACCAGTGATATTAGCATGTTTTAGAGACCAGATCATTACAAATGTTTGGTAAGCATGTCTTTAATTATATCCACGTATAAGGAAGTTTTGACATGTGTGCAGATTTGGTGTATTACTTTTAAACACAAATAAATCCTGTTATCTCTATCTATATAAAGTTAAGCATGTGTATATGTTTATATAGTTGTATGTACTGGATTCAATCCTAAAGAAATTAATTGATAATTATGAATTTTGGAACACAGCTGCTAGGAGTAAGAGAGGGTAATGGGAGCTATATTTAGTTTAATTTTGAATTTAGTTTTATGGAGGTGAAAAGAGGGTGGAACCCCTTTGTGAATACTCAGATACCTCTGATTTTTGTGACATTTTAACCATAGGTATAAGGCATCAATTAATAAATATTCTACAAATTTCAGTTTCTCTTGAGTATTTGAAAAGGTTTTAGAGGTGGGGGGGGGGGGGCATAATATTAGCACAACCTTCCATTTGAAAATTCAAATATTTCAGATTGGCATTAAATTGTATCCAGTCATTAGACACCAATTAAGAGAGATTTCAAATTGTTCTTAAGGCCCCCTTATTTTAGACATTTTCAAGAATCAAAATCATGTAATGGATTTTGATTACAATTGGAATAAGGATTCTTGATATAAGATTCAGTAGCACTATATGTTGATTTTGATCTTTGTAAGGGGACATATAAATGGTGAAAACTTTTCTGTTCTGAATTAATTTTACCTGTCCTGGGACGGGTATTATTCTAGTATCTTTATAAGTAAGATTTTTAGTTCTCTTGTTTATCTCTTATGTGTTAGAACGATTAGGAAATCCAATAATCTTATAGTTTATGTCAACTTGTGAAAACTAATTATGACATCAAATAGGTTGACCCCCTCCCGTAAAAAAATAAATAGCACCCATGGAATCGTTAATAAATAATTAAAAGTAGGTATCTGTTAGGACAACTAACGAAAACGAGTTACGCCCCTTGAACCAATTCGGGAGTTAAGAGTTATCGCCCTTGGAAATGGAGTCCTGCCCAGAGAGAAAGTAAACACAGATCACGGTTTTCAGACTGTTAAGATGTCAATCGCGTTCAAGGCAAATTAACTCATTAATTCATTCTGTGTTCAGTTTTAATAAATCTGTTAAACGTTTATCTTGATAGTTCATCCATTTTATTTACAAGTTATTATTTATTATAACCTAAATTACGAGGTTATAAAAGTACCCCAGTCCAAAATTTAATTTTCATTATATCTAAAAACTTTTAATGTGGGCACAGATCTTTGCAAAGCAAACAATGGTACCAAATTAATTGTTAGCCACCAAATTATGACAAAAGTTTGTTGGAAATTAGAAAATCTTGTGTTTATTGTGACAGAAGCCAATTTTCACAGTGTATAACTAAAAGTGCAGGCTTCTAACAAGTGAAAAATCCTTAGTTACAACTGTAATGGCATCTTGTAGTAAATAAAAATTAATCATAATGAAAGCAATAATTACTAGATCAAAACAGCCTAAACATCAGGGAAAATCCCATTACCTCATAAAAAATGTACAAAAAATGACATGGAAAGGTAACTTTAACTGTTCATATAAGATTCATTTTAACAGCTAACACATTGAATCTTCTTAATATGAACCATAGCACATTAGAAACGACGCTAAACATTTCCTGTAATAGTAAATCTATATATAAAAAAATCAGATTTGGACCATATAAAACGAAAACACAATTTGAAAATAGGCGAAAACATCTTAGTATTTCATTCATTATAGTTTTCAACTTTCTTTTGTGAAGTTAACTTAAAAATCTATATTTAGCCCAATATATTGATGAGTGGTCTTTTTTCTTTAAGATGGGACTATCGTTATATGCATAGAGATATACAATATTTCACACACCAAATTTGAAACTTTTTCATGTAAAAAATAAATCGGCAGTCATCAAAAATAGTAACCTAACTTGAGTAAGCCTTGAATAAAAAATCTATTAATACAAAGAGAAAGAATTGTACATTTATGAAGAAAAAAAAGTTAAATTGACATCCAAATTTTATCTCCCCCTCCCCCCACAAAAAAAGGCTGGTTAGTATTCAACATAATCAACTGCGCTTTTTGTCCAGAGTAGTAAATATACAGCTCATTTTAAAGCAAATACTTATGAATATTAATGATCAAATAGCAAGAGACTTGTAAAGAATATTCAGTTGCTTATGTAGATTTGAAAGAAAAGACATCAAAGCAAAGGCTCTAGGCAGAACGATTCGTAGAGGTGACATTCACGTACAAAAAAATAAAAAAAATATGAGAAGAAAAATAAATTTCTTTAGAATGCAGAATAGTAAATTTGAGCAATCAAAGAGTATTTATTGAATTATCAGGTGGCTTCAAATTTAGCTCTAGTCTTCACTCGTCCTTCAATGTCATGACAGAGCCATGATCAGATGGACACGCAATGTCGGGTCAGATCAGCTCTGAAACCCTGTTGGTTCGGCTGAATATATCAAAGTTTGATGAACTCCTGATAATCAGTCGGTTACATTAGTTTGGCCACATTGAAAGGAGCGATTCTTGGATAAGAAAATGCAAGCATCTTGAGGTGGAAAACTGGAGGGAAGGGAAACCACCCATAAAAACTTGGATGCCAACCATCAGCAAGGATCTTAGACAATAGAATTTGAACAGAATCAATCCTTAAGATCGCAGGCTGCCAGAAAACATTAGACCCCTGACCAAGCGAAATAAGACAATAAAATGGATGTTGTTGATTATTAATTTATCTCAATATAGCATGACATGATAGAGGAGAGTTTTAAAAAGTTAAAAAATAAAATCTGAAAGGTAATCTAATATTATACAGCCAAATTGTTGGCAAGAAACAAATTGAACACAGCCTTATAAAAGAGATCATAGTTTCTTTATTCGCTATCGAACAAATCCCCAAAATAAAAAGTTCTCAGTCTGTAATCTTTGATTGGAAGGATTCTCTAGACGTAATATCAAACAGGGCAGTAATAGTTGGCTGACTGGAAATTTGAGTGGCCTCAATGGAGAGCTGTTGGAATACATTTATCTCTGACCACAGCCTCGCAATTTCTGCATTTTTCTATCTTCATTTGTATTAGCAGTAGGGAGTCTCAGTCCAAACTGTATCTTCCTATGCTCATTATATTGTTATCCTGTAAACATGTACTTGTCATTGACCCCCCCCCCCCTCTGACTCTGCACATCGACCATCCATAACCTTCAACCTCCCATATATTCTTCAACTTGTATTCGAATACCTCCAATATGAGGAGGGAAATTAGAGAGGGGTGATGGAGATGACCATGTGTATATCCAAGAAAACACAACATATTCAATATGGAAGGCACATGTTGGAGAAGAGCCCTGGTCATGTGCATCGCTATAAAACAATTTAATCTATATCATTATCTTGTTTGATATGTAAAGTCAAACCCAAATAGCATTTAAGCTGACAAATTACACTTTGTTTCTGACTAGTCAATTTCCATTGATTCTACTATATTATTAGCAATATAATAATATACTTAGCTACAATTTATTTTTTTAAATTACTTAGTTCGGGCCAAACGACTGCTAAGAGTAAACATTTTAAAATAATCACCTAAAAATAAAAATCAGCGAGTGGGATAACTCATTTCAAATTGAATATAATACTTGTCTACCTTAAGTTTAAAAATGTGCAAACAAATAAAAATGAAAAAATGAAATTACTTCACTGCATCCCGGGCAATGCCGAGCAGTTACAGCTAGTAGAATATTAAATATTCTTATTCTTCAGTGGTGACCCCGAGTTTCGAACGTGCACACAATAGAAAAACATGGAGGAATAACACGAAAATATGCATATCAAAATTTTCATATTTTACATTAGTTATCTCTCGACAAACACATTCAAGTATCAGATGGATACGTAAAAATATCCATAAGTTTAATATTAGCGACTCCTAGTTCTAAACAAAGGGATCAATTTTGTATTTTGCACAGGCAAATTAAAAATTGTCTCACCAATTACAGAAAGCCATTAAAGAGAATAAAAAGAAGAGAAGAAATAAGAAAGAATGCGGGTGCCATCTACTGCTGTTTTGGTTCTAATATGAGTGATAAGGAAACCAGATGGGTTTAGAAGAAAAATAACAAGAATTAAAGCATTGGCAATTTAGGTCTCATATCTTGATAATAATGAAAGAAAGCTGTGAAAAATTTCATAAAAAGAAGCACTGCCAGCTTTAGAGCTGTAATCACCTGGCGTTGCCCAGGAGTCTATTTAGTGTCACTCATTGAGCACCCTACTCCCTCCCATTTGCCTTTTTCTTAATTTCTTGTAAGAAAATATCTATATTTTTGGAAAGATAATTCAATTGCAGGAATATACGTCATTGAAATAAAATCGATAAGACATCCTATGAAGACTTGAAATTTAAATCACAAATACTTCCCAGCTTTGTTTTTCTTTTAATGAAACAAACATGATACAAAACATTTTTTTAACAGCTGTTGGATGTCAGCCCTTTTTCCCCCCTAAAGAAAAAAGGATTTTTGTATAGTTTATTTGAATTACTTATGGTATCGTTTGTTCACTACATTAATCGAATAAAATTGTTTCAAATTATCATGTGCTTTAAAAAAATTTTTAACTTAAAAAGGTGCCTTTTATGATAGTAGTCTTCTGGGGATTTTTAACTGTATCCTTTAATTTATTAGGTTAGATTGATATTAGACATGAAATGCCAAATGAAAACAATCTCTCCCAGTGGATTAAATAAAGGGTTCATTTCATGGCATTCCATATTCATACGAATAGGGTTCAGCCAGGGTTCAGCTTAGAATTTCTAGGTTATCGACTACAACAAAAGGTTTGCGAGTACAATCAGTGAAAATTGCAGCAAACAAGATGAAGAAACTAGTCCAAAAAGATGAGGAAAATAGTCCAAAAAGATGTAAATCATAAGAATAATTTAGTATGAATTTCTATGATTTCTTTTTCTACTATCTAATCAAGGGATGTCATTTTCCTTTCTGTACCTAAAACGAAACAGAACTTCCATGAACAAAGTTTATTTCCAAGAACTTCCCATCTGTGGAATACAATATTGTGAGGCTGCTTCCAAACTGAGTAAAACATGGTCTCTTTTAAGTTCAATGTTAACAAATTCTTGTTGAGCCGCCCACTTAAATAATCAAATTCCGACCATTTGAGCCATTGTTTCCAATCCTCTCAAGATGTTGTTCATCGTCAACTGACAATCTCATTAATCCTTATCCTTCGGGCCTTGATAAACAGTGACTAATTAGTATATAAAAAGATCTAGATAGATTTAAAACATTTAAATCAAGTTTCAGAAAGATTTCTATATGAATCTTTCTTTCTCGAAATTTGATTTACATGTTTTAAATCCATTTATAATTACATAATAGCTCTACTTTATGGAACTGATAAGTTATTGAGCTTACATTTATTTTGCAGGTTTGGAATAATTCGCATAGATAACTCTAAGCGAGTTTTCCTAAGTGATTTTGAATTAATGTGTACCCTAAAGAAGGTGAGGCGCTGACAATGGTATAATCACGTTGACACACCCCAGTTCTTGTTAGATCACTGCAGGTAAGCGATGTTGAGTCTGGTCAACACTAGATGGGTGATCATTTGTGAATACCAGGAGCTATATGTGGGAGGAGACCGACACTTCCCTACAAAAACTAATGTCGTCAAAATGAGATTGTGACTGACAACTGCAAAATAGAGGTTATCTTCTATATAATGTCTATAGGTTTGGTTTGGTAGTTTTGTTTTACGGCATATCAACCCTTTTTGGGTTATTTAATGCCGAATCTGGTCATTATAGTGAAAGTTTTTATGCTTCAAGTTCTTTATATCTTCAAATGTTTAATCATGGGTTTTGGTTTGGTAGTTTTGTTTTACGGCATATCAACCCTTTTTGGGTTATTTAATGCCGAATCTGGTCATTATAGTGAAAGTTTTTATGCTTCAAGTTCTTTATATCTTCAAATGTTTAATCAGGGTTTTTGGTTTATAATGTCTATATTCTGGATGTGAGAAACATGAGGTGGTAATGCACAAGATACATGTATAGAAAAACAATACTCTTAAGAGATTCACAATATAAGCAAAAGTAAGTCAACGCAAAGTAAATTCTGGGAGTTTTAGTGAAAAGAAGATTTAATTACAAATAACATAATACAACAATAACAAATGAAAAATGGCTTGTCAGAATCAAAGTTTGATCTGTCAGCTCAAATGCTATTTAGGTCTAACATTTAAAATCCGGTCAACATAATTTTATATATTCGGTGTAAAGAAGATGAAAATATGTGATGAGATCTTATGTTTTTATTTTTATTAGTTTTGGCTCAGATTTTCCCAAGGCTTCAAAGAGCACACTTTTCCCAGTTTACCCCCCACCCCCCTCAATTATCAACTTTATCTTGTTAAAAACAAATGCTTTAAATAAAAGAGGTTTGCTTTTAAATTGGGTTTGTTTATTTTAACGCAAACTATTTTTAGACTTTTGTTAAGATTCAATAGTTATTAGATTTAAACAAGTAAGCTTGCTGAACATGACTTTAAGGTCGCCCGTCATTTCCCTCAGGAAATAGAATTTGCAATTAAAAACAAGCGTATTATTAAGCTACTCAACAATACACCAGCTAAATTACACAGTATTTGGAGTGAAACGAGGTTATAAATAGTATCCCAATAAAGACAAACGATGTAGACTTGTTTTTCTTTGAATCAGACAAATAATCACGCATAATCGACACTTTTTCTTTCATTGCTTCAACAACTTTTATAATTGAAGTCACTTTGTGCCACAAATTAATAAAAAAGTCTTGAAAGCATCAACTTAAAATGCGATATATCACTAAAGATAATGATAACTTACTAAAATATTAACACCATTTCTCTGTCATTATTTACTTAACTTATTTAGAATAGAAGGCAACAAAGTAAATGTTTACATTAACATTTTAACGTGTAAAAAATTGAACTTTTATGTCTGATTTTACGTATTACGGACAATTTCTTTTTCATAATTTATTATTCTTTAATTATTGACTCATATGTCTAGACTACTTCATTTTTTATTCTTTTAAATTTTGTTAAAACTTGTTTATTTTGGGTAACAAGAATGTTGAAGCTTTATTTTCTTGTATAAAAAAATCTGCTTTTTGTAGATAATAAAATTGTAATTATTTTTTTCATGTATTTTGTCTTTTGAGCATCTCTTATTTTACTTAATTAATTCATCAACTTCTTTTAATATAAAAAAAAATATATACACACACACACACACACAGACAGACCTAATAGGTCACGAGTGGTTTATTTAAAAAAATTCTATTTATTTTTTTACAAAAGTCTAATTTGGTTTCCACGTTGTAAGGAGATGATCTTAACCTCACAAGTACTTACAAGTCCAGATTCGTTTGATATTTATCTGATAGTCAACTTGTATATTCCACTTCAGTTTCAACATAAACACAGAAATGTCTGTCTTTTTCTTTTGTAAATATTTAGACTGCACAACTGTCAGCATCTAGTTTGCCATTTTTTTTTTTTTTTTTTTACATACAACTATTGCTTCTTCATTTTTTTTCAGAACTTTTGAGATGTAAAATTAATCAATGTTCATGTATGATTATTTTATGCAGACTTATTTCAGAGTACGCCAAGTTTGCTGTATATTATAGGATTAATATATCTTTAAATCCTATATTTATGAACCAATAGCATAAGTGTAAACAAGTAAGACAAGCCTTAAAATTAAAACTATCACATTTTGTACAAACAACGGCTCAAAGGAAAAGGACGAAATTATAAAAAATAACAAGTCATCTAACTTATCTACAATTACGTCTGTAGACTAAAATTCTTTTTAGCCGCCAAAAACAAAAACGCTTGGTGGAGCCGGTAGTTTTAGATAAAAAGAATTAAACACAGCCACGAGAGTCAGGCAGACATGAACTAGTCAAAAGATAGGATGCAATGCACTCTCAAGAGAGGTTTACCCCAGCGAGTACAAATAAAAAAGATGCCTCAAAATTCAAAACTATCACACTTTTGGTATAAACAGTGGCTCACAAAGGAAAATAATGAAATTATGTTTGAAAACTAAAATCCTTTTACCCGACAAAAGCAAATAATACTTCCAGGATCTCTCCCACAGATTCCAATAATATTCCAGCTAAGTCTGGTTACACGACCTCGATATTATTACTAGTATTATTATTATTATTATTATAATAATATATTTTTAAGTGTTACTTATATTGCAATTTTCTTCCTGGTATTCTAATCTACTATTTATATTTTCGGTTTCCATATTACATTTAATTCTATACTAGGTCTATTTAGGAGGTCATTGTCATCCAACGTATGTGCTGATTCTTTGAGATATCTTACTCTATTGTTCTTCTGTCTATAATTTTTACTTCATTCTACAAAAGCCGATGGTTCCCTACATATGTGGTCAGCCATAGCTGAATTTTCAATATCTCCATGTATTACGGTTTTCTGAGGTTCTTCTAGCCTTACTTTTAGTGGGCGGCATGTTCCACCTTTGTATATTTTTCCACACTTACATGGAATAGCATACATGCAGTTCTTGGTCAGTTTCTGTCTGAGGCTCGGCTCGGACAAGATGTTTTCGGAGAGTTTAGTCGCTCGTGAATACCATCCTGATGTCATACCAAGATGAGAATAGTAATCCAAATAATACTAACCTGTGTAATATATTATACTTATATTTACTGATTAAATCAAATTAAATCAAATTTTAATCAAGTTTATATTGGGTTTTGGTGACGGTGGCTAAATCGTTAACTACACTGACTAGAAACCTGGGTGTGCCAAGTTCGAATCCAGTTCGTTCCACAGAAACACTTTTATCAAACCCACACCTGACCTTGTGTCTAACTTCCTGGAGAAGAGGTAAATAAAATAAAATAGTAAAATTAAATTCTATTTTCTGTAATTAACCTTGAAATTTCTACAAGCCCCTGCTAGTTAAGAACTAATTTTTCAAAATTATAGAAATTCAACAATTTTGGTTTGTAACTGGACCAAATCTGAAAAGTAAATAAATGAAAAATTCTAAAACGTATCACATCACCCACCCTCTCTAATTTTAATATACCACAACTTTGGTACTAAATGAAATAAAACTTCAAAAAGTCACATAAAATTTTTTTTTTAATTACAAATTTTCATTGCAAGAAAAAACATCTATATAATATTAACATTTTGATAATCTTGCTTGCTTGAACATTGAATGTTTTTTGATAGTGAGGGGGGAAGCAAATGATACAAATTATAGGAAGAGAGGAATAAAATTAGCAGTAGTAGCAGCAGCATAAGAGAAGGGGAATAAGAGGAGGATGTAAATAAATAAATGACATGAATAAAGAAGAAAGAGTGCACAGGAGTTCTCTTTCATTACCGGTCAACATCGGTTGGACTTTTTAGTTTTATATAAAAAAAATTCAACAATGGTTGGAGCTTTTTACCATTTGGTATGTCTCGAGATACAATATTAATGAAATACATTATATATATAAAAAAAAACAAGGAACACTTATCTACAATGTACAAAACCATATATATTAGTAAGTCTAATAATTAAGTTTCATGTTTTTCATAATGATTAAACTACTTCAATAAGCCTCTCAGCTTCTAACTTCAATGAAAACGTTTATTAATTTCATTTCTAACAAAGTTGATTTCTTTTTTTTAATAAGGGTCTGTACATCTAAGTATAGTAGTTTTCTTTACAATTGAAAAAAGTAATGTCAAGTTTTGTTCTCATAATTCTTGTACTTAACTGAAGTGGAAACAAAGACAATATGTTGTCAATAGTCCCAAGCCACAAAACAAATGAGTCATCATACACCAATTAATAATCTAATAAAAACTTAGTCTCATGGATTATAAATTAGATTAGAAATATAAAGATTTCCTCATTCCTATGGGAATAAAAGCTTCATTTAAGTTCATGATGTTAAAATACAAATACAAGAATCAAATAAGCAGATCATATTAATATAGACTCACCAGGGAAAATCAAATAGAAAACATTGATTACAGATGTTTCCATCCATATAAAATAACTAGAAAAATACCGAAACAAGTTTTGCACCACTTTTATGTCCCCATTACAAAAATTAAGATCAAGATATAATGCTACCAAGCCTTATGTTTAAAATTCTTATTCCAATTTTCATTGAAATCCATTACATAATTTGGATTTTAGAAAATGTCTCAAATTTAAAGTTTAAGCTTAAGGGGTCTTAAGAAATTGAATTTCAGGGAATCTTGCTTAATTGGTGTCGAATGACTATGGATCAAATTTAATGCAAATTTGAAATATTTTAATTTTCAAATATGAGGTTGTGTCCATATGCCCCCCTAAAAAAACGTTTAAAATATTCCCAAGAAACTGAAATTTGAGGAATATTTATTACTTGATGTCTAATACCTAATGTTAAAATTTCACAAAAATCGGAGGTATCTGAATTTTCAAGAAGGGCTTCCACCTCCTGTTTGCCTAAAACTAAATTAAACTAAATATAGCCCACATTATGCCTAGCAGCTGTGTTCCAAAATTCATAATGATTGGTTTATTAGTTTAGGTGTGAATCATACATACACAGAAATATCTAAACATACACATAGCTAACTTTATATAGAGATTAAAGAAACCAAAACTGAAAGAGAAAATAAATGCATATATAAAAAAAAAAATCATCATTTGCTTTACAAAGGATTAAGAGACAATTCAATATATTAACACTTTCTTATAGAGAAACTTGTAAACCAAATCTACTAGAGTTGCCTTGATACCAGAATTTTAACTTTGATATGATACTAGAATAGAAAAAAAAAACATACAACTTTTGATACCACATAAAACAAGTCTTATATTAACACCACTGGTTAATGGGCCCTATAAATCGTGTTTATTTACCTCCTCTGCAGGAAGTTAGACACATGGTCAGGTGGGGGTTTGAAAAGCCAGCGCACTAGGTGACGTGCACTCTGGCATACAAAATATGCCTGAGCAGCCCCATTTGCACTCACCAGTAGGGGTGCCTCAGGCGATTAGCAATAAGTTAACCCCTTCTCTGAACAGAACCATACCTCAGCCCAACAGATGTAAGGCCACTGTCAAACTCATTGTTGAGAACATATCCTCGACTAAAATGTGCCAGGTAAGTATGATTTTCTTTTATGTCACATACCATTAAGCCAGACATGAGAAATAGAAAGAGTGCAAAGAGGGGAAGAGAATCGAAAGTGAAATGAACATGGTGCAACAGCTAAATCAAAATCCGGTCAGGAGAGGAGATCAAAGGGCTGAGTGTTTTGAACTTGTCTTCTTTTAAAGACAAGTTCAAAACACACAAACAAAAGAGTAAGAAATAAAATCTGAACAGTAAAATATTAATTTTATATTTATTTTAAATTTCATAGCATTATAATTTTAAACAGTTTTGAAATCAAACATTATTAACATATTGTATAGGTTCTTTAAAAGTATAGGTATTGAAAAATATTGAACTATTGACGACTATTACAAACATCACCTTGTCTACAGCTCTAAGTAGACAAATGCACATTTCAAATTTTCTTTGAATAAATGAATGTCTTTTCTGTTGTTACTAAAAGATTTTATTAGTCAATTTACCAGCCTTTCTAAGATATATAATCCTTAAGTTATTTCTTCAGAAAATAGTCAGACATCAACATTAAATACATAAAAAACAAAAAACAATTAGTCACTCACATACAAAGACAAAACTATACTTCAATACCTTATCTACCAAGCAAATTTTATGCAATAAAATTATAGTTCCTGTCTGTTTGTTTATTCACAAACTTACGGTTTGGAAGAGGAATGCCCATAACCATATATATTCTAAAACTACATTACTTAGGGTATTTGGATAAGTATATTTCATTTTGATCAAAGGAGGCCCCGATAATAATGTGGTATCTGCGATCATGTCGGATATTCATAAAAGAAAATAATACTTTTCGCTTTAGTTTATTTATAACTTGAAAATTATAGAAATTAAAACAGAATAGAAATAGCAATATGGGGTTCAGGGTTTGGAGCATGTGTACACACGAATCCTCATTGACTTCTGGGAAATGCCGAGTGTGCTTTGAGAGGGTTAAAGACTATGAATTTACCAAAAATTATTTCAATAAATGTCACTGTACTTACACCCCCCTTCTCACCCAATTAAGTACATCCTTGGGCCCCACCTGAAAAATTGAAAATTTAGAAATATAAAAAAAGGTAATATGATGTCATGGGCTGGAGGATATATGATTCCTCGTTCAATACTGAATAGCACCGATTTGTTCTGCTCGAAAAAAATAAATTTAAAAAGATTACACAATTGTTGAAATCCATCCTGGTTTGACTTGTGTATCTGGCAAACAAGCCAACATCTTACTCTATAGTCGTTCCCCTAATTAAAGATCTAATCCAGAGAGAATAATGTATGACCTTCTCTCTCGCTCTCAGTAGATCTCTAATAGATTTTGCTGCACCCCCCCCATTAAGTAAGAACATAAAGAACACAAGAGTTCAAGATGAATGTGAACTTTTACACAGAAAAAAAATCTACAAAATTTAATGTCTTTTTCAAAATAAAATCTAACCGAAATATAAAAGCATAAACAAATGATTATTATTAGAAACTCAAAATTATTTATATTTGAGAGATTGAAAAGTAATTTATGTAATGCATAACTACAACATGTCTAATTATCCCTTGTATAAAATTAAATATCTTTCAGCGGATCAGTCATCTATTAAGGATACTGAATTTTGTTTAAAAGAAAAAAGGGGAGGAAAGAAGAAAAAAAGAAAAGGGCAGAAAGTAAAAAAAAAAAGCAGAGAAACAGAAAAACGAAAATAAAAAGAAAGGAGAAAATAAAAAAAATAAAATAAAAAAGAAAAACAAAACAAAGGAGAAAAGAAAAAAAACGAGAAAAGAAAAAGGAGGAAAAAGAAAAAGAGGAAAGAAAAAGAAAAAAAAAAGAAAAAGGGAAAAAAAAAGGAAAGAAAAAAAAGACACCTTTAACCAATCGTATTCTATCTCTTCCAAGTTTGTTTATCAAGTTATTATATACATACAACATTTATGATGGCATTTTTTTAGAATTTCACAGAATGCCCCTCCCCCTCCACGAAAAAGATGTTGCTTATTTTTTAGACATTTATACAACAGTAAACTCTAAAATAGAAAACATTCTGAACAATCAATTTAAACATTTGTCTAGTTTTTATTTTTTTAATTTTCTTATATCAGTTCTTTTTCGTCATGCATCTTAAACATTATATTAAAAACTTCTTAAGAACCTTAACCTAAACAAAAGCCACTACGGAATACCACTGTCATCTCCTCGTCACGTGCAGTGCACAAATTACATAAAAAATGTTGGGTGTTTTTTAAATTAAACCGTTTCATTAGCAAAATGCTTGTAGAGAAAGACAACTTTCAGAACGCTTTTGGGGGAGAGAATTCATTTCATATAAACAGACCATAATCTCAACATACCTGCATTAACAGAAGAAAAAACATACCTGAAATAAAACTTTTCCTTCTTTCATTTACATCTATAAATAAAATAATCAAAATAAAAACGTAAGGACTCATTCAAAAATATATGAAACATTTGGAAGTACTTTACAATTACGCCATCATGAAAAAAAAGCGCCTTGTTATTTTTTTTTTTGATAGATTCAAATAGCAACCTAACGTTAAAATAGTAACCGTCTTTGGTGACACCATTGTCCTTAACCTATGAGAAAAGTTTAGTGAGGAAAAGAAATCCTTCTAAACTAAAGCCATCTTTATTTTTGTTCCAATCAAGTGCGTCTTTTGAAGGAAGGGGGGGGGGGGCTGCATTTTCTCCAAGTTAAAAATTTACCATGTGTCTAACTTTTCCTTCAGAGTGAGGCAAGTAAATAGGGGCTCAAAGAAAATGGCTGAAACCCATAATTATATCCTGTAATAAGTAAAGATTTTAATAAAATAAAAACAACTTTTATTATTCGGACTACTATTCTCATCTTGATTGTTCAAAATTCCGTAGAAGTTCCTAAGTTCGACAAAGATTCACAAATTCTAAAAGATGCATTTGAGAAAGTTGGAGGTTACATCAGCCAAAACGCTGTGAAAATAACTACTGAGATAAGGGTAGTAGTTCGAATAATCTAAATAATACTTGTCTCATCTTGGTTGTTATATTCACAACATTTTGCCCGATGTAACCTCTGATCTTCTTCATGTGCATCTTTTTTAACTTGGGAACCTTTTCAAAAAACTTGATTCACAAGTTAGACTAGAAGGTTCCCATGTTTGAATAGATGCACCTGAAGAAGGTCGGAGGTTAGATCAGCTGAAACGTTGTAAAAATAGCTACCAAGATGAGAATAGCAGTCAAAATAACACAAATTATCAATCTCCACCTCAAAATTTCCAAAACATAAAAAAAGCTACTTGTTTGTTATCGAAATGCATCAAAAACGTAAGAGTTTATGGATTATGGAAACATCCACACTAAGAATTGGATTATTCAAAAAAATAATTTGGTGCTTTTTTCATGGTGGGTTATCATAACAAAGCACTTATTTTGTACGTAAAAACAAACATGATAACACACTAGAAGAAATAATCTGGAATAAAAACATTTGAACAGGTTAGGAAAAAAAAAAAAGAAAAGAAATAAAAGACAAAGAAAAATAAAAGTTGGGGGTTTTCTACATAAAGACACATGCACACAATTATAATAGGCAAATAAATATATTTATAACTGAGAAGGTGCATATACTATTGCGGTCAGCCATACTTACTAAGATTCCTTAAAGGTAAATGATAACAATATTCGATATTGCTATTAGCAATCTGCCTCCCTAAATACCTCCCAGCCCGCCTTCAGATAAAGAGTGGTAACCCTAATGATTAATTACGGCTAGCTACCTACCTGGTGATTTTTCCACTGTAGCAGTTTCGGGTGGCGCCCCAGAAACACTTAGACTTCGTGCAACTCCTTTCACAGGGCCGAGAGGCTTCTGCGGAGCAGGGGATTTATTTGGAATAGATTTTGTAGGGACACCTTGCAAGCTGTGCTGTCGTTGGACCGAGGGGGTCGTGTCGCCAGACTTAGCTGGAATATTATTGGAATCTGTGGTAATATTGTGGTCAACGCACTTGACCATTCCAACGGGCTTGGTCTTGGGCAAAGTGTTAGACTGCACCGGAGTGCCGCCTTGGGAAGGGCTGGATGACCTCTCCCCTTTAATAGGTGTACTTGTTACCAGATCTACAAGCAGTAGAAAAAAAGCATACAAAAGCAGCAGCAACAAAAAAGGGATCTTCTTAAGGTTTACAATCATGAAAAGATAAAGAAAATATATATCGATACACGTAAGTGTATTTAATGCATGGATATAAGATAAAAAGCGTGAATGTGCAGCGGACAAGACTCCATTTGTTTTAATTTGCTGAATAAATAAAAGCAAAATAATTTTTTTTTATTCAAACTAATACACAAGATTTGCAAAAGGCAAAATAAGATCTTGCTGAAATAGCTTCTGATAGTGCACTTATAAAAAAATTAAAAAAAAAGCGGGCAGGTGTAAAGTGTTCATTCTTCAAGATGCCTGGAACAAAATATCAGATAAACATTTAACTGAAAAATAAGAAAATCTTTATTAAAACTTGTTCCTATTTTCTTATGTATTCGGTCAAATTTGTAACTATATTTGTTTGGGTACAGCCTAGCGTAACATTGCTTGACCAACCGTCACCAAACTTGATCAAAATATCGATTATGGTCTAACTTATTATGGTCTAACTTATAACTGATTTAACTTTAGGACACCTAGATCAAAGTCAAGGTCACAGAAAAGCTAAAAGTAACACTTTTATCGATAAGTTCGACTCTGTTCATTGTAGAGACTCACTACTTGGTCCATATAGTGGCCAATGAAGCTCCGCATCTTATACGACCGACCATGAAAAGTTTGGTCAAGTTTAACATTTTGATGGAATTTCAACTTACATTGTCAGGCAGAGGTATGCAGCCTCGGGACTGACTTATGTTCTTGTTAATTATAGAAACTAGTCTAGATTTTATCAATATACAACGATAACATTATTAAACTAGCAGTAACAAAAATGAGATAATGTCCTTATATTTGGTTTAACGTCTGTTTTACATGCTAGCTTTTAGAAATTGACTTCCAAACTAACCTATCTCTGGCAAGGTCCTTATTTATCTCTCTTTCTCTCGAATCTATCCTTATCACCCCCCCCCCATGTTGGTCTTCCCCTGCCAAATGGCATTGCTACCTCAACTGTTCTACATCTACTAACTAAAGCATCAAACCAATAAAGTCATCTGTCCTAATCTTTTGCACTTGTATCTTTTTGAATTGTTTTACTCTGTTCCTTCTGCTGTTGGATTCTTGACACTTTCTCCCCTGCCCCCTCCCCCCCCCTGCTTTTCTATCTATTCATGGATGACTGTCTAAACTTCATCAATAACACTACTCTTATTGATAACTGTCTACATAATATGTATTGAACAGAGAATGACCCATTTAGTCAAAACTGTCAGTATGACCCAATCAATAAGTGACCAGACAAGCATTTATTCATGAAAATCAAACTTTTTTTTTTTTTAGTTATGTTTAAAATTAAAAAGCCCTAATCTCTATATTAATAAAAATGTGTGACCATTTCCAGTGCATTTATGTATTTCTTATGTGAATCTAACATTGATAATTACACATTGAATCTTTTAATTTTATAATTTACGATTAATCAGGTATTTATAAAAAAATAATTTAATCACAAAAAAATAAATCCATTATAATGCACTTTAAACAAGTCAGCCATTTTAATCTTTTGTTAATAGTTGAAAAAAAAAAAAAAAAAAAAAAGAATAAATCACTTTATGACTCTTCGAAATTTGAAAGGAATTTTTAAGCATTTAAACTGTCGAATAAAAAATCATTTCTAGCTTTAAAATTCTTAGATAATCCTCATGCATTAAAAGATCGAAAGTTTTGGAACCTATTTACATCCAATAATTTTATAGAGATTAAAACAACGTTACTTTAATAAAATTAGTTATAAAACTATAAAACTTTGGTACAATTAATAATCTAATTACCAAATGATACCGTAATAATTAAATTAAACTTTTAAAATCTTATTAAAAAAAATGGTAAAGCAAAAAGAAAAAAAAGCGAAAAAATGAAAGTAAAATACTTCCGGGCAACACCGGATAAGTACAGCTAGAGCCTATAAGTTTCTCCAGCTCTCCTAAACACCTAGCCCAGTCTAATAATACTAAACCTACAGTGATAATTACACACACGTATACTCTCAACGTGCTATGTAGTCTTTTTCACTCATTTCATTTTGCATTGTTTTACTCTTTGTTCTTTCATCTGCTGTCCTTTTTTGTTTGTTTTTCTATCTAATGCATTTCTTGTTTTCTGTTCTTACTGAGTGCAGCATTCACCCTGGGCAGGTTGAGCCGGCTTCCTCCTTCACCTGCACGAACTCTGCCGAGAAGACAAGCCAGTCGTTTTTCCATCGACGAAGACAAACCACTTGCAAGTTTGAGATTTTGCCGACGTCCTCCTTCATGGTAGTTACCAGGTTTTCAGCTGCCCACCAACACGTTTGCACCAATTGGGTAGTGGAGATGAGGAGAATATCTAAGATCAATTTTCCTGCTTGACGGCAAGCAGCAGGACCAAACCACTGAAGATATCACTACAACAGCGCAGAGGACAGTGGTTGAAGATTCAGTCATTGACATAGGCTGGTTACTTGGTCAATGCATTATGCTATGAAGAGAGTCGTTGTCGAATACTTCGATCTAATGTCAGTCGGCAAACCTCATCGACCAGATTTCAGAGTCATAAAGGGGAATAGTCTGGACAATCTCCTGATAGATACACTCTTTGGTGGCCAAGATTTCTCTCCTGTTCTAGAGGCATCGCCACAGCCACGTGAAAGTAGATCTTGCAGAACCGGTGCTGTGTTTCACCTCACCCATGCCATGACCAGATAGTAACACTGGGGAGCCGAGATAGACAAAGGTCTCCACATCATCTAAATCGCCCCCCTCCACCACCACAATCAATCATCTATCCACCAGTCGAACAAGTTATGACATAACCTTGAATTTGGCTGCATTTATGCGCAAGTCCACTGTGACTGCAGCAAAATGGATTTTCTTGAGTTCAAATTTAACCTCGTCAGCTGTTCAACCCAAAATAACAATATCATCCACGTAAGCCAGGTCTGTTACCACCATGACCTTTCCTACAGCAATGCCCCTGTAGCCGTATAAAGCCGTGTTGAGTGTGCAGTCAATGATGTAGTTAAACAGGATCAGAGAGCTTGTGCATCCGCCTAACTCTAATTTGCACATCGAAGACCTCTGACTCTGCTCTAGACACACAAATACGAGCTCGAATTGACTTGTAATAGCCTTTTATAAGATGGAGCAACTTCATAGGAATGCTTGGCCTTTTGGCCAAGATCAAAGTGTAGTATCTGTTCCGATGGATACTACACCCTATAGACCGGTGTCGTCTTGGTCTTCATTCTGCCGGTCTGTGGGTTTGTCCTGTGCAGTTCTAGGAGGTCCACCCTCCCAGGCTTTGCCTCCCCTCTTTGGGGAGGAGTAAGTTTATCGCTTACTGCCTGAGGTGCCCCTACCGGGGAATGCCGACGGGGTTGCCCAGGCATTTTTTGTAGGCCAGAATGCTCACCTTCTCGGGCGCTGGCTTATCTAATCCCACTTTCCCGACCTTGTGTCACATCTTACCTTGTGGGAGGTAGATAAATAAAAACTTCATAGGAATGCTATCTGCCTACATTATGGTAGATCGATCAACAGGGTTGAAGGTAGGCGCAAAGTCAATGAAACACATAACAGTTGATTGCTGGCGGGCCCATCAAATGCATGTACTGACACCTGTCTTAGCACCATTTATATAAATCTATATTTTATATTCTACGGCAAAACCACACGCTGGTTTAGTGTTATTAGGTTTTCAGGAGAAGGAGACAAACTAGTTTATTTAAGCCAGTCATAGCGATACAAGTCAGATTTTCATAAATAAATGCCAATAGAGAAAATATATAAAGACACTTAATTAAGATAAAAGTTGAATATAAATACTATTTTTATGCAATTTATCAAAGTCTAAACTGATCATTCATATCCAGATCTATTCTACTAAAGCCGAGTTCCTTTTTACTTATCTGCCCACAGAGACAAAGTTAGAAACAAGGTCGGTTTTTCATGTGGGGGATATCCATCACTCCATAAAGGAGCACTGTGGATCAGACAAAAATTAAAATTGCCCCTGTCGAGAACGATTCCCCTCCTCTGATTAAGGACAGAACAGATACTACACCTTGATCCCAACCCGAAGACCCAGAAAGTATACTAAAGCTGAGTTAATCAACGTTTGTTTCCCTAAGGTTGTTTTCCTATATATTTTAAACACAGAAAATATATGCTAAAATATTCTGCAGATAAAGTTATGTGTAAAAAAAAAAATCGATTTTAATTATTCATCAAGTGCCCCATCTTTCACAAACTTTCTATCTATCACTCATCCCTTCTCTCACTGTATGTTGTTTGACTCCAATTTCTTTCTCACTATATTAGCAGTCGAATGTAATAAAAAAGGAAGAATAAAAAAGATTAGAATAGTCGATTCTAAATGAAAGAGAATATCACTACACACAGTAATATTATTTAACCTGTAGATGTGGAGAGGGAGATATATAGTAATTAGAAAGAGATTAATTTTGAATTTTCACTTTATAATCTAAACAGAGCTAAATCGATGACACAATGAGTCATATATTTTTCTAGTATTATATCGATTCTGTTTTAATGCTCAATAAATTCTATGATCTGATGGAGAAGGTTAATTTAAAATTCTAAACCAATAAAACTAAGCTCAATCATAAACCTATATATGATATACTACATATATTACATAACAATGAATAAATGCGGAAGTTTAGTCACAGTGAGCTATTTTGATGGTAACATGGGTGTGATTTATCACACCCATGTTATCAAAATATCTCACTGTTACTTAACTCAATAATGCAATATCATTTTTGAAATACTATATATATATATATATATATATATATAGTAGAGAGCAACAACTCAAACACAGCTATTTGTATGCCTAATTTGCATAACTATTTTTAAAAAACTTTATTATAAATTAATGCTTGGTGTTATTCGTTTGTAATTTTATTGTCCTATTTTACTATATATATGCAATAATTTCGTCCATATTAACAATAATCAATAAAACAACAAAAAAGAATAAACTACCAAAAGCTTTCTTAAAATATTATGTCCATTAATTTTCAAGGGAGGTAATTTCAATACATCTACTTGTACCTATATATGATCCCAAACACTGATGTTTTTTTTTTGCATTATTCAACAGATTTTATTATCCTAGTTTTGCTTGTAAGAACAAATCTAAACCAATGGGTTAACTTGTTATGTAAAGTTTGAACATAAATATTGTTAAAGCATACAGCAATATTTAATACAAATAAAAATTGAAAAAGAAATAAGATAGATTCTAAACAATAAAATCTATTTTTTTAAACTGTTTTTCTTTGGACTATTGTCATTATCAACGTTGATATTTCTATTACGTTTCAGCTGATGTTCCCTTCAGAGTTGCGGAATGGAAAGGTATAAGGTCTGACTCCGACTAGGATTCCAAAACATTTTACTCCGACTTCTTTTCATAAAGTTTTCCAATATTCAACAATAATCAGAGTTGGATTAAAAAATCCTACTTCGCCTTTTAAAAATCTTACGAATTTGACTGACTCTTTCTGAAACCTCATATTTTGCAATCCTGGTTCTCTTTGAACTTGAATTCTTCGTCTGATTGATCTTTCTAAACCAGAAAACCCATCTTCTCGATTTTAGTTATAGTTTTATAACAAAATAATTCAATTAATACCATAATTATTAAATTTAACTTTCAAAATCCTATTTAAAAAAAATACATGGTAAAAAAATGCATAAAAACATCGAAACTATTTATTGGATTTAAAGGTTTTTCCATCCGATTTTATGGCAAAACCAATTGTTTTAATAACATATTCCTTCATTGGATTATATTTCCAAAACGTAAATAATTTCTTACAAGAAAATAATTAAAAGAAAAGACAAAAAAGAGATAGAAGGGGAATGTGCGAAACAAAAATTAAAGTAAAAATACTCCTGGGTAACACCGGGTCGGTATAGCTAGTAATAAAAAAAAAAGTAAAAAATTCAAGACATCTAAAATAAATAAACAAGTAAATAAAAAATAAAAAACTTATTTTCTATCACATAATGTTTTATTGATTTACATCATGTGAACCTTTATAGCAACTAATAACATCTTTCTATAATCATGTGCATAAAGTAATTCACTTTAACAAAAGGATGATAGCTTGATTCACAGATATAAGAATCTTCTTATCAAAATAAGCATCGATATTTTCTCTATTATGGAAACCCATTTCCCCAAGATGGCGAACATCCTGTTGTAGCATCAGCTGCACTAATCCAGACATTACGAGAATAGAGAACTATCGCTTAACAAAGGCTGTTCTTTGTTTTTTGACGAACGCAGAATTGGAAAACAGAATAGTGGTGCCACAAAGATTTAGAGACCAGCTAAAGAGACAAATTGGTTTGGTCGACATGCATCATGACTCATGGCCAAAGGGGCTGCCAAAGACCAGGTCAAGCAATGGTCAGTAATAAGGAAAACAAGCCATACCTTTAAAAAAACAAGAGTGCTAAGAAAAAAATAATAACTGATGCAGGCCAAAGATGGGTAGGATATTCTATTACAACAGATCAACTTCTGATTTTCTTAATGAAAAAGATTACTTATTATTCAAAGACATTTCTCTGCAATTCTTTCTTAATTTTGTGTAAAAATAGCTATTAATGTTTTGATTAAATTAACTTTGTCAAATTGAAACAGTCTATTTGTTTTTAATAAATCTAAATCTATTACTAATGGAGATTTGGTATCTGTTTGCTGAAGCCAAAACTATACTATTATTAAATATCATGGCTGTGGGTACCGAAAAGTCATTTTGACAAGAAGAGTTGCACCAGGCAAATGGATGCAAGAAACAACATAACATGATCGATTATCAAGAGACTAAATAATTATCGGATGTACCAAAATGAAAATAATGCACCTGACATCAAGGACCACCTGCATGGGAAAAACATAAAATAATCGATTGTCATCAGATAAGATAAATGTTGGATGTACGAAAGGTATATTGGCAAGAAGTACATGCAGGTTCAATCAAGACGCACAGAGAGAAGAAAAACAAATATGTTGGATTGTACAATGTATTGAAATAATCATCACAAGATAAAATACCCTGGGAAGCGTGGCTAGTGACAATGCTGTCCCGTGAGGGTATTTGAGGTGGTTGAATTACTGTGCGTGTATCATCCCTCACCATTACTGACAATAAAGACATATTGCTATATTTTCATATATCCATGTGTCGTCATTCTTTTTTAAGCACATCAGTAATAACACACTATTACTCTTTCAATGCTCATTCAGTTTACTATACTATTTCAATGCTCATTCAGTTTACTATACTATTTCAATGCTCATTCAGTTTACTATACTATTTCAATGCTCATTCAGTTTACTATACTATTTCAATGCTCATTCAGTTTACTATACTATTTCAATGCTCATTCAGTTTACTATACTATTTCAATGCTCATTCAGTTTACTATACTATTTCAGGTTGATGTACTCTCTTTCAATGCTCATTCGGTTTACTATACTATTTCAATGCTCATTCGGTTTACTATACTATTTCAATGCTCATTCGGTTTACTATACTATTTTAGGTTGATGTACTCTCTTTCAATGCTCATTCGGTTTACTATACTATTTCAGGTTGATGTACTCTCTTTCAATGCTCATTCGGTTTACTATACTATTTCAGGTTGATGTACTCTCTTTCAATGCTCATTCAGTTTACTATACTATTTCAGGTTGATGTACTCTCTTTCAATGCGCATTCAGTTTACTATACTATTTCAGGTTGATGTATTGCCTTTCAATGCTGAATTAAACATTGCCTTGTGTTGCACACCCCAGAGTCCGGGTATACTTACAGCACCCTAAATACTAAAACTGGATGAAGAAATGTAAAATATATTATTCTGAGACAAAGTCAATTTTAAAATTCATGTTTAATTGTTTTGTTTATACTAACATACATTTGAGTGACATCAGACATGAAATCGGGCTAAATTAATTACTTTTAGCTGATATTGGTGATGCAAATACATTTTAACTGGAAATTTATTTTAATGCCTAAACATTTTAAGGTACACTTAAACATTGCTGTATACTCTCATTGTAATATTTTAAAAGTACATAAAAATAATGTACCTTCACAACAGGAACAAGTAACCCATGGTTTAGATTTTATGTTATGATGTGTAAAATAATTAATTATAATAACAATTATTATAACATTTATTGTATAAGACAATACACATGCGGGGAAACTGAAAAATTAATAACAATTATGCAACATTCATGGATATGTTTATGAATTCATCCAACAACAATCTTTTTACTATACAGCAAAATACAAACTTAATAGGATAGAAGGATCAAACATGTATGACACAAACAATTACATTAAATGTATCAAATACAAAATAGAATTCACAAACAAAAATAGGAAACAGGATTTGCAATTTTATATAGAGAAAAAAAGGGTATTACTTGTAGATGAGGACGGCGCAATTACCCCCCCACCCCCAACAGAAAAAATGAGATTCTACTTTTATTTAGGTGATTACTTGTGAACACCCTAAAAAACTTGAGGACAAAAAAAAACACACAATTATTTGGTGATTTACAGTGGGGGGGGGGGGGGGAGAATCAAATTCGCATATTTAACGTAAAATGATCACCCACTTTCTCACCAGATAGCATTTGAACATGTAAATGTTCAAGTTAAATCTTAGATGTAAACATGTTCTTATTGGGTTTTTTTTTTTTGGGGGGGGGGGGGGGTCGAAAATGAAAAATTCTGGTCCTATGCCCTAAAATGCTATCCAGTTAGACAATGGTCCGGAAATCCGTGATCATTTTATGTTAAGTCTATATGTGAAACTGATCCCCCACTCTTTCAGGGTGTTAACACGTAATTGCTTAAAAGTAAAATTTCATTTTTAGGAGGGAGGGAGTAGCTGAAGGTCTTCATAAAAAAATTACCCCCCCCCCCCCCAAAAAAAAAACCCCCAGAAAAGCTACATTCCAATGACTTGTCAATGCTTTTACTATTTAAAGCTTTGAATGATATAATTTATTGTTCAGTACTTTCACAACTTTATTTTGGAAAATAAAAAGTGGACGCAAACATCCAAACCAAGAATATTACGTAGAGCCCATATGTTCAGCTGATACGTATGAAGGAAAATTTTTTTAGTTTTTTTTTTTTTACTTATAATTACAGAAATAGATTTTCTTTGTTATTTAAATACCTATTCCTAAACATCTTAAATATCAAATAAAATATATTTTTCAAAATAAAGATAAAGTGAAAATATTTAGATTAAAATTTTTTTTTTTTTTTTAAGTTCAATCCATGGAATTGTTGATAAAATTCACAATCCCTCCTGCAATGAAAAACTATTTGGGACAAATAAACTTCAGTCAATGCCTGATTTCTCCATCAGCGTTCAGTCATGAATGTCTAAGTTTTATCAGCATTCAAGAATAAGTACACTTGGATACAACTTGCAAAATTGTCTATAACTCTGACATACTTCTCTCTTGGCACTGTCTTCATTTTGACTGTGATGGCCCTCTTCACTTCAAGAAGTGTCTGTGGGTTGGTTTGATAGAGATCATCTTTTAGATAAGACTACAGATAAAAATCTGGAGAGTTAATGTCTGATGAGTGAACCCTATCCAGCATCACACTTACTGATGAGATGATCACCAAAGTTTCCCTGCATATCATTGAAAGCGATAAAAGAAAATCTATTGGATATTCATGACTGAAACTTGGTGGAAAAGTCAGGTATAGACCAAAGTTTATTTGTACTAAATATGGCTGGATTGCAGAAAAGATTGTGAATTTTATTAACAATACCATGCATATAATTTTTATAGAGGGGGGGGGGCAGCATCTTGTACATAAGAAAATGAAAAGGTAAAATAAATAAATTCCTAAGGTTACAGAGTGCAACAGAAATTTATAAAAGAATTATCAGCCGTTTTCATCACTTACAAACATGAAAACTAATAAATTACAATAAAATTAATAAGCATTTTAAAATAAAGTTAATTTCAATGTGAAGTGAAGCAAAACAGGAGACATAATAAAGTTTTAAAATAAGATATCTTAGAGTTGTTTCTTTCATATTTAAATTTAAAAAAAAATCATGTGGATTTCTTACGAAAAATTTTCATAAAAAATATCTATACATTTTAAATTTTTGATTCAAACACGAACTTGGTCAAATAGTCTTATAGGATTATAAGTGCTTGAATTATGAAAGGAAGAACTGCCGAAGATCATTTCAATTTTCTTTTACTTAAAATATTTTAAGCAGTGCATGAAAAAATGGAACAATAGAAATCGGAATAATCTGATTCTGTATGGATGCTTTGTAAAACTGAAATATATTACATTATGTATATATAAAATTGGAACCATTATGTCGATATATTAATGCTAGTTGTCCTTAGAGATTTCATACTGGATAGATTATAATTAACTTTTTTTTATTATTTTAGTTCTTTAAAAAAAAAACAAAAAAAAAACTACTAAAAAATAAAATTAAACTTCTTTTTAATATATGAATTGTAGATAAAACTCTGAAAATATACCTTCACTTAAAATATAGTAACGAAATTACTATATTTTAATCCCTACATATAAAAGGCATTTTGTTTTTATGAAAGTTATATAAAGCAATTTAATGTTGTGAACAATATTTCAAAAACCATTTATGAAAGCATAAATGTAATTATTTCTTTGCAAAATTAATTTATTGATTAATGAATAAAGTTTTAAAATCGTCATTAAACAAGAGCAATTTAAAAAAAATGTTTATCTTTCAAGAAATTTCTTTTATTAATCCTCGTCAGAGAAGATGTCGAGTAGACAATTAAATCTGAACAGGCAGATGAAAAATACTTATTAGCGTGAAAGAAGAAAAAGTTAAGTTTAATTGGTAAAACACTGCACAAAAGAAAAAAGGCAATGAAAATATGAAATGATGTAAACAGGCTCAAAGGAAACAGAAAATACTTTTATCTGCATAAAGATAGTTGTCACATATTGATACAGATTGATTTGTAAAAATTTAATCAAATTTGAGTTAATATTAATTTATGGGGAAATCCTAAAAAATGCCACTCGGCACTATTTCAAAACACCTTATTATTGTATAAGTAAAGTGGTCGACTATAGTCAAGGGCGACCTGAAGGCTCCCTTTTCATTAGCTACTACACCAAGCTGTTTGAGAGATCAGAAAATATTTTAACATGCTTATATCTTGTTTACATGCTTACTGATCGAATATTAAAAAAAAAAAAAAAAATTGTGGAGAAGTTAAGCAAAATGGACTTTAAAGTAAATTACAATTTTATTTCCAGACTAAAAATACAATTCATGACCAACAATCAATGTTTTCTAACATGTGTGAAAAATAAGTCCATTTAGCGATAAAGCCCCCCCCCCCTCAATATTCTACCATAATGCAACAGTAATAATGTAACCGGAAACAGATATCTTGAAAAATGGTCTCTCAGTCGGTCAAACAGTGATAGTAATGATGTTTTTATTAAATTATATTACACATACTTATTTTATCAAAAAAACATTAAACATAATACAATAAGGTGTTTTGAAATGGTGCCGAGTAGCATTTCTTTTTAATATTAACCCAAACATGTTATCACTAGTGAATCTACTAATTTTCTTTATACATTCTAATAAAACAACTTTCAGGTATCTATGTTTATAACAGTGTTTTAAATATATTATTCAGATTTTATTAACTATTGGGCATATTTTTCTGATGAGGGTACGTGAAATACATTTCTCATGAGTTTATAAATATTTTTTTATCTAATGTTGCCGTTGTTTTATGCCATTTTAAAATATGGTACCTATAAACTTTTATTTGAATGAGATAGTTGAAAAAATGGGATCTTTTTTCATGACTAGCTATATTGACCAGGCGTTGCCTGGGATGCAATGAAGTAATCTTAGTTTTAATTTTTATTTGTTTGCACATTTTTCAACTTAAGGTAGATAACTTCTATTATATTCTTTAATTTAAAATGAGTTATCTCCCTTGCTGATTTTTATTTGAAGTGATTATTTTAAAAAAATGTTTCATATTAGCAGGCCGGGCTAAGACATTTTAAAAATAAATTGTAGTGGAGTAAGTTATTATATAGTCAATAATATGGTACAATAATAACAAATGAAAACTGGCTAGTCAGAAGCAAATTTGATTTATCAGCTTAAATGCTATTTGGGTCTGACTTTGAAAATCCGACAAGATAACTTTATATGTTAGATGATAATAAAAATGAATAAGCCTGAAAAGGGTATGAGTGTTATACGATAGTAGGATCACACAAGACAAGGTAGGGGTCCCGTATTTTAGGGATTTGCTGGTTATAGAGAAGGAAAGGAATGAGTCAGCCAATTCTCCACCTGGATGGATGGCCAAATGTGTGAGTGGATGGAAGCAGACAACCAAATGGAAGCAGTGGTAGTGATGGAGGCGGAAGCAGTTTTGCAGATAAAGGTGATAGAAGTACGGGGGAGGGGGGGGGGGATAAAAGATAAGCATGTGTAGAAATCTAATTCATAAATATAAGAAACAAAATTAGCAGACTTTGAAAAGATGCTGGGGAGATGAAAATGGCATAAGTGTTTTTTTGTGTTTTTGACAAAAGAGATGTCTCATTTATTTGCACGCATATTGAAAGCATCTATACAACATAATCTGGATACTGATGTAGACAGACACACACACACTAAAATATCCAGTTGCTTTGTTGAGCAATAGGGGATACCTGAAGGGACTTTTTTTTTATTATAGGGAGGGAAGAAAGATAAAAGTTATTGAAGGTTGGAAATGTATGTAGCAGAAAAAAAAATAAAATGGTGGAGAATGTAATGGTGGGGAGAGGTGTGGGAGGTATAGAATCTAGGATGAATGTATTTTAGTCTGAGTCATTTTGCTATTTTCTTAAAACCTAACTTTAGAGACATAGTTAAGACATCAACACATCCCCAGCGGCAGAAGAAGAAAAAAGAAAATAAATGGAGTGGAAAAAATACATTACTGCAACAAGAATGAAAGAGGGAAGGGATCTGTTGGATATTTTAAGAGATTTTACTTTCAGGATTGTATCTTGTTACCAATTTGAAAATATGAAAATCCTTTTTCTGGCACTACAGACTTTAGTGCAAGTAAAAACAGAAATTTAGGAAATTAAGATAAGGATTTCATTTTTATATATATATATATATATATATATATATATATATATATAAATATTACAAATCTACAAATTATAAATCTATTAGAGATTTATAATTTGTAGATTTATATATGTACAGAGAAAGATATTCTAAATGCATAGTTCTTTGTAAAATAGAGCACTCCAGGTTGCCGATAATAGCAAATATATAAGCATTTATGGATTTCCCTTACACATGGCAGTGGCTGATAGCACAATTACAACAGTATACGAAGAAGTATATCAATAACACACTTAAGTTTGAACCAATTAACAATACTAATTACTTAATACAGTAGAACCCACTATTCTTTGGGGTTATGTTCCAGACACACCTGCGAATAGCGAAAATCTGCGAATAAATTTTGATACCACAAAGTTCACTAAAAATTAGGTTTTTTACATTAGCATGTGTTTTTGTTCATTTTGTACATTAGCATGTGTTTTTGTTCATTAGCATGTGTTTTTGTTCATTTTGTACATTAGCATGTGTTTTTGTTCATTTTGTACATTAGCATGTGTTTTTTGCATGAAAATCAACAAATTAGCGTAGATTAGCCTTTTCTGCTTACAAGTTAGTTGAGTTTTTTTAATATTTCAGTTTCGTATAAAGTTTGCGAGAATTTGGAATACCAATTATTTTGTATGAGCCGCATTTAATATGAATCCTATGAAATAATTAGCGTTTTTAATTGCATTTTTTTGTCATATTGGCCTTAGTTGGACTTAAATGATTATCATATTAGTAAGTTCTACCAAATTTATGAAGAAAATGTTAAGTCAATGCTTATGCTGAAAATCCGCGAATTTGTGAAATCCGAATAGTGGAGGTTCACTGTATACACCCTTTCTCATTACTATTATAAATAAATGATTAACAAACTATTTCCGATGTATCGCTTGAATTCCCTCAATAATGGCTTCAGCTGAAGCGGAAAGTACTTAAAATTCACACAAAATATTAAGTCAGTTTCCATCTCATGTCTGTCATTTTTTCAAAGTAATATCTTCATTCGTTTTTGAGAAAGTCTTTTGATGAGACAAAATATTAAAAATCAAATCTCACTATCAGCTTTTTTCCATTCATCTACCCTTCACTTATACACACACATGTGTGTGTGTGTGTGATATGAGAGAGATAGAATATGGGGGGGGGGCATAGCTATTCATCACTCACTCACTCACTATCCAGATTTATCGTCTATGTTACCTTTGACAAAAGGTTCGATGCTTTCTGGCTGTCCTTATGCTAAATCTCCAGTGATCACAATTGTGGAAATTGACTGTGTCCATTTGCCACTGTTTACGGTCTTGCCTGATGGTTTCTTTCCACATCTGCTTAGGGTGCCCGGCTTTCCTTTTGCTGTCCAGTCTTAGATCTCTGCAAGTGCTGATATACTCCTTGCTTCTTTCAACATGCCTGAACCAGCGAAGACAGTTCACCCTTATTAGGACAAAGTTTTGGAATGACCAATTTCTCAAGTAGAGTGTCTGTTCTAATGTTCTGGATCTGGTCCGGCTTTACATTGCACATCCACATAATCATTGACCCTTCATTTCTCTGGAGTCGGGCAAGTGAGGCCAGAGTGAGGGCCCAACACTCACTGCCATACAGCATCACCCTTCTTACACAGCTATCATAGACCTTACGGTAATAATTGGGATGGCTTGGGATGTTAGGATTGGGAGAAGTTCTCTGTACTTTCCCCAAGCACTCAGCATATCTCCTAGGTAGCAGTAAGAGTCTACCACCTCTATGGTGTCCTCGCCTATTTTAACTTCTGTGTAAGGGTGGCCCTCAATTGGGCATGCCAGTCCTAAAAATCTCTTACATCTAAAGCTTAAGTCGCAAATTTTATACATTTTTCTAGAATCAAAATTATTTAATGAATTTAATCAAAATTAGACTAAAGATTTTAGATAAATCTTAGAAAATCAATGGCCTGACAAGATCTGCGATTGAAACCTGATTGCATTTGTGTAGTAATTCAATTTCCAGTTTTTAAAACTGATTTATTATTATTACTATATATGTCTACAAAATTTGTATTTAGCACTATTGAATTAAATATTAACGATTTTTATTATATTAAGCTGCTCTTGATTAATAATTATTATATATAAACATACATACATGTATGTATCTATGTATGTGGCTTTCAATCGAGTTGCACTACCATAAATATATGATCTTTATTTTTTGACAGGTTGCCGAAAATGTCAGAAAGAAATCAGGAATATCATTTACAGACTTTACTAAGACCTTTGACACTTTAAATTACTAGGTTAAAACTTTCCAGAAAGTTTTAAAGAAATTTGATATTTCTGGCAAAATGATTGACATCATAATCTGGCAAAATGATTGACATCATAATCTTTGCACCAGTAAATGACAGCACCCGTACTCCGGTAGGTAATTTTTGGATTCTTGTTGACATGATAAAAAAAAATCATGTTATGGATCCGATTCTTTTTGCACTTTTCTTTGGTCATACTTAAATATGTTTATGCTGACATAATCACAGGTATATAAAAACACAATATACTTTCAACCAACAGAAATCCCAAGCAAAGACAGTAATTAGATTCAGCATTATCTGCGATCTGATCTTAGACAATGTAGTAAATTGTTGCTGAATCAAACGATGGCTCAAATATAAAGACAAGCTAAAGAGTAATCTTGAAGCTGAGCATATCATATGACACATTTGAGCTATTAGCCCAGAATCAAAACAAGTGGAGAGCCAGCTGTTATGAAAGCATTGAAACATTCAAAGCAGGATACCTCCAACATCTTAGAGAGGCAAGAACACTAAGAAAGGTGCCATCATCAATATCATCCACTTTGTCTTGTTTTAATCAGCACTCCAGCAGTAGAATATCTTAACAGATATGTTGCAGTTTATAAATTTTCGAATTACATCAAAATAGAATAAATAGTGGTAGTGATGATCCTACGGGTCATGAGTACGTCTAGTATTTATATATAAGTTTGTGTTAGTTAAACCCTGGAACTAATTAACCGATCCTTATAAATTTTGGTACACAGCTGCCAGGTATAAGGGCTATATTCAGTTTAATTTTCATGCAAACCTTCATAAAAATTCAGATACAACAGATTTTTACGAAATTTTACCCACAAGTATTAGACATCAATAAATGAAGATTCCCAAAATTTCAGTTTCTTTGGCGTAGTTCTAAGGATTATTAGGAGTCATAATATGGGCATAACCTCGATTTAAAAATTCAAATATTTCCGATTTGCATGAAATTATATCCATAGTTATTAGACACAAATTAAGCAAAATTTCCTTGAATTTTAATTTCTTCTTAAGACTCCTAAAGCTTAAATTCCAAATTTTATACATTTTCCTAGAATCAAAATTAGAGAGAGAGAGAAGGAGGGAAAGAAAGAGAGAGAGAGAGAGAGAGAGAGATAAATGAAAGAGGGATACACATGTACGAATGACAAATCTATTTCAACTTCGATTGTTCAATGCAAGGTGTACTCGGTAAAAACATGTTTATTATTCTTTTCTTAAGCCACGGCTTTTCAAATATTAAAATCTACATAGATGGATAAGTTGGCATTGAACTAAACATCTTTCTATTGGATTTAATTCATTTTCTTACTTTTACAACGCTGCCTTCACGAAAACACTTTCTTTTCCATCTTTAAATCTCCTTTCACCGGACACCTTATTAACGGACATTCACCAACTGGACAGACATATTTTTTTATTTTTTTTTACGCGCACACTCTCACTCTCCATTACTTAATATTTCTTCAAATTTTGAATTTTGGCTTTTCCACTGCCAACTTATCCATCTATGTAATTCCTCTGATGATAATATTTTAATCTTTGAAAAGCCTTGGCTTAAGGAAAGAATAATAAACATGTTTTTACCGAGTACACCTTGCATTGAACAATCGAAGTTGAAATAGATTTGTCATTCGTACATGTTTATCCCTCTTTCATTTATCTTTATAATTGCTCTATCTCATATATTGAGCTTAAACCATTTCACTATAGGTTCTATCTACTAAAAGTATACTTTTAGTTTCATATTTTATTATATATATATATATATATATATATATATATATATATGTTGATTTTAATCTTCATAAGGGGACATAAAAGTGATGCAAAACTGTTTTGTGAATTAATTTTATTATAAACTAGAAGAATGTTTTTTATAAAATATATAATTTATTGAATAAATACTGAAAATTTCATTAACATTAAATAATTCTGATTTTTGGCAAAAAACAAAAAACAAAATTAACTCATTTGTTTGTTTCAAAAAAGAATAGTCTTATAATGTAGGAGTATGGAATGTAAGCATGGGACATTCATTTAGACTATTGGTGAAATCAAAGCTTAAATAAGTTCCCATGCATTCACCATATTATTATGAATGTTTAAAAGCAGGGGTGTTGTTTAGTGTTAATAAAAGGAAGCGAGTAAAAAGCAGGTGTGGTGTAAAGCTAGGAAGAGGCAGCCAAGCAGATCTGATACTGGCTATAACAAAAACCACAAAGCTGGTAACGACAGCAAAGTTGATCTGCAAAATAAAGAGAATAAATAGACTGAGGGAAGCGGCACACCAGGTGAACAGAGACAACAAGAGAAAATGGGAACGGCAGGAAATCACATTCAATTAAGCAATACACAAAAAGGAAAAAGATGGATCCTGATAAGCTATTATCAATTTTATGTTTCGGAATTTATTTAGATGAGGATTGATAATTTATATAATTTAGACTACTGTTCTCATTTTGGTTGTTGTATTCACATTTTTGGGTGGGTTGGGTTATGTTTAGTTGAGAGGATACCAGCGGATACAAGTGCAGTAACTTCATTGGAGCACATTCCATGTAAGTACTTATAAAACAAGCACAGGGAGGTGGTACTGCAGCGATGTGGCAAGAGCTGGAGCTCTGCAGACAGTGCAGGACCAATTAGGTTAGAATTTTTTTTTTCTGAAGAGGGAAAGTTGGTGCAGCAGCCGAGATGTGGCAATAATATTTCATGGATGTTGAATAACCTCCCTCTGCATAGGAGAGTTACATAATCACTTGTACTCAATATTAGTAAAATAAGATGACATATTTTTTGTTGCGTTCTTAAGTTTATTTTAATTACTCTGGCTAAAACTAATGTGAAACATCGAAGGATTTGTTTTCGATGTATGTTACGTTTAACGCCAGAGAATAAAAATAGTTTTTCAATGTTTGTTCTCTTATTTTCTTGCATGCCAATGTATAATTTGACCATTTAAATCTCTTCGATTATTACTCTATGTAGTCTGATACAAGGCCATTCCTCTGGCAACGCATTTCATAACATCTATTGACGTTAGCATTAAAGACTGCTTTAGAAATTGACTTCCAAACTAACCTATCTCTGGACAAGTTTTCATTTATCCCTCTTTCTTTCCTTCTATGTTTTCCTTCACCTACCCCTGCCAACTGACTCTACTACAGCAACTGCTTTACAACTACTAACCCAAGAACTTGCATCCATTCTTTCAATGTGACCAAACCAATTTAGTCTCCTGTTCTGCATACATCTCCCTACACTGTCCAGATTTAATCTTCCTCTGAGCTCATCAGATCTAAGCCTGTCTTTAACACTCGCATTACACATCCATCATATCATCTGGATATTATTTCCCTCCGTGCAACACATATAATCAACTCTCACTTCCATTCATACTCACACTGCGCACACATGCCATAGACTTAAATAGATTTACTGCATTTCTGATTGAAAATCAAGTCAGGTTTTTCAAATAGTTTTGCCAATACAGTCATATCAAAAGAACCAATTCTGCTTGTGTTTAAGGGAGGGAGGAGGCGCATTTGATACAATCAATTATTTACAAGCTCAGACTTTCTACAACCTCATTAAAATGGATGCTTTTGTATAATGACCAAATATTAATACCAATATGACCTAAGCTATTATACGAGTCTTCTCTTCCCCCATTGTTTCTTTTTATTAGTACTTGGATCAATGGATGAGACGATATTTACGTAAAAAAGAATTTCTAACCTATTAGATCCTGCATTGTCTCCCAAACTCCAGCCCCTATCGCATTACCGCAGTGTTGCATCCCTGTGCTTGTTTTAAAAGTACTTGCACAAAATATGTTCCGATTAACTTACTGCACTTGTACACCCCCCACCCCAAACCGTAACATAAATACTCCAGCCCACCTGACGAGCAGAAAAATCCCACCCTTTCACTGTAGAGGTCCCTAGATGCCGGAAGACCTTCTACTCTAATAGCTTCTTTCTTTTGCCTTCAGAATTCCCTCCCCGCTCCCTGACCGTACAAACGTGCAGAAATTTAAATGTAATGTGAACAAACATCTTGTTGTCCAGCTCTCCACCCAAGTTACCCCCTCTCTAAAATCTGACTCCTATCACATGCTATCTTATGCTACAGTGGCAATATGGTTTGTTTAGATTGAATAAAAGTACAAAAAGAAGAAAAAAGAAAATCCATGCTTGTAAGAGATAACTTGTTTTGAAAAGACATGATAATAAGTTTAATGGCACAGTCTCCTCCCAAACAGTACCCCTGAAAGTGTATGTTGGGAGTGGGGTAAAATTTCTTGTTTGAAGTACTCTTACTTGAGGGAGAATGCAGAGAGAACCTTTAGGCTATTTAAAAAAAAAAAGTGGTCCTGAATGCTATTTTAGATGCTGGGCTCCCCACCTCATATACTAAAAATGACCTCGTGCCACATCTTGCCCTCGTGGCGAGGAATAAAAACTAAGTCTAGTAGTAATCATGTTATGTCTGATTACAAAATTAGATCATTTAATAAAAAAATATTTAAATGCAAGTTTCATCTTTATTCCCAACAAATTTGACTAGTATGAACTTTCACAGAAAAAAATCATTTCAAAAATTTTTTTCTAAGATATATTAATTTTTCTGGATAAATACAATAAGAGTGTTTTTTTTTTACTTCAGATCTAAAATGGAAGGCTTATATCCAATCTGTTGTTAAAGGTTGCTGGAAGAATGGTTGGATCATTCTATCACTCCAGAAAATTTGTGACTCCTGATGCAATCTTCTAACTGTATAAGAGTCAGATATGTACTGTTACCACATCCGGAGAGGTGCCGCTCAAAGCACTCTTTGACAGAGTTCAAAACCGACTTCACAGTCTAGTGGGAGATGATCTCTTCTGTTATCTACAGCCCTTTTCTCACATAAGAGACTTTGCTAATCTTTGTCTACTCTTTCTTTACTTCTATGGAAACTGCTTGCCCGAGCTTCAATCTGATTCCTCATGTAAAACTTTCACAGCCAAAACTCGTCTGTCTACCACCACTGCAAATAACTTTCCTTTCCTCCATACGTGTGTTTAACATTAAATGAAATTTCCATTGACAGAATTTCTTTCCAAGAACTTACTGTGGAACATGTTGCTACAAAATTGCTTCTCTTAGGGCTACAACATGATCATCTTCAAATCTAATGTCAATGATCACTTGTCATAAGTCATCAAATTTTATTCATTCCATTCATTATTTTCAATCCTCTAATATTTTTCATCATTCACATATCAATCTCTTTATCCAATTAACCCTTATCCTCAAGTGGTTTTTAGCCTTGATAAGTGGTGACTCATTATTACAAGGAAAAGAAAAATAAGACATCTCTAAAAAGAAAAAAAAGAGCATATTTTCTAAAGAGGATTGAATATTCTTAATATACTAACTCTATACTATACAATTTAAATGATCGAAGTAGAATGTTCGATAGAATTAAAATAAAGGAATCATAATCATCTAGTCAGGGTAGTGTCGCGGATCCTACTGACTCACACGCCATCTAGCTCTATTCGCCATCACACCTGGTATATCTTCATACGCACATTGTGAGTCTTCTCTTAGTTGCAGGTTCTGCGTGGTCTCCTCACTGATCCACATCCCTGTTTTGGCAACCACAAAAGAACATAGCTGATGATTTTATTCTTAGCCCTCCAGCAGGGTCCAGCAAATCTGTTTATCCTCTCTCTGATCAAGGCTGAAATCTGAGGAAAGTGTCAGTAGAGTTGCGCTCTATCTCTCTCTCTCTCTCTCGGGGGGGGGGGGGGGGGGACAGTCTCTAGATGTTAAAGCAGCTCTTAGCATTCTGGTGTACACACCAATTTTCTTCTCCGATCTTTTGGTGAAAGTCCAGGTGCTACTTCCATATACAAGAACGGAATCATAAAAGCACATAAATATTCATTCAAAGTTATTTTGGACTCTTTATCTTAATTCTTTCTATTTTAATACTATTTTGATCTGCCCTATTGGGCTTTCATCGGCTGGTATGATTTGTCTAGGATCTAAAAATAATTAAGAAATATTAATATAAAAAGATGTACTAAATGTACCAGTCTCAGAATGTGCTGCTAACCGCTGAATCAAAGTAAATATTGGCCCCACCCCACTTTTAACCAGTAGACATTCAGCATTTCCCAAGTCCTTTCTACCAGTCCAATATTGAACCTCTTACTCTCAAGCGTATGTATGAAAATTATGATGAAATTGAAACAAAATTAAATGCTAGTAAATTTTAATGTATTCAAATGAATGTTTTCAAGTGTAGAAATAAAATGTGAATATTGAAGAGAAATTGAATGTTTGATAACTTCAAAAAATTTGCATTCCTTTTACCCCACAAAATACTAATTCAAATTTAAGTTCAAGCAACTGATTAGCATACACAGTATTTTCAGTTAATACCAACGTTAATGTAAACACTAATATCATAAGTGCTAATATTGATTACATTTACTTGATGAGGTATAGCTTAAGATGGCTAATGAACTTTAATTAATCAAAGAATTTCACATTATTGATATGATGTACAGTATAGAGAGATGTGTGAAGAACAGGATACTTCAATGGTATGGCTACATTAAAAGAAGGAATTAGAGTTCTTGGGTTAGTAGATGTAGGACAGTTTAGGAGCAGGAGCAGGGGGAGCTTAAGGAAAACATGGGAGAAAGTGATAAAAATGGACTTGAGAAAAAGAAGGATAAATAAAGACTTGGTCAGGGATAGGTTAGTTTTGAAGTCAATTTCTGAAAGCCATCTAACGCATGCCAGAATGTAAAACCGAATATGATGACTTTCTTCGGGTGCATTTTTTCCAACTCGGGAATCTATTTTTTCAAACTCAGGAATTTCGAACCAAAACCCTTTAACCCACAGGGGTAAATGTTCTCATGATAAAACCTAAGTTAAAATAAATTTCCTTTCATCTCATTGGCTGCAATTTACATTAACAAAACCTAGACAATAAAAGGCTCACCATAAAACGAATGAAGCTTATAAATAAACATGCAATCACCAATCAAAACTCAACACATTTTAATGGACATTTCACACGAGATTGAGAGAATTATTTATCTGAAATCTAACAAGAAATAAGAAAAATAGTGATAATGAAGAAGGGAAAATGCAAGTAATAATGCTAATAGTTTGAACAACATATCTGAAGTTAATCCATGTTTCTAAAACTAAACAAATTAGTCTTAATAAATCTACTAATCTTTAATAGGATTTTAGTTACGTGATCTACCTAAGATGATTAATATTCGTCTGGGTAATCTGAAATTGATAAGATATCTTTACTAAGATGCAGGTCTATGTTTTTTTAGCCATATCTAGAGGTCCATGTAAAAGTAAGCCCTTCACTGAGGAATAAAAGAAAGTATCTTTTTCAACTGGTCATCCTGGACGGCTTCTATGTTGTTATCATGTACTTAGATGGATGACCATTTGAGAATGTCCGCTGTTAATATAAGCAGACGTTTTTTTTTTTTTAAGGCTCCCAAAATTCATACTAGAATTTTCTACGTAAACCCATGGCATAATGATTAAAAACGTTATTTAACAATCAGTTCTGAAAGTTGAAGGTTCAATCCTTACTACAGACGATAACTAAGAATAACAAAAATTAACACTTCTACCAAGTCATAGCTGATGGAATGAGAACAATCTATCTCCATCGATTAACTTAAAGGTTTAATTCGAAATTTCGTACCCAAGTTCAACAAAAGTTACCACATTCAATTAGAAGGTACCCATGTACAAAAAAATGTACCTGAAGATCATGATTGGAATAGTAGTCTGAATAGTCCAAATTATCAATCCTCATCTCAAAATATTTTCAACTTAGCAAATAGAAAAGAGAAGCAAGAGTTTGTTTTTTTTTAATTTAAAAGAGGCAAAAAGGATCTGAATCATAAATTATATTTTCTAATTGAGTAAGTGACATTTAAATGAGATAAATAGAAGTAAATAACAACCACAATAAAAAGATCTTGTGATAAGAGACATTTACTGAGATAAACTTGACATAGCACAACATCATAATTGTAGGATAAGCATGCAGTGAGAATAAAAACTAGACAGTCATAAGAGTTTGAAATAGGACCTCATAGATAATAATCATTTTCAATACAACTTCAACTATCACAGCTCATGTAACTAATAAATAATCACTTAATTTTTAACATTCTAGATTTAGAAACATTCTACTTATAAAGAAGTGTTTACATTTTGTGTGACTATTTATATATATTTTTTAATACTATTAGAATAATAAAAAAGTCAGGTTGGTAATTTTTGATCAACCTTCAAAAAGTTTTGATCAGCCTTCAAAAACTTAAAAAGAAGTGTCTCCTTGTCTTGCAGCTCCACAGGAAAGAGAAGAAATATGAACGGTTGTAAAGTGTCACAATCAGATGAGAAAGCAAAGCAATCAAATAATTGTGTAAATAGAAGAGTTAGAATATAGGAAAAAAAAAGAAAAAGGCACATAAAAAATTAAAATGTACACCCTATAAAAGACTAATGAAACTGATATTTTTGATAAAAAGAATGAAAAAGAATCTGAAATAAAAAAACTTATAAAAAAAAGGAGGTTAAATCCCTCATTAATATTCAAATGTTCTAAGAATTTTGGTGCAATTTGGTCAAAACATTAATTCCTGAAATAACAGGAAGGTGTAACTATGCTAAATAGTCTTACCATAATGCGGCATCTCATTCAAATCCATACTTACCTGAAAAGAATAAAAACAAAATAATAAATAATCTTTATACATTTAAAACAAAATATATCAATATTTAAAATATAATAACAATCACATTTAGATAAAAATTATTTCCCCAAAATAATAAAAAAAGACTGATACTATGAAAGTCATTCAAATTGTGACCTTAAAAAGAACGAAAAACACATTTAACTGCAAGAACAAAATTTTATTTCAAAACTTTGGATTCAATGCAAAACAGCATCTAATCTATATGATAAAGTACAGTCGAACCCCCCCCCCCCCCCCGCATTCAGATATAATAAGATAATAATCAAAACCTTCCAATTATCCTAAGTCCTCATGCGTGTTTCCAGAAATTATACATTCATTTCTGCTTCGTTCAATATTTATATTTTCTCCCAGAATACCTGACTCTCCCAAATAAACCTTCCAAAGAGAAGGTGGCTGTCGTTTTTACTCGCATCTTATTATCTACTCCCCCGCCACCAGTTACACTGTGCTAATCTTTCATGGAATAAGTATCAAACGAATACCGGTTATTCCAGAACACTTAATGAATGATTCACATTCCTGAAAAACAACAAATGTTTGCTAAGAGTTTAGACATTTGTGTCAGTAAGCTTTTCTGATTATTTTTTAAATTTTATTACAGTTAGTTTTTTCTTCTCATATTCTTCATGTTAAACAAAGAACATTCACTATTTATTTAAATTTAAACGCTGAATTGTGTGGTCCGTTCTGTGAGCATATTCCGTAAGCATTTTTTCACATTCTAGAATAGAGCAAAATATATAAATTAACGAACAGCTTCTCAACATGTCGGCTTCTGCTGTTGGCATTCACATACCTAAATTATTATGAATTTATACTTTTTTCAGAAGAAAAATTACACTTTGGCACTTTTTCAAAAAGTTTAATTTAATCATAGTTTAGCATCCACATAAAAATCCAATTCCACTATTTGAAGCTGATTACATGTAAACAGCTTGGAAAAATATCTGTTAAGAAATTTAAAAACACTTTAATATTTTAGATTTATTTAGATCATTTCCCAAAATAAATTTAATGTAAAATGAGCACCCACTTTTGGGCGAGTTAGCAGTAAACTCATTTCTTAATTTCCTTCATCTGTTTCCGGTAAGGTAAGCTTTGTGAATACTTTTTGGGTCACATTTATTTTTTTATTTTTTTGTGCAGTGGTTTTTATTATTATGAATAGTATTAGAATGGGATCTTGTGCGATTTGAAGGCCGAACCCATTTCACTGTAAGTAATTCAGGTGATTGAAATAGGATTTATTCATGTTAGCTTAAAACTATAGAGGGGACAGCCCAGTCACCTAAAACGTAGATAAATCTATTTTGTTTGAATTAAAAGAATACATGATTATTTGACAAATTGTATTTTAATCACCTCAATGCTATGACACGGGTCCTGCTATTTTGTTATATAATTTGCTTTTATCAACACAACTAGGTCACAAATTGGTAGGTCTAAGGTTAAAACAAAGCGAAAACAAGTTGGTTTCTAAGAATTATTTTGTTGTTTACAAATATATAAGAATTTTTTAGAAACCTTTTTTTACACGTTTAATATTCTCACCCCAACTCCAAAAATCAGATTCTACTTACTTTGGTTGATTACATGTAAACAAAATAAAAAATATTCGTAAAGAAGGAATTTTTAAAAAAATTTAAACATTTTTTTTTATTATAGAGTGGGAATCACTTTCCTAACATAAAATGAGCACTCACTTCTTAGCCAGTAACTCATTTCTTAATTTTGTTTGATTTAAAACAATATTTATTTAACAAACCATATTTTAATCACCTAAATTACTTATAGTGATATGGTTTTTTTTAAAGTTTTTTTTTCAAAATTAATACTTGTATATTAAAATTAAATTATTATTTTATATTTGTTCTGAGCAACGCCAGAACACGGGTCCTTCTAGTTTTACATAAATAGTCATTTAATAATTGATCAACTCAGAAACTGGCTATACACCAATTTCTGAGAATAACAATCATTTAAAGTCTAGATAAGTAAATATAGAGAATATTGTATATGCTGAATATTACTTGGTAGTAAACTATTACCATACTAAATGTAAGTTAATCAACGTTTGTTTCTTTAAAGCTTTTTCCTATATACTTTAATAACACAAAATACATGCTAAAATATACCTTAGTTATATCTGAAAAAAAATAAATTACGGCTTAATTGTTCTAATTAGCTGCAATGTGTATAATTAACTGAACAAGTTACCCACTCACTCAGCTATCTATTTATTTCTCTCACTATGTTTATTCAACCACTAATATTTCTTAATGTCTTTGTGAGCATTTAGAGTGACTATTTTTTCAGCGTTACCATCTAATTTACATAGTGCGTCTGTATACACCACAAACATGTATGTAAATTAGATGGAAAAATAATATGTCTCCTTACTAAAAAACTTATTTTTACTTTTAGAACTTATTAAGACTTATTAATGTTAGTTATGCAAGAAGAAGAATGTCTTAACAGATATGTCACAGTTTATGAATTTTCGTTCACAACGAGATAGAAATATCAGTTGGAAAATTTCCTATCTAATTGCTTTCTCATGAGGGCAACGTTATACACGGTCGCTTATTTTATTTGGAAAATTCCAGAATCTACTTTGACCTAAAGATGAATCAAACACATTTTAATTAAAAATAGTCGTCCTCATGAATGAATGTACTTGTGGCCGACGCCACAACCAGTCGGGGGATATATGTGCGACCTTTCTTTCTTTGTTGACTCAGCCCTTCTTCGTCTCTGAGGTAGAGAAGAGGGGCTGATCTCCTGAAATCATGTTGCCCGAAGATTCCGACCAATCAGGGACCAACAGGTCAGCTTGACCACGCGTGGTTTGAGTGTCTATAAAGGAAGACACGCACTTCTTTTCTTTCTCTTTTTCCTTCCGTGTTCTGGGCAAACGCACAGAGGAGATCGTTGACACCCCCCCCCCCCCACCGGCTCGACCGAGGAGGTGGGGGAGGCTAAAGGTAATCTCTTTTAATTCGAATGATGAACTATTCCGTCAAACACACACACACCATTACGATTGCCACACAAAAATACATCAAACACACTCGCATATACCACTTTTACAAACACAAACTTACGAACAGAACTGTTGCACTCCTAAAAGTACGGACTCTACAAAATGTCTTACTTAAATAAATTGTTTTGTTTAATATAAATGTTTTTCTCTTAATTATTAATTTTCTAAAATACCATTCTTGTTGTGTTAGCTTTCTTATTCCTCTGCTTTCTTTTTAATATAATTTCCAAATAATAATAATGTTTTTCCTTCTTCCCTTTGTTTGTCATAACCTATTAATTTTATCCACACGTGGTCCGGCCACTTCAACCAATCCACACGTGCTCGGGCCACGTCCAAACAGTGGGATGACATGCTGCTACAAAGGCATCTCTCCCACAACCTTTGGTCGGGGGATTCAATCCTTCGCCACTGTGGTTAATCCTTTGTCTAAGAACAATAACCCCCGCCATATACTATCCTACCCGAGGAAAGGATCTTCAAGAGAACAGCTTTAACCCTGGCCACGAGAGGCGGACAACATAATCCCATCGAGGGAATATGAAACAAGGAGAAAGTTATTAAGAACTTAATTAGAGATGCCTCCTTTCAGTCTCGAGAGAGAATGGATATCTCCTGTAAGGGTGCCTGCGCGGGGAGTCTATAGTGAAGCAAGGGTTACACAATCCTTAACCACACATCACTTGAACTTGTATTGCTCGAGTTCAGCGGCAAGAAGTTCAAGATGACTGGAAGCAATGCTGGGATAAGCAGAGAAAGAGTGGCGTTATTTCAGAGTTTTCCTCAGAGACAAGTTGCACAACCAAGGCTTGAGAGTCTAGTCTATTCTACTATTTAATCCATAGCTGGAGAGAGGATATATTCATACCTTTATCAAAGGTATTAGTGAAAATGATGCAGTAGCTGAGGGTCTCCAGACCCACAATTCACACCCATAACAACTATATCACACCACTTTCATTAAGAACTTAATTAGTAAGACGTAATCTAGAAAACCGATGAGAAAGTTGTGCAGCAGGAAAGGTCAGATGCAACGAGATAATTTGTTCCAGATGGGATATTGATAAAAAAGGGGTATTTAATTTCCAAAGGAAGATCTAAGTTGAGATAATTAGGGATATTGGTTTAAAGCCAAGAATTTCCAACCGGCAATGAACTAACAGCAATTCTTAGCATGTAACATCCTAGGAAGAACCAAAATGAAAACAATTAGATGTTGAACTTGTGTTAGATAAATATTTACATCATTTTTGAAATAGGAACGGAAAACTACACAAGCTAAAAAAAACAACAACACCTTCATCTAACATATAAAGTTATCTTTTGAGATTTTAAAAGTTGGACATAGATAGCATTTTAGCTGGTATATCAAACTTTTAGTCTGGGTAACAAATCTTCACTTGTTATTGTTGTACCATATTATTGGCATTATAATAACGTACTTTACTACAGGTTATTTAGAAAATTATATAGTCCCGTCTGAACAACTGGTAACATGCAAACATTTTTTTAAGACCGTAAAAAAAAAAAAAAAAAAAAAAAAAAAAAAAAAAAAATCAGCAAGGAAAATAACTCATATTTTTAATTGAAGAATATAAAAAAATCGTCTCCCTTACAACTAAACTTTCATCTAACTCTTTTATGCATGTCTGTCTTAGTGACACGTATTTAAATCTGTCATTTATATTCTACTCATTTGTCACTGTTGGTTTAGTTTTACTAGACTTGAGTAATCTTGAGGAGAGGTGGAATAACATTGTAAGTCATTTCGGCCATCCATAACTATAAAAATCTGATTTTCACAAATAGATGCTTGTACCGGTGAGCGTAAGGGTTTCAGATGGCTTTTTGTACGAAAAATAAAGAGTGTATAGTAGTGAGAAATTATTCTGAAATAATAAATATATCAGAATTTAGTTTCTTCCTGGTAAAGATCTTAACTTTGTTCACCAACAGAGACGACATGGTTGGCATTCCAGAACTTCAGAGATTGGAATCTGGTCAGGAGAGCAAATGATCTAAAAGCTTACATCTTAGAAGCATGTTGATAAGTTTTAATTTTATCATAACAAGTCTCGCCTGTTCTCATCACATTTTTCAACCCCCCCCCCCCTCCCCAGGTTAGGTAAAGACGAAAAGTTCATCAAAATGATATTCACCATAAAATTATCTGGCAATAATTACATATGTATAAAACTATTAACATACATAGTGTACAGTTTATATAAACATGAGCACACGCAGACACTCAACATTTGCCACCTTTTCTTTTAGCTATATACAGGGTGTTTCAAAAGTCTTGGGAACATTACAAATGCGTATATCTCATGAACTATTACAGGTAGAAAAATGAAACTGGTGCCATTTTAAAGCTTGCTTAATCAAGTTTTTGGTCATACTAATGATTTTCGTGTTATCTTTCCAGGTGCAGTAATGGCGTTCTCTAAACAAGACAAGGCATTTTGCGTCCTCCAATTTGCAAAGACTGAATCGTGGACATGTGTTCAGCGTGCATTTCGCAGGAAATTTAAAAAAGAAGCCCCTGAAAGGAAATCCATTGTCAGATGGCATGCTAAATTTGTGAAAGATGGGTGTTTGTGCCCAAGTAAGTGAACAGGTCGCCCTTCAACTTCAGAAGATGCAGTTGAGCAAGTTCGGACAGCCTTTCAGCGGAGCCCCCGTAAATCAGTGAGAAGAGCCAGCAGGGAACTTCAGCTTGCTCCAGCAACTGTCTGGCGTGTCTTAAGGAAACGACTGCAAATGGTACCTTACAAGCTCAAGTTGGTCCAAAAGTTGAAGGACACTGATAAGCCACTTCGCCGTGACTTTTGCATTGCAATGCAAGAGAAGTTGGAAGATAACGGCTTTGATGACCGGCTTGTTTTTAGCGATGAGGCGACCTTCCATCTGAATGGCAAAGTTAACAAGCATAACACTCGCATATGGGGTACTGAGAATCCTCATGAACTTCTTGAGCACGAGCGAGATTCACCAAAAGTGAACGTGTTTTGTGCAATTTCCAAGAAAGGTGTCTATGGACCGTTCTTCTTTGAAGAGGCAACTATCACTGGTGAATCCTATCTCAACATGCTGGAAGACTGGTTAATGGCTCAGTTGGAACAAGCAGAATCTGATGACTTCATTTTTCAACAAGATGGTGCACCACCACACTGGAGTCTTAGAGTAAGGCAGTTTCTTAACACAAGGCTGCCTGGTAGATGGATTGGGAGATCTGGGCGAGGTGATGACGTTCTCATGCCCTGGCCTCCTAGGTCTCCAGATCTTACCCCGTGTGACTTTTTCCTTTGGGGCTTTGTCAAGCAACAAGTCTATGTGCCGCCCCTTCCAAGAGATATTGACGAACTAAAGGCTCGAGTAACGGCAGTTGTGGGAACCATTGACGTCAAGATGCTGGAACGCGTTTGTCAGGAAATGGACTATCGACTAGATGTCTGCCGTGTGACGAATGGTGCTCATATTGAGCAACTTTGAAGATTCCCCACAAAACTTGAAACTTTAACCTTTCCAACGGTACCAATTTCATTTTTCAACTCCTAATAGTTTTTGAGTTATTAAAAATCGTTATGTTCCCAAGACTTTTGAAACACCCTGTATTACCCCCTTTTTACTATTTCTAATAAAATTATCTGATAAAAAGGTGTGTGTGTGTGTGTGTGGGTGTGGGTGTGTGAGAATACGAATAAACTGGTCTCGGTGGGTCGTGTTTGATAGTCAGAATCCATTGCCTCCGAAGGCAAGGAGACAGTTGCCAGATGGGAGTTAGAGATTATGAAATTCCATAATCTTAAATTTAATTCTGAAGTGTCAATAAAGCGATATTATTGTTTGGGGTAAATAGCGCGTTTTGGAATCACGATTCTGTGACGGCTGTTTTAACTTGGCAGAGATTTATTTGGGCCTGTCATCATTAATTATGAGCCCTGTCACAGATCGCCACCGGCTGTGTGACAGAATGAGAAAGCATTTGTTTCGGCAATAATGCCAAGCTAAGAAGAAGATCCCATTTGTATTAGGGAGGGGCAGTGAGGCGCCCGTCCCCACCCTCCTTGAGAGAGGAAGACACGCAGGGAGTAAGATGGCGGAGAAGGGGGTGTACGATGATAGACATCTTCAATAAAGGAATGTGCGTTTTTCACACACGACCATGAGAGAGCCAGTTAGAGTTGAATTGCTGGGAGACAGAGTTGGACGGTCGCCCGGCACGCGTCAAGATGGCGTGTGTCGAAGAAAACAAACCGGATGAAATTCTCGCCATCGCCAGTTAATTTGTGACTAAACAACTACTTGTGTAAAGAATTCGCGCGCACACAGAGATCTAACGAAATAACTTAGAGAAAACACAACCTTTTGCTAAAGACATTTACGAGTACGGTAGACATTAATCCAATGTAAACTCAATTCTTTTATCTTATTAATAATTACTCTTCTATACAAAAAACCCCGACCGAGTTGTTGAACATTGTTCTTTTCCTTTTGTTCTGCTTTGAATGATCTTTCGCCCTCACAGAGCCAACCGGTTGCTGTTCGCCCAGTGATCGCTCGCTGATATAAACAGTTTCAATGTGGAAGTGTGTTTGTAGCTGGACGAGACGACAAGATCGACGACGTCATCATCATCATCATCATTGTCGCCATCCCGGCCTAGAGGAATTTGGATCTATATTTTTTTTATCGCCACTACAACGATCAGCACGAGTGGGGTTTACAATCTGGCACCGCGACCAGGATGTAACACCTTTTGCGGTTGACGACCACCGTGTGCACGAGTGGGGTTCATATATTAATTAAATATTTCTTTTTAATGTAGGATGCGTTTTTTTTATTTAATAAAACTTTTTAAATTATCAAACGAAACATTGCAGAATTCTCGTTCTAAAATGTTTTTGTGTCACTATTTACTGTCTCCCCACGAGGGCAGAATGCATAATAAAATAAAAAATCTTATACGGTGCGTCTTTTTTTACAATACGTTTTAATAAAAACAGAAGATTCTATTTTTCGTGTTGTGTATTTTAAGAAAAATAAATAAATATTTAATATAACCCCCTTTTCTTACAAAAAAGTTATACTTTAGTCTAACAATTTTGGATCCCAAACAATGCCGAGTAGAACCTATGGTCCCAGTAAATTACTAATTTCTTGTTCTCACCCTCATTTAACAATAATATGAAGATAAAGAATAGTAAGAACTTTGGATTATGGCTTCCGGGTGTATACAACATTCTAAAAGAAGACAGAAGTTCTTTATGCTGAGCAGCACTTCGTTTAAACACATCTGCTCTATTTAGGATATTGAGCACTGTCATGGGCACTTTTAGGTTATTACGTGCTCTATCCAGGATAGTTATATGAATGAAAATAATAAATGAAAAAAATTTGATGAGAAAAAATGAATGAAATATGAATAAAAAAAATAATTAAAAGTGAATGTAAAAAAATGAATGAATGAAAAATGAAATTGAATGAAACACAAAAATGAATGAAAAACAAAATTGAATGAAAAATGAATTAAAAAAATGAATAAAAAACATCTGGCATAAAATATAATGCAGGATCTTTTTTTGGATTAACACTGTTTGCACTATCTGATGTCAGATAGGACGGGCATGACCAAGTGGATATCTTCTATGTTACCATTTAACAAACGTAAAATATGTCCTCAAATAGCGTACACATATCACATATATTGTTTTCAGACTGAAGGAGTTTGAAATAAAAATGCAGACTCATTTCCAGTCTAGTAATGTGTTCATTTATGTAGTGTACCTGCCATATGAAAGAACTCATTATGCTTAGTTCGTACTTCTAAAACAAAAACATTAATTTACTAATGCATCCCTGTCGTATCAAACACACATGGTTCATTTCTGTAGTGCACCCATCATATGAAAGAACTCATAAAGCATGTTCATTTATGTAGCGCCCCTATTATATAAAAGAACTCATTAACATTGGCGGGTAGTGGCGGATATTAGCATGTACTGGCGGGTATAGTCTACTAAAATGCATAATTTTAAAAATGCTGACTCATTTCCTTTGTTGAATTATGAGTTGGCGATTTCTTTACATGGTGGATAGTGGCGGGCATCGTCTAAGAAGAAAAGACAAAGAAGAAGAAAGATGGTGGTTAGTTTATTGCTAATCGCCTGAGGTGCCCCTACAGGGGAATGCCGATGGGGCTGCAGTCCTAGGAGGTGCACCCTCCCAGAAGTGGTTAGTCTATTAAAATCACACCAACTACTGTTTCATGCCCTCAACTGCCCCATCTCCCTATGACATCATTTTCGGATTAGTTGTAGGAATGACACGAGGAATCAAGGTAAAGCCTGTGAGAGTGGACCTCCTTCTTAGAACTCGACTCAGACTAAAAGAATCAAGGACGGTACCAGTATTTCCCCAGAATTAGCATCTATTAATTTTGAATTCCCCACCCCTGTATTTTAGGAAATGACTTGCAGTTTTTTACAAACTACTACAAATTAGTACATAAATACATTGGAAACTTCTTTAAATATAAAATCAAGGAGACTTCCAGAGGTCTATTAATATCACTCTTTCTGATTCCCCCCTCCTTTTGATAAGGACAATAGTCCGAAGAGAAACGTAATAAAAACAATAATAATATGACGATGGTGTAAAAATATTACCCAAACCTATCACCATGACGTCATGTACCCATCAATATGAGGTCATGTTGGCAAGATAACATTAAAAATTGTGATCACAGTAAACAAAAAAAAAAAAAAAAAAAAAAAAAAAAAAAAAAAATGGCGATTTGACCCCCGAAAAATTAATTGTAATGAAATTTCTTAGTATTTATTAATTTATAAATAAATGTTAATATAAAGTATTTACTTGATTAAAACAAAAATTTTTTTTTTTTTTTAAGTCACTTAAATTACTTCTTCCCCTACTACATTTCAAGGACAAAATAAATATTTTTATACCCACAGTCGACACTCAATGATTGCCCTTAAAAAGAGATAACACCCTGAAAGTGCAAATAATAAACATTTTCAAGCAGCTTTCGGTAGAAAATGATACTCAAAAACCAGTAATTTAAATGTAAAAAAAAACTTAAAGGTTTTGAAAGCTTTAAATACTCGCTGCCTTTAAATAAAAATTTTTACCAAATCGATTTTGCTAAGAATTTTAAAGCCAGATTGAAAGTTTTGAAAACTATTTACATCCAATGATTTTATAAATAGGGATTAAAGCATTTTAATCAAATTTCTTATAGTTTTATAACGATTCTGTTCAATGAATAATTGTAAGACAAAACGCTACTGTAATAATGAACTTTAATATTTAAAATTTTATTTAGAAAAAATTATCTGGTAAAAACATAAAAAAATAAATTAAGAGTCCCAAGCAAGGCCAAGTAGGCACACCTAGTACAGGATAAATTGTTGTTTTCCTTAGCCTTTTGGCTAGGAGACAAAGTGCAGTATCTGTTCTGATACTAAACATCATTTTTTTTATCCTTGATCAGTGAAGAAGAAATCCTTCTAGATTAAGACAATTTTGGGATCATTTTAAGAAGCTCCCTGCCACTAGTGCTAAAGTTAGTCGGCCGTTAAGAATAACCCTGCTGTCAAGAGAGACAACTTTTCGGCTTGCTAAATTCTTTACGCGTTAACGCTTTTCACACGTGTTTGAGTGAACCTTTCCTTAAAGTTTTCTTTACTCATGAATTTTATAAGACTCACAACCTTGGTCCATGACGAAGAGTCTGCTGTAGTTTTTTTGCAAAACCACGGAGTACTACATCAGCAGCGTCTCTGCAACAATGGCCATCAAATGGTTTTATCGAGCAATTGGTCCAGATTGCGATGTAATTCACGTCAATATAACATCCCTTAATAATAAAACATTCTTATTTTGTTAATTTATGAAAAATTTAATTACAAAAAAAATAACATCCATTAATACTAAAATCGTATATAATAAGTTATACATTCGTATTTTGTGAATTTTTTTAAGCAGAAGTGGCTGAAAAGTTGTCTCCCTTGAATAGCGGGGCTTTATTTTTTGGCGGGGAGGAGCTTAAAAAGATCTTAATTTTTTATGTTTGTCCCAATCCGGAATACCCCTTATTGGGAAAAGCTGATTTTCCCCACATTAAAAACCGACCTTGTGTCTAAATCTCTCCTCGTGGGGAGACAAGTAAATACAAACCATACCTGAAAGGAACAGTAATCACTCATAAGCACCAAGTACCCGAGATTTAATGTGTGTGCATGTATAAACGTTCACATCACTCAAAATGAAAGATAGATTTTTAAAAATAATGAATATCCCTAATTTTTGTAACTATTTTGTTTTGCTTTTTGTTTTTTTCACAGTAAAATCTTCTATGTTCATAATATATTGGAATTAATAAAAATAGAGAATTATTCACTCAAAGAATGTGGGCGAAACTTGAATATGAACCGAAATGAACTATGCAGAAGTAGATCAATACATTGATTTTATTCAACAAATATATTTGGCTTGTAATAGACATTTTGCTTATCATCACGTCAGTATTCAGTTTTCTTTTCCTAATCCATACATTTGGCACTAAAATCAGAAATTGCATCACAATGATATATTCCTGCGTAATATTTTCTATAATAATCAAGTCACTTAAAACAGATGTTATAACTTAGCTTATTGAATTCGGTGAATTCTTTTGCCAAAACTTAAAAATTAAAATAAAGTTTCAGAATTTTTGAAAATTTGATCAGTTATCAAAAATATCCAGCTAAAAACATATATCATAAATAAAAATAAAAAAATAAAATCTCTATATAAATAAATTATTTCACATGTCTCTATGCATTTATGAGAATTGAATTAATATTTCTTTTTAATTTTTTTTGCAAGGTCTTTACAAAACGCAACACATTTTTCGGTTCTTTTATATAAAGTCATGTGAGAAAATGAAAATTTTTCTTTAGTTTAGGAGCACAAATGAACCATAATGCTAGACTTTTGCCTTTCTTTGCTCGGGACGCTTGTCTTTGAAATTTCCTCCTTGTTTCCCCAACCGTACAAACATGCAGAAATTTAAATGTAATGTGAACAAATATCTTTCTGCCTAACTCCTCACTTAGGTAGCCTTCTATAAATCTAGCCCCTATCACAGTAGCCTCTTCAGTGGCAGTATGCCCTTTTTTGAGTAGAAAAAAAATTCAAGCAAACATTTACCACTTAATCAACGATGTAAAGACTACAAAATTACTTTAAAATTTCTATCTAGCAATTTTAATATTTCAAATAACTAAGACTTTTTCATAATACATTAGATAATATGAATGCGTAGCTTAAAAAAAAAAAAAAAAAAAAAAAAAAAAACCCACTGATATCAAAGAAAAAAACTCTTGTTCTAACCTGGGAGTGAATTATCAATATCTTTTTATGAATCTAAAATCCAGGATATTTATTAATAACATTGCATAACATTTAGAGGCTAGTTGTATCTGTAAAACAACACCTAACATTAGTGATAGGTCAAATAAAAGATTGAAATGAAGGAATAAGTATTAATATCTTAATTAACATTAAACAGCATTTTGATTTTGAATATTCAATTACTAATGTTAAAATATGAAATTTAAAATGTTAACCTATTTTTCTTAGTCTGAGAAAAGAAAAATTAAAAATCGATTCCTGATCAATATATTTATCTCTGTTCACTCAATATTCTATGAGATTTCTTGAAAAGAAATTGATAGAAAAGTAAAAGCAAAAATGAATCTGATTGAAAACATTAATGCTATTCTGTAATCAGCCAACTCTAGAGATTTTTACAAGAATATATATATATATATATATATATATATATATATATAAGTTATGAAAATATATTTATGGCAATTAAGCTACACAGAGGCTTCCGCGTTTCATCCTTGGAGGGAATCGTCAGGCTAAATGCATTATATATATATATATATATATATATATATATATAATCATTTATAAATAATATTTTTCAAATTAACCCATATACACATTCGTTTCATGCCAAACCTGCAATTATCAGTATGGGAGGAAACAAGTCCAGAGTCAGAATATATAAGGTACATCCGACTCCTACGATTTAAAAAAAACAAAAACATCAGACTCCTACGATTCAAAAAACATCAGACTCCTACGATTCAAAAAACATCAGACTCCTACGATTCAAAAAACATCAGACTCCTACGATTCAAAAAACATCAGACTCAAACTCCTTATTTTAAAGTCTTCCAATATTCAGATTGTCTGTTCATTCTTTGGAAATTAAAAAATCTGACTCAGACTCCTGATATTCTTGAGTCTGACTCCTAAAACGTCTAACTCCCTCAGACTCTGAACCCCTAGTTTAAATTCCAAAAGGCTAATTTTCAAAGTTGTCTACTTTTGAGGTAAAAATAAAAAAAAATAAATGGAATGGTCAAATGTGGACAAATTAAGCAGAAAACAGTAGAAGAAGCCATTAGTTGAAAATAGAGTAAAAAAAAAAACTTTGAAAATAATTACTTACAAATATAGTTATTAATATTATCAAAAACAATACAAAGTTAATTATAAAAGAGTACACTCCAGAGAACCCAAGAGAGGGGAGGATGAGATCCCTACAAAGACTGATTCGATGTTAACAACTGGCTATGTACAATGAAGTACGTGTAAATGCTTATGTGGACAAATATGTAAAAATCCACAAGACCACAAAATCCACCAAAGCCAGATGAAATGCCTGGAGAGAGAAGCAGACGTAAAGTACAGGTTAAACTCCCTGGTAAAACAGTGAAGAAGTGGGGCCACGTGGCAACCGACAGTCTAGGATCTTCAAGCACCTGTTACCCAATCACCAAGTATTTTATCTCGGAAAAGGATTAAATAGCCCCCAGCTAACGACAATGGGGAATGGCAGGAGGTCAATAATGACATTACAGAAATATTGCAAATGGCTGCAAAAGGAGATTTATATTGAAGATTAAAATTCATTACTAAAGCATATATCTATGCCATATTACAGTACGCTCTACTTCCTGATGTATTATTTTGTAAAATAGGTTTTATTAAAAAATGATCCCGTGTAGCTAATTATGCGTCAAAGAAACATAGTAAAATATAGAGGTAACTAGCAGAACAGATCTGATGTGATATTCGAAATCCATAATGAAAACGGGATAACATTAATGACGATCGCAATGATTGCATTGTATAAATATAATTCAAGAAATATATATATATATATATGTATGAATAAAATTTATATAAACATTATAACAGTCTATGCCAATTAACCTGATTCTATGCTAGCATGTCTATGGGGCGGTAAAGCAACTAAATGTTAAATTGTCCGGTAAGAAATCAGATAAAATAGAAGTGTGGCCCATCAAAATTAACCTCTTCACAAGGTCACAGAAACTGGGGTGGATGGGGGAAACGTTTTAAGCATTGTAGTTGTTTTACAGCCCAGTAAATATGCATTAGCATAGAGACCCAGGTTAATTTGTGTAGGCTGTTCTAATGTTTATATAAATTTTATTTATAAAAGCTCTAATTTGTATTGAGCACTTTTGAAAGATATTGGTTTATGTTCGTTTTATAAATATATTTGAAAGGATGGTCAGGGCTTGGAGCAGGAGTACACATTGATTTCTGGGAAATGCTGGGTGTGCCTTGAGGGTTTCCTCGAACTCTATTTCAATTTACGGCACTGTACTTACACCTGCTGCCACACAACTAATGCCGAGTATGCTCTTCGACTCACACCAAAAATTTAATATTATAAAATTAAAAAAAAATGTTATGAGCTAGGTTCAAGAAGACATAGGGTTCTTTATTTCATCCCGGGCAACGTCAGGCCTTCCTGCTATGTATGTCATAATACTACAAGTTGGCAGAGGTCCTTTTGAATAAAACCAACAAAACAGAGAATCTAAGAACAAGATTATGATTCCGTGATTAGATAATCTAAAATACATAGAAAGCCTTTCATTTTTTTAAGCATTGGCAAAGCTACAAATAAAATGGAAATATTGCAGATTGAGATCAAAAACAGCAAGAAGCTATTGAGAATATTGATAAAACAGAAATGTGAAATTTGGAACAGACTGGATTGAAATATGAAGAACGTGCTAACATTTTCTTATTGTACAAAACAATTGAAAACGAAGATCTAGCAACAATACAACAAGCAGACGCAACATATAAGTTACAGCCCTGGTAAAACGGAGAAGGAGAATTTGTTCTTTACTATCAATTTATTAGCGTCAAGTATTAAAAAAATAATTTCATTACAAAATTAAAATCACCAAAATTAATTTCCGTTTCTTTGTAAACATTAAGTCAGTTATTTTTTCTTTTACTCCTGGGCAACGCCGGACAAGTATAGATAGTAAATAAATAATTTTAACCCCTGATGAAATGATTGTACTCAACATATTATGAAGGACATAATTAAATACATTAAACAAGTCAGTTATTTTTTCTTTTACTCCTAGGCAACGCCGGGCAAGTATAGACAGTAAATAAATAATGTTAACCGCTGATAAAATTATTGTACTCAACATATTATGAAGGACATAATTAAATACATTAAACAAGTCAGTTATTTTTTCTTTTACTCCTGGGCAACGCCGGGCAAGTATAGACAGTAAATAAATAATGTTAACCGCTGATAAAATTATTGTACTCAACATATTATGAAGGACATAATTAAATACATTAAACAAGTCAGTTATTTTTTCTTTTACTCCTGGGCAACGCCGGGCAAGTATAGACAGTAAATAAATAATTTTAACCCCTGATAAAATTATTGTACTCAACATATTATGAAGGACATAATTAAATACATTAAACAAGTCAGTTATTTTTTCTTTTACTCCTGGGCAACGCCGGGCAAGTATAGACAGTAAATAAATAATGTTAACCGCTGATAAAATTATTGTACTCAACATATTATGAAGGACATAATTAAATACATTAAACAAGTCAGTTATTTTTTCTTTTACTCCTGGGCAACGCCGGGCAAGTATAGACAGTAAATAAATAATGTTAACCGCTGATAAAATTATTGTACTCAACATATTATGAAGGACATAATTAAATACATTAAACAAGTCAGTTATTTTTTCTTTTACTCCTGGGCAACGCCGGGCAAGTATAGACAGTAAATAAATAATGTTAACCGCTGATAAAATTATTGTACTCAACATATTATGAAGGACATAATTAAATATAAAACATACAAGTTTTCAAAAACTTAGACAAAATACACATCAGAGAAACTCTGTAATTACTTTTTAAAATATATCAAACTTTTATTAATTATAGTGGTATAACAATTGCTGTTTCTCAAATATATATATGGAATCTGTTTATATTCTAGACATTTATTAAATAATTTAGTGATTGCATTGATAAAGCCATCATTTGATATGTATTTCCATCATTTTGGATGTACTTCATCAGGTCCCTTACCTTTTATTAACATTCAATAGTATTGAGTTTTGAGGTCCTTTTCTTAGTTCAGCAACAAGTTTTGTTGTACTTTCCCCATATCAACTCTCCTGTAGTGGATCAAACTCGTTCAAATAATGAACAGATTAAAAATAAAAAAATAACGGATTCCTAATTCACCAGCCGTTTCAAGTGGTGTGCCTGTTAATTCACCGGTTTTATCAGTTCTGACTGTACTTACGCTTCTGTGAATTTTAGTTTTTGATTTTACATATTTTAATTTTTTGGCAACCAAGAGAGTCCATGGTTCAGTAGATGTAGAAAAGTCGAGGTAGCAGTGCCAGTTTGCAGGGGAAGGCCAAGGCAAACATGGGAGAAAGTGATAAGAATGGACTTGAGAGAAAGAAGGATAAATAAAAACCTGGCCAGAGATGGGTTAGTTTGGAAGTCAATTTCTATTTTCAGATTTCAATTTTTTTTCATTCATTTCGAATGTATATTTATTTTGTTTAAAGGATTTTGATAGTTTTTCAATTTTTTATTTTTCAAACTTTAATGTTAAAACAATACATATTTTCAACGATTAATTGCATTTTATTTATTTTTATTTTTAAAAACTTTTATTCATCCCAAACAAGGCATATTGCCACTAAAACCTAAGTGATAGGAGTCATATTTATAAGGGGGGAGGGGGCAACCTGAGTGGGGAACTGGGCAACAAGATGTTTGTTCACATTACATTTTACAATTCACAATAGCAGTATGCACTACAAGTTTCTAAGCCTATTGCAGGCTCAGAATAGCCACAGACCAAGAATGTACAGGGTCTTCCACTCTCATTGGCCAACACCCATTGCCATAAAGGAGTATTGTTCGCACCAGCACTTGGTAGATCCTTAGTCTGATGCTGCACCTTATTTCAGATCTTAACCCGAGCTGGGAATTACGTCAGCAGAAAGCATGATGTGCAAGGTCAATTCGTGCTTTGATATCAGCTCCACGTTGACCCGTAGCTATGATGATGACGCCAATATATTTGAAACTCAACCTCTTCAAGAACATCACCATTGAGGACGATGGGTGTTTTCTCTGTTAGGACAAAGCCGGCCTGCTAGTATTTTTGTCTTTGAGACATTAATGTTTCACGGAGTAGCGTGATATCATCTCCATACTCTAAGTCTTTGACGGCAAGTTACATCCAACATCGACACCGGGAAACTCTTAACTTGGGCCCCCCAAATCTACAGAGTTCACCATTGGAACAGCAAGTGGCTACAGATCAGCCAATCATTGACTTCAAATCGTCAGGCTTGATAAGCCTTTGTGTGGGACGCAGTATCAAGGATTGATGGAGCAGAAACAACCCACTCCAGGTGAATGTTTTTCAAATACAAGTAAGTAGTAATGTACAGGACCTTCAAAAAGTCATTATCTATTTTAAAATTTTAAGAACATCAAAACTGTATTTCTGATAATAACAAAATTTATACACGATGAACAATATATATTAAAAGTGTACGTCGTTCAAGTAAATGTCCCTTAATTTCTTAAACTTTCTTCTTCGGTAACTTTAATTGATCAATTGTTTCTGGTTTTTCTTCTGAAAACTTCATTTTTTTTAAGAAACCTCACAAGAAAAAAATCAGGAGGCATCACTTTGCCATAAGAATAACTATTCTAAAAAGTTATTGTGTTGTATACATCAAAATGGCGGTAAACCTAAAACAAGATGGCATAATACAAATGATACAACAATGCAGTAAAACATTTTTATTTATTTTTCTTGTATAAGTTCCGTTATTATCAGGAATGCAGTTTTTAAGTTATTATAATTTGAAAATAAATGATGACTTTTTGAAGACCCTGTATTACCCGTTTTATAAACTTCATTCATTACTCATTAACTAGTTTAACTGACAATTACAAAAAAAAAAAAAACTGTAAACAAGATGTTGCAAATGGCTGACGTAACATTAATGAATCATGCTAAATCATTACATAATTATGGTATGACTATTTCAATTATAAATTGAATTTATTGGCTTTCAGTACTTTATTTACAAAAAAAAAAAAAAAAAAAAAAAAAAAAAAAAAGAGCTGTAGTTTATTTAATTCCATTCAGGAGGAGGTTAGACACAAGGTCAGGTTTTGAGAAGCCAGCACACTAGAAGAAATGCACTCTGGCCTACCAAAAAGGCTTCAGCAGCCCTGTCGGCATTCCCCGGTGGGGCTGCCTCAAGCGATCAGCAAAAAATTAACTTCTCAATAAGAGAAGGTAAAGCCTGGAAGGGTGGCCCTACTCAGACTGAACAAAACCACACCTCAGTCCGACAGAAGCATGGTCACTGTCAAACTGATTATCGAGGACGTATCCTATTGAGGAATCCTTATTTTTCACCCCTCAAAAAATATTTATTTTAATTTATTTAGCTTGCTTGATAAACAAAGAGAAATAGTATTCATATTTGCAAAATATCTATATGGCAGCATTGATATTAATCAAACAATATATCTAAAATATATTTAAGACCGGATATCACCTCCTTCGGCTAATCTGTTCAGGAAATAATACAGAAGGGTCTTCTTTATGCATAACTTTTGAAAGATCATTTAAAAAAAAAGAAAAAAAAAAAAAAGAAACCAACAGTCAATTTCTAATTGAGATAAATCAACTCGGTACTTCATATTAGATACAAACTTGTTCGCCTTAAAAGTTTTTTTTAAAAGGCAAAATGCTAATATATTATTTATAACAAGGGTTAGAACTAAATTATTAAAAAAAAAAAAGGTTATGAGTACATAACTGTGT
>OY744520.1:47108995-47393995 GCA_963556195.1 Sepiola atlantica
GCCAAGCAACAACAGGCCGGTACAACTAGTTTTAAAATATCAAGTTATGAAATTACCACTATTTTGACACAAGATATTAACAAAAGGCTTACTAATGAAGAGTAAAAAGACGTCCCTATTTACTTGCATCCAGACAATGGCAGGGTAAGGTACAAGGTCTGTTTTAATGTGGGGAAACCCCAGCTACTCTGGATTGTGACAAAAATAGAAAGTGCCTTAGTCTAGAAGGATTTCTCTCTCACTTACTGAAGACAGCAACGGTAAAGTCTAGTATCAGAACAGATACTACACTTTTCCCCTAAATAAGCCAAAAGACCAATGGAAAATTGTCAAATATTCAATAATCTAATAACTGGTCTAATTAGATATGAATAATTTTCAAGCTGGCTCAATGTTGAAAGGATTCAGACACGAAGCACAGAAACACTGAATAAAGAAGTAGTTTATAGTTCTACTTGACACACAGAAAAAAAACCCCAAAAACGGAGAGAAATAATTCAATGACATTTGTCTACATATAAAAAAATTAAAAAATGGCTTCTCCCACCATGCAACAGTATAAGCAGCAGTTCCAGCCAAAACTCTGTTGGGAGCATGAAAAGTACAAGGCAAAAGCAGAAACTGAACAGAAAACAAAACAAAGGAGAATTGGAAATATTCCTCAAAGAAAAATATATTCTCATACAGGAAAGAAATAGGCAGTCAAAAAACATCAAGTCTGCAGTTTTATTAGTCATGACTAATAAAGAGTTTGCAGACAACTACTATGTTTACTACTTGTAAATTGAGTATTAAAGAAAATAGATTCGGAATATGGATGGAGAGAGAAAGAGTCGGAATATAGATGGAGAGAGAAAGAGTCGGAATATAGATGGAGAGAGAAAGAGTCGGAATATGGATGGAGAGAGAAAGAGTCGGAATATGGATGGAGAGAGAAAGAGTCGGAATATGGATGGAGAGAGAAAGAGTCGGAATATGGATGGAGAGAGAAAGAGTCGGAATATGGATGGAGAGAGAAAGAGTCGGAATATGGATGGAGAGAGAAAGAGTCGGAATATGGATGGAGAGAGAAAGAGTCGGAATATGGATGGAGAGAGAAAGAGTCGGAATATGGATGGAGAGAGAAAGAGTCGGAATATGGATGGAGAGAGAAAGAGTCGGAATATGGATGGAGAGAGAAAGAGTCGGAATATGGATGGAGAGAGAAAGAGTCGGAATATGGATGGAGAGAGAAAGAGTCGGAATATGGATGGAGAGAGAAAGAGTCGGAATATGGATGGAGAGAGAAAGAGTCGGAATATGGATGGAGAGAGAAAGAGTCGGAATATGGATGGAGAGAGAAAGAGTCAGAATATGGATGGAGAGAGAGGGAGAGAGAAAGAGTCGGAATATGGATGGAGAGAGAGGGAGAGAGAAAGAGTCGGAATATGGATGGAGAGAGAGGGAGAGAGAAAGAGTCGGAATATGGATGGAGAGAGAGGGAGAGAGAAAGAGTCGGAATATGGATGGAGAGAGAGGGAGAGAGAAAGAGTCGGAATATGGATGGAGAGAGAGGGAGAGAGAAAGAGTCGGAATATGGATGGAGAGAGAGAGGGAGAGAGAAAGAGTCGGAATATGGATGGAGAGAGAAAGAGTCGGAATATGGATGGAGAGAGAGGGAGAGAGAAAGAGTCGGAACATGGAGAGAGAGGGAGAGTCAGAACATGGAGAGAGAGGGAGAGTCGGAACATGGAGAGAGAGGGAGAGTCGGAACATGGAGAGAGAGGGAGAGAGAGTCGGAACATAGAGAGGGAGAGAGAGTCGGAACATAGAGAGGGAGAGAGAGTCGGAACATAGAGAGGGAGAGAGAGTCGGAACATAGAGAGGGAGAGAGAGTCGGAACATGGAGAGGGAGAGAGAGTCGGAACATGGAGAGGAAAAGAGAGTCGGCACATGGAGAGGGAGAGAGAGTCGGAACTTGGAGAGGGAGAGAGAGTCGGAACTTGGAGAGGGAGAGAGAGTCGGAACTTGGAGAGGGAGAGAGAGTCGGAACTTGGAGAGAGAGAGAGAGAGTCGGAACTTGGAGAGAGAGAGAGAGAGAGAGAGAGAGAGAGTCGGAACATGGAGAGAGAGAGAGAGAGTCGGAACATGGAGAGAGAGAGAGAGTCGGAACATGGAGAGAGAGAGAGAGTCGGAACATGGAGAGAGAGAGAGAGTCGGAACATGGAGAGAGAGAGAGAGAGAGTCGGAACATGGAGAGAGAGAGAGAGAGAGAGAGAGAGTCGAAACATGGAGAGAGAGATAGAGAGTCGGAACATGGAGAGAGAGATAGAGAGTCGGAACATGGAGAGAGAGATAGAGAGTCGGAACATGGAGAGAGAGATAGAGAGTCGGAACATGGAGAGAGAGATAGAGAGTCGGAACATGGAGAGAGAGATAGAGAGTCGGAACATGGAGAGAGAGATAGAGAGTCGGAACATGGAGAGAGAGATAGAGAGTCGGAACATGGAGAGAGAGATAGAGAGTCGGAACATGGAGAGAGAGATAGAGAGTCGGAACATGGAGAGAGAGATAGAGAGTCGGAACATGGAGAGAGAGATAGAGAGTCGGAACATGGAGAGAGAGATAGAGAGTCGGAACATGGAGAGAGAGATAGAGAGTCGGAACATGGAGAGAGAGATAGAGAGTCGGAACATGGAGAGAGAGATAGAGAGTCGGAACATGGAGAGAGAGATAGAGAGTCGGAACATGGAGAGAGAGATAGAGAGTCGGAACATGGAGAGAGAGATAGAGAGTCGGAACATGGAGAGAGAGATAGAGAGTCGGAACATGGAGAGAGAGATAGAGAGTCGGAACATGGAGAGAGAGATAGAGAGTCGGAACATGGAGAGAGAGATAGAGAGTCGGAACATGGAGAGAGAGAGAGAGAGTCGGAACATGGAGAGAGAGAGAGAGAGTCGGAACATGGAGAGAGAGAGAGAGAGAGAGAGAGAGAGATAGGTGTGACAATATGAAGAGAGTGAGAGAGCTGGAATACGGATAAAGAGACAGAGAAATAGAGTGAGAGTCTGAATACAGAGAGCGAATTTGCACAGAATTCTAATATTGACATGACAAACAGCCGTAGAACATTGAAAATGAAATAAGCAGTTGTAAAATTGAATAAGTGATTTTGATATCACAAATTCATTGTATTAATATGGCTAAACAAACAGCCAAGACAAAACAAAACATCCAAGTGACAACAGATGTAAACATAACAATTTCAACATTTTAATGGAATTAATGAGTATATTGGTTATGAATTTGTCTCTTTTTATAAACTCATACTTTAACTCCCTTTTTATTGATGTGCATATTATGTTTAAGGTGAATTTTTTTTTTCTTAGTGTATTTGTGCGTGTCGTCTACATGAAGTTTTCAAACATGTGAAAGGTTACTTAATTGATAATCGAAATTTAAAAAAAAAGATGATATTACTGGACGCATAGCCAAGTGGATATAGGTGTTGGTTAAGAGATATTCTAGAATGAAATCTACGTAGAGATTGTGAGTTCAATCTGTGGTGAGAGCACTTTATGTTTTTGTTATATTAATGGGTTACCACTTATCAAGGCTTGGAGGCCCCTCGAGGATACTGATAAGATATCTAAAAGGCATGGAAGGTAGAATAAAAGCAGAAGAGCAATCTACCCGAGTTGTAGAAATAATGGGTTCAGTTTGAAATGAGCACAAAGTGATTGAATATGACAAAAGGCTGCTGAAGAAAGCTGGAAAGTACAACGGCAGAAACGTTTTGAAAATAGGAACAACTAAGATGAGGAAAACAGTCTGAAAAATGTAACGTACTTGTAAGAAATGGGTTTTCAGTAGTTACCCAGTCAGTCCTGAGTATCTACAGAGAATCCAAGTCTGTCCCGAACAGGTTGAAGCAGTTTACAATTTGAAAGCCGTGAAAAAATGTCAAGACAGTAAGCATGCAAAGGGTTAGGTTAGGGTTTAAAATTTTTTTAGCCCCTTTGAAAAAAAACTTCCTTTAATAAAAAATAAAAAAAAAAAAAAAAAAAAAAAAAGGCGGTGGCTTTCAAGTTGTAGATTGCTTCGGCCATTTCCGGAACTGACTTGGAATTGTCCGTCGATATTCGGGACTGACTGGGTAAGTACTGACATCCTCTGGATACCCATTCCTTTACCAAATGTAAAACAAACAATTACATTGAAAATGTCGCCATGTGTGATCTATAACTAATTGTTGTCTCATGAAGAATTTAATCAGTGATGGGACTACTTCTTTCAAAACAAATTGTTTTTAAAAACTCTACAGATTTTTGATTCATACTAACAATCCTCCACTCTATAATGAATGTGTATTTGTATACAAATAAATATAAGTTCCATCACAAAAAAGTTAGAAATTAAAAAACGTGGCCTTTTCTAGCCCCCCACCCTCAACACACATTATCGTTCACTGTATCATAAAGACCAACGTGTATTAATTTGTATATAAACAAATATAAATCCGTACCATCACACAAACGTTAGTGAGTAAATAAAAGAGTGCCTTTTTCCAGACACCAGACGAAACCATTTCAAGTGGTGTTGAGAAGCAAGAAAGCAAATAGCAAGTCAGGCAACACTCGCTGTCTGAAATGAATTCAGAAAGAAATCCTTAACTCAAAATAAAAAGTCAAAGGTTAGTATTTTTTTTACGGTCATCAGAAGTGGTAATTTATAGATGAAAAATTAAATTACTGACATAATTCTATATGAATATTAGTGCGAACACTAGCAAAGCATATTTTTTTAAAGGTCATTTTTGACAAAAGGTGTATATTAGTACATAAATAATAGCAATATACCAAAATGTTGAAAAAAAAAAAGTTCAAGAATTGCAAACATCAACAATATATAAAGTAATTTTTAATCCCTTATTTGATAAGCCTTTAAAAATATTAATACATTGACATGAATTTTAAAATAGAGAAAAAAAAAACATGATCTCAAAGTAAAAAAAAATTAATATTTGAAAATTTGAAAAATACACACAATAAATAAACACGGCAATGATAAAAGGTTACCTTCGGTCTGAAACCTCACTTTTGCAGTTTTTTTTCCTGTTAAATTAACAAAAGGGGAAATATGAAATTATGGTGTCTAGATCATGAGCTTTTCAGGTTAGAAAAGCTCTAACCAGAAGTGTAAAAAGAAAAAGGAGGGGAAAATTAGAAAGAAAAAGAGAGAAAAGGAAAGAAAAAGAGGGAAAGAAAACAAGAAAATGGAAAAAAAAAAGGAAAATGAAAAAAAAAAGGAAATAAAAAGAAGGAAAATAAAAAGGAAAATAAAAAAAAGGAAAACGGAGTGTCCATAACCGGGGGGAGTAGTATACTTATACCACGAAATAAGTATTTTCTTCATCTGGTAGGTCAAAGACCAAAATCTGCCGGGTTACAAAAATCAATCAAATTTGCAAAAGTTTTCTTAAAAATATTGTTTTTGAGATTCAATTTTTCTTGTATTATTTGTAAATATTTTCAAACTTTGATGATAGACAATTTTGTAAAATAGTGATTTTGTTGATTGTATTATACAATGATATTATAGGTTTCAATTCAATCAGCATAACACAAAGTTACTCATTATTTCTGCAAAATCATCTAAAAAAAAAAAAGAAAAAGTTATCTTTTCCTATTATGTAAAGGAAACTCGTATTTCCATCTCAGTGTGTGTGACTGGCTAAAACTTAGAAACTACCAAAGATACACTTACAAACTTTAAATTATTAGATTCTGTATGACCTCGAGCTGGTTATAATAAAAACGAAAATACTGTAATATTCATCCTCTTGGAGATCACCAGGGACCAAATTAGTGCATGGGAGAGGCTATCAAAAAAAAAAATGTCATTCTTACTAGTAGTTTAAAAACAACACAGAAACTAGGTCGGTCAGTCAGCTGCTGATGATTTTTCTTTCAAACCAGTTGAGAGAGAGAGAAAGAGAGAGAGAGAAAAAGAGAGAGAGAGAGAGAAAGAATAAGAAGTAACAAGATAAAAGTTTTAAAAGAAAGATGATACACACACTTTATTTTTTTAAAACTCTTATTTTGTTGTCAATTCCCCCAGACAATGGTAAGTACCTCTGCTAGTAGTTAATAGAGCCATCATTTAAAAATTTAACAAAAATTTAAAAAATTAAAAAAACTCTTAAAAAACAAACTTTGCCACTGTGAATTAGGGGCCAGATTTATCGGGGTATTCTAAGTTGGGAGTTATACACCAAGATGTTTGTTTACATTACATCTACATTTCTGCATTGTTCTCAGTAAGTCTTATTTAGTTGTAATGTAGATTCTAACATGCCTACTTTCAGTCCTGGACTCAAGCTGCATGACAGCCAGGCCTGTTATGGGTATCACCTTGGTGCACATGCATGAATAATCTGCACAAAAACCAGCAACTGAGTCATACCACCTTGTCATAATAATGATTTGCTACAGCCACAAGATTAAGATATTGACGAGACAGAAGAATCAGTTCCACTTCAGTTAAGTTCACAGAGAAGTTAATCTATTAACGTTATCCAAATCGAATTTCATGGGATCTTGCACCTGAACGACTTGTTGCTTACAACGTCAGGAGTAGTTTATGGAATGGAGAAGTCCGTTTCTGATACATGCAAAACCATAACATTATTTCATTCTGAACTCATTGCAGACCTGATTCAAGGCCAATAACTGTTGCAACGGTTTTGTTATCCATAAATGAAAAGACGGGAAAAATGAGCTGTTGGCTTTTTTGTTCTGTCACTATTTATTTGCCTCCCCACGAGGGCAGAGTTAGACACAAGGTTGGTTTTTAAAGTGGGGAAAAAATCTAGCTGTCTTAAAAAGGGCACTCTGGATTAGGATAAAAATAAAAATTCCTCCTTCACCAGGCGAGGACAGAAAAGATCAAGTGTAGTATCAGAGCAGATACTACACTTTGCTCCTAGTTAAAAGGCCAAGAGAGTTTTACTCGTGTCTAAGCTAATATCCCCCCCCCCCCGTTAGTATTAATCTAAATTCTTTATTTTCATAGGTTCATAAGACTAACTGATCTTTCAATAATCATAGGCATCCGAAGGTGCCGCTTAGGGAGGCGGTGCTCAGGGCACACTTTGTCTTGACGGAGTACAAAATTGACTTTGCAATCTAGTGGGGGATACTCTCTTCTCTACTACTCCTTTCTCACAGAAGAGACGTTGCTAGTCTTTCTCTACTCTATTGTTATTTCAGGGAAGGTGCTCAATTGAGCTCCAATCCTCGATTTCTCGTAAGACATTTACAGCAAGAACTCGTTTTCTACCACAACTGCAAAAAACTTTCCTTTCCTCCTCCATCTAACATCAAACGAAATTTCCATGAACAGAGGTTCTTTCCCAGAACTTTCCATCTGTGGAACACGTTACTATGAGATTACTAAGATGCAGGCTATAACAGGGCTGTCTTCAAATAAAATGTCAAAAAATACTTATCATAAACTGTTCTCATAAGTAATCAAAATATGTTTATTCATCATTTTTTATCCTCTCATAAATATTCTTCATCATTTAACTAACAAGCAATCCATCTCATTAACCCACATCCTCAGGTGGTTTTTGGCTTTGATAAGTGGTGACACATTTAAAAAAATTATAAAATTAAAAAAAAAAAAATTTTAAATAAATATTTCTGCAGATTAATTGAATCGACTACAATCTGCTCAAACTGTCACACTATTAAACAAAGAATGGGCTTTTATAACATCTCACCATCTTTTGCTAGACTTAGATGATGATGTGAACATCCGGTCATTGTGCTGGTCCAAGGTTGTTGCTTGATTCTGACATCGGTTAAAGTGTCAATTGTGTTGTTTCAGTTATTGCTACAACATAAGACTTCTCCTTCCAAATAAAATTACAACTCCAATTTTTAACAACAAAAGGTTTATTTTTTGGAGATTACAATGATACTAGTTTTCTTCTACTGAACAACAGGCTTGCAAATGAGAATTCTTAGCCCGACCAAATCAAAACAGAAGTCCAACATAACACGATTCATTAGCTAAGAGACCAAGGGCCAATCTCTCTCTGAGAGGCACACATACCTCAACTGCCTGTGAGATGCCAAGAAAATCAACTAACTCTAAGACACCCAGAAGGCCAATTAACTGCCCCCCCCCCCACTGCTAGAATATATATAGATATCATTGAGACCACACCAGAAAAAAACACTTGAAAATAATAGCCATCCTTATCTATTAACATTAAAAAATTATTGCCTAGGGATTTCGTATCTGTAGAACCATTACTTTTTTCAAGTGGAGAAATCGAATTCTGGGTGGTCAACTCAAAACTAGAGATATTTTCTAATTTCTTGTGTGGTTTCTTATCATTTGGTAAAATATCTCTCACTCGCAACAAGTCTGTTATTCGCATGCACTGCCGACATGCAACCCACAAATGCAAAGATAGATAAAAATACGGATTATAGAAATTTATGATTTTCAGCTAGGAATGCTTTTAAAATCAACTCAGTACAAAATGGAATATATTTTATAGAACAAGTAACAGATGAAATTTGAATACTTTCTTACATACACAAACATACCATCACTGCACATACATACATACATACAAAAACAAATATGCATCCAGGTGTTTAGACAAAGACATGTGCATTCATATTTATAAAAGAACATCTTAAGTCGATCATACACTGACAGGAAGAGAGGGAGGTGTACATAGTCATAAATAATCTGCACAGAAAAAAAAATAGTTGTGAGTCTTATCCACCTTGTCATAATGATTTGTTACAGCTACAAGATTAAGACATTCACGAGACAGAGAAATCAGTTCCACTTCAGTTAAGTTCCCAGAGGAGTTAATCCATTAAGTTTATCCAAATCGAATTTCATGGGATCTTGCACCTGAACGACTTGTTGCTCACAACGTCATGAGTAGTTTTATGGAAAGGATGAAGTCCCGTTCTGATACATGCAAAACCGTAACATTATTTCATTCTCAACTGTCATTTCGGACCTGATTTACGGCCAATAACTGTTGCACTTGCATCATTTTCTCACAAAGGGAAAGGAGAGAGAGAGAGACAGACAGACAAACATATCTCCTTTCCTATTTTAGGATTTTTATTTTTTTCTTACCAAAAGTATTTTTAAATAAAATCTAAAACTAATAAACGTAAAATCAATTTTTATATTTCACATCTTAAACTTGTAATACAAAATAATTTACAAAATCAAATTCAGCAAAAGATTTCATCCATCAATTTTATAACATTTAATTAAATAATAATTCTTTAATATTAAAACTACATAAATTATGACATGTCTCTATTTATATAAAGTTAGGTATGCATATATGTTTACATGTATAGGATTCACTCCTAAACCGATCATTATGAATTTTGGAACACAGCTGCTAGGTGTAAGGGTAGATAATGTTAGCCCTATTTAGTTTAGTTTTATACAAAGGGGTTCTTTCGTGAAAATTCAGATATCTCCGATTTTTGTGTAATTTGAACAATAGGTATTAGACATCAATTAATAAATATTTGAGGTTTTTAGAGGGCATAATATGGTAACAACACCCTATTTAAAAGTTTAAATATATTTCAGATTTGCATTAAATATGATACATAATTATTATACACCAATTAAGCAAGATTCCCCGAATTTTAATTTCTTCTTAAGACCTCTTAAATTTTAAACATTTTCTAGAATCAAAATCATGTAATGGGTTTTGATCAAAATTTAAATAAGGATTCTAAGCATAAGGTTTAGTAGCAATATATTTTGATTTTAATCTTTGTAAGGAGTCATAAAAGTGGTGCAAAACTGTTCTGTGCAGGCAATTAATTTTACCTGTTCTTGGATGGGTATTCTTATATATATGTGTGTGTGTGTGTGTATTTAGGCAGCATTCTTTCATTTAAGCAAACATTGTTAAAAATAACAATTCCACTGCTTGATTATATCTTTATTTATGTTTTCAATTTTTGTAAATTATCTTTTTTTGTTAAAATCAAAAATATTAATGTATATTCCATATGTATAACGAACGTTTTCGATTCTTTGCCACATCATCTTCAGGTGACAAAAACAAATGACCAAAAAAACTGGATAAAAGAGAATTTAGACAGCAGCCGAGAACGTCAAACGTCAGACGTCAAAAGAACGAATCAGCGTAGTTCTAAGAGAGACGTTACCAATTTAAATTCCAGGACACTAGGATGAATGGTATTACATTAAGCACATTAAAATATTTCATAAGTAATGTCATTAATTGTGGGTTGCTGGATTTTAATAGATAGCTTCCAGTATTTTTTATTTTTTAAAAATTGGTTTCAGAACATATTATTTTCCTGTTATTAACTAAAATTTCTCTTAAATAATAAAACTAATAGCTACATTGGTTTTACAACCACTACCCTATCCAGCTGCCTCACCATGCACCTTGTTAACTCTAGCTCAACTTACCAACATCTACAAAAACATAACTGCCCATTCCTGATTTGTCTAATTGATGATAATAAAACTAAAAGTTGTATTTCACCCACAACTCTTACCCTCACAATTTTTGTATGAATTTTGTTTGTTTTTTTAAATATCTTCTGTGTGTCTATGGAAACAGTTTGCTATGTATGTATAACGTAAAATGATATTTCTCAAAGAATTCTTCACCACCCTCTAAAATTTATTTCAATATTTTTAATCTCTGGATGACTATATTGATTATCTTTTGACACACATCACTGTTGAATTTTCAGAGGGGGGTAAGGCGCAGTTCGTTATGTATATTTAATGTAAAATGATTCATCCTGTTCAAAATTCTGAAAAGGTGTTTGTAAATTGGATTTTGTGTACGTTATTATATTGCCAATAACAAGGTTACAACAAATAAAAATTGGCTTGTCAGAAGCAACGTTTGATTTGTCAGCTTAAATGCTATTTGGGTCTGACTTTGAAAATCTGATAAATTAACTTTATATATGTTAGATAATTAGAACCAAAATCCCAATGACAGTTTTGTATTACAAATCTATTCTAAATAGAACATCCATTTATAATTTGTTTTATTCTAATTTAAATCCTAAAATGTTAGGGATTTCATTTTTAATTGTTGAAAGAAATCCTAAATTAATTAACTTTATTAATTAACAAGGGTCAGCTGGAATTTTATAATGAATTTTAGATACTAAGTTTTTTTTGTTTTTTTTTTTAAATTTATTTTAGTTTCACTTCAGTTTTTACTACATATCTGCCTTTCTATAGTGCTAATCTTAAGAGTAATTTTTTTAGAGCGATTAGTCTCATAGAAAAAATCTCTACAAATCATTTTTTATGAATTACAAAATGTAAGTGAAGGTTATATGACTAACTGGAAATGTTTGGTGAAGCTAACTTCATTTTTGAATAGTGGTAACTACTATATATAAATCTCAAGTCTTTTCAAGAAAAATGAGCCACACAATACACAATATTATTTAGAAATTATTAGCAAAACATCAGATAAACTTGTCAATAATAAAGGATAGTTCTACAAAATTAGAAATTCTGAAAAATCTAAAATAAGACTTATTTGTATTATTCAAACTACTATTCTCATTTAGGTTATTATTTTTACAACGTTTCCACCAATGTAACCTCTGACCTTCATCAGGTATATCCTTTTGAATTCAGGGAACTTACACGGAATATGTGGGGTAAATAGTTCTCATTCCACAGCCATGACCAGGTAGAAGTGTTAATTATTATGTTATTCTTAGTTATTATTGCCTGTCGTAAGGATTGAATCTCTAGAAAACCGTTACTTAGAACTGATTATTAATCAACACCATTACTTGTTGCACCACGGATCAATCTACCAAAGTGGATTTAATAAGAATTCAGTTCAATTAACTCATCATAAGTATCCTTGGTTTTACAAACGACATCTGTAACTAGCCTACTAAAAAGCTAGTTTCAAACGCTGTCTGTGAAACCCAAGTTAAGGAGTTAATTGTATAATTTCATTTAATAAAATATATTTATGCTCTTGCTTAAGAAATTGGGCACTCTGGTTAATTTTTCTAAAGTAATGTTTTAATCTCTATTCATAAAATTATTGGATGTGAATAACTTTTAAAACTTTCAATATTACATGAGGATTTGCTAAGAATTTTAAAGCCAGAAATGATTTTCTATTCGACAGTTTTAATGTGTGCAATTCACTAACATATAATAGTATGGCAAGTGTGCTAAACAGAATTTTTTTAAAAATAAAGTCATAATCGGACCCCAAAACAAAACAAACTAAAGAAAGCAAGAATATTATAAAAAAACTAAACCGAGCTTTCAAGCTATCGCTCTTCGACAACACAGAATACTTCTGTGCTATTTTGAAATACATAAACAAAATTTTTTTTAAATGGAGGCCAAAATAGAGCAGCATTGGAAATTGTCCTTATCAGTGAGTTTGCAATTCCAAGATAAGTACAACATTCCTATTTGCAAATACTGGCATTTTGGTCATTTTTAATCTAAATATTAAGAACACCACAAAAAGATGCTATATCAGAGCAGGATATATATATATATATATATATATATTCACTAATAGAAATCGCTCCAGACAAGGCATGGAGCGACTTGATGTAAGAAGCTAACAAGAATGAAAGATGATTATTGCAAAGACAGGAGATGCCTTACCTTAGGCTTGAAAAGACCAAGGCTATAGTTAAGAGAAAAACAGTCAGCAGGAAGAGAGTTCCACAAGCCTGCAGTTCTTGGAAAGAAGCTACTGGAATAGGAAGCTGTATTACAATGAAGTATCAGAACAGCGAATTGATGGAGACATACACACACACACACATTTATTTATAATTGATTTATTAACTCATCTAACATTTTAATTACTAAATATTTGCAACTAAAAAGGTAGAGTCTAGTGGTTATGGGTAGAAAAAAAAACAGCTTAGTCTCAACTTGTTTTAAACAACTTGATTTGATCCTTGAAAAAAATTGCTGACTACTGACCTCAAAGCTGGGGAGTCATTTTATAAACATCTGAGCCCCTACAGATGTTGCTGACTCAAATTCCAAACCCCAGCATACAACTGATCCTAGATTTCAAAAAAGTTTCATGTAAGGAAGTGGTAATAAGTCATTGCAATTAAGTAATGGGGGGGGGGGGAATGATAACCCCTAAAACAGCATTACCTTTAAAAGTGTAAGAAAATATATTTTTGGTAAGTAAAAAAAAAAGTTAATTTCAATAAGTCCCTATTTACTTGCATCTACACAAGGTCATATTATTAACTATTATTTACCTAATTGCCCGGGAGTTTTGTTCGTTTTTTTTACTTTCATCTTTGGCTTTTTTTTTCTTTTTTAACTACGTGTTAGTTTATTTATTTATTTTTTAACAAATTATTACTTTTTTAAAATAGGATTTGGAAATTAAAATTGTATTATGGTATCGTTTGGTCATTAAATTATCAATTGAATCAAATTGTTATAAAACTATAAATAATTTTGTTAAAGTAATGTTTTAATCTCTATTCATAAAATTATTGGACGTGAATAATTTTCAAAACTTTCAATATTACATGAGGATTTGCTAAGAATTTTAAAGCCAGAAATGATTTTCTATTCGACAGTTTTAATGTGTGCAAATCTTTTCAATTTTGAAGGGTTACAAAATTATTCTTTTTTTTTTTCAACTATTAAGAACATATCAAAATGATTGACTTGTTTATGAAGAAACTGAAATACATACCGGTGGATTTTTACGAAATTAAATTAATTTTAAATAGAATTTTTAATATTTCGTTTTTATTTTACACAATTGCATTTTTGATTTCAATAAATATTCAATTAATAGTAAGTTGACACAAGAAAAACACACACGTGAAGTTGTCTCATAATTTTATCTATATAAAAATAGTAGCATAAAAATAAAAAAGTGAAGAAAGCAGTTTAATTAACAGTATTGTCATTAACAATCATTATTGTAATTAGGCAGGAATGTTGTCAGACAAGCACTATGTAAACCATTGTTGCATTAGCGTTTACAAAATTAAGCAGGCATTTTGCCAGCTTAACTTTGGAAAAGCTAATAAGACAATGATTTACATAGAGCTTGTCTGACAACATTCCTTACTAATCCTTCAAGAAACCCATTTCTCAAATTAACAATTTATGGTACACAAAATCGTAGAAAAATATCAGTAGTACCATGACCCAAATAGAACTAACACTCAAATATGAGATCCCTATCAAGCAGTTATGAAAATGTATTATTTTCGTGTTAACTAAATTTTGTCACCTGAAGATGATTCTGTGAAGGGTTGAAAGTGTTGATGTGGAAGATTCATTAATTTTTGCTGCCTAAATACGCACAATTCAAATATATATAAATAAAATATATAATATATTTATTAGAGAAGATCAGAAGAGGAGAGTAGAAAGTTGACCTTGGGTTTACTTTCGGCACTCTCGTAACTCTTGCTTCCCTTATTTTGTCCTTTAGTCCTCACATTCCATGAGCGATGTTTCTGACAAAGGGGGGAGAATTGCTGTTTTCTGGGTTGGAATCTATCCATATAATACTTAATGTTGACTAGTTTTTGACCTTGAAGTGATATTTTTTTTTAGCTCCTTACATCAAGTGGCTTCACGCCTTGCCTAGAGTGATTTCCATAAAAAAAATCTCAAAGTACTTTGGTGTACATGTGAACGTGTGTGCGTTCACTGTATAGGCCGTGATCGTCTGTTTGTTGTCTTCGTCAGAATTCGGAGCTTCATTTTAACACTGGCTTTAGTGTCAATCATGTGGTCTGGGTCAGTGCGGCAATAGAAGGATTCTCCCTCTAAAGAAAGGCAGGACTTGAGTTCAAAACAAGTAACAATGTTTTATTTTGTACAGCTAAAATTATATTTGATTTCTCTACCAAACGACAGTCACTTCTAGCTCAACAACAGGCATGTATATCAACACAAACATATCTTCTAACTGAACACAAACAGTTCATTAGCTTAAGGCGCAAAGGCCCATCTGTCTCTGAGAACCACAGAAACCCAACTGAGCCTCTCGGCTGGAATATATATATATATATATATATATATATATATATATATATATATATATAACATTTGGACAACACCGTGAGACCACTGAAGATTATCAGTTGTTCATGTATGGACATAAAAATCTGACTGATCATTAAGCATAACATCTGGTCTGAACATTACTTTTGGAAAATCTCAAGTGGATCATAATCACAACATAGAACCTCGTATCCAAGAAGATATTGCTATTACTTAGTTAAATATTTCTCTCATTGCAGGCCCTTCGTCTGCATACATTGCAACTATGCAGCCCACTAAACATGCAGCATTGCACATGTTTACAAAGCTCCAGTTTATTATTAGCCTCTATGTTGCATAGCAAAATGTCACACCCTTCATAAGGTAACCCTGTTAATGTGCATCGTCATAGTAAGAACACGGATCTAAAGGAGTCTAACTTGAATAAAAATGGATGATTCAGCAGAGAGAATGTGGCATACTGCATGACAATCGGAAGTTGTATTGCTCCAGTAAGTGGAAAACCGTAATACATGTATAGTAATGGCGCACATAGATGTCATCAGCCATCGAAAGATTTAAATGGCACTTCCTGGAATAAATGCGTTAGGAGAATACAAGAAGAATTTTCGACCTGATTGATTTATCAATTTCAAAAATCTTCCAGATATTTTCATAATATTTTCTATGAAATAAGTTTATACTGCTATTCTCAAACAGCCATTATTTTTAATTCGATTGTTTTGCGTATTTCATTTTGTTATCAATTCCAAACACTATGTGATGCGTCTCAAAGCACTTTAGTGCATCTATCGTCTGTAGTTAATCTCTCTATAGTGAATGACTGCCCGTGCGTGACGAGGATTCACACCCTTCATGTGGTAACAGTGTGTTTGTTTAGTTAGAACCTGGTGAAGGTAGAAGAGTCAAACCCCGATAGAAAATATCCCTCTATCCTTTAAGATCAGTTGTAGTTCCTGTAGTGATCATCAACACATAGATGTTTTGGCAGAGAAAACATGGCAGCATTGGAGAAGATCATTCTGCATGACAACCGGAAGGTGGATTGCTTCAGTAAGTGAAGAATCGTAATACAACAATATAGTAGTGGCACACCTAGATGTCAGCAGCCATCAAAAGAATCAAATAGAAGTTCCTGAAAGGAACGAGCTAGGAGAATTCAAAAAGAATTCTCGATCTGATTGATTGAAGACAGATGTCCGTAAATGTGGGCAGAAAGAGCCAGCAACAGCAGAAGTACAAAAAACAAAAAAACAAAAAAACAAAACAAAAAAAAAAAACGAGGGAAAAAGACTAGGATAGAACATTTAGAGTGGTTTGGTAGTTTTGTTTTACGGCATATCAACCCTTTTTGGGTTATTTAATGCCGAATCTGGTCATTATAGTAAAAGTTTTTATGCTTCAAGTTCTTTATATCTTCAAATGTTTAATCATCGTTTTTGGTTTGGTAGTTTTGTTTTACGGCATATCAACCCTTTTCGGGTTATTTAATGCCGAATCTGGTCATTATAGTAAAAGATTTATGCTTCAAGTTCTAAAAATAAAAATAAAAAAGGGGAGGGAGAAAGGGAGAGGGGCTGTTGTTTTTGTTTTTGGTTTTGTAGAACATAATTAAGTTTTACAAAAAAAAAAAAAAAGAAGAAAAACAAAAAACGTCAATGTAGGTGAATTTCGTCTCAGGGAGCCACAGGGCAGCCTGATCTGGTATCACCAGAACATTTAGAGTATATGTAGAGAGAATATATGTAGATGCAATTGTCACTACTGCTTTAATATTATTAGACTGGGCTAATGTTCATGAGAGCTGGAGAAATATACAAGATAAGTTATTAAGGCCGTCCATCACTAAAAACAATCTGATTTTGATGTTTTTTTGTTTTTTTTTAATACTTTTACAGTCATTATAAATGCATAATGCATATAGATAGACACTTTTTTAGGGTGGGAGTGGGGTGCAAATGTATATTGTGTCCATTAAAGTGATCACGTTGCAGCTATGCCATGCATGGCTGAACTGACACAGGGACAAGATTTAGTACTTACTTTTGCAAAATAAGTTATTGATGAAAATAGAAGCAGATTTACAAAAGGTTATAGAAGGGAATGGTAGTTTGCTTGAAGCATTGCTGTTAAATAAGTATACGGACATCTATTAAGGCTAAAAGCAATGCAGAAAACCGGAATGATGAAAGAAAAGATGAAAAAAAACAAATAATCAAACAATATTTCTAGTATTAATCTTGCGTAAGTGATTTGTTTTGTTCTTTCCTACAATAACATCTTACAACCGCAGTATTCGTGGACAAGCATTATTAAAATGTATTTTCAAATCTATATGGATAAAAATAATTCACGCAAGAAAAAAAAAAGTACAAAACAAAACGGTTAAGACTAATTTTTAAACAATTCAACGTCATTTTTGCACGGGTCTTTTAAATAACAGCATTTCTCTACTGATTTTCATGAGTTCATATTTGGTTGAAAAGGCTAACAGGAGTTAGCAAAAATTTCCAAGCCACAATGGGAAAAGGAAAAAAAACTAATGCTATATATTTAACAATATATATCTATCATACTTCTAAAAAATAGTCCAATCAAACCGGAGGGATTTTATAAACAAAACGATGAGTTGCAGCTATCTGTAAGTGACTTCTTTTTGTTATTTCTTTCCTACAATAACATCTTCAGGTAAATGAATATATAGATAGGTTCGTCTGTTAGATGACAGATTAACACTTTTGAGTTACTTAATGCTGAAAATAACATTGTATGTAATTCATTGAACATAAGTTGCTATTTTCCTAATAGGTCTTAGTGTGTAAATGACCCAATATATACTGATGGGATTTGAACTTGGTATAGCTGATTCCATAGTTCACGGCAGTATTATGCATCCTCGGCATATAGAGAGAATGAGATAGATATTAAAATTCTAATTTAAAATTTTCTCATTTTGTTTTTATATTAAGTTATTAACTCGATCTACCCGGCATTGCCTGGAAATCTTTATACTTTCATTTTTGTTTCGCTTTTTTTTTTTGTTTCTTTATAAATCCCATAAATGTTATTGTTTTATTCTTAAATTTACAAGTTAAGAGTCAGAGGTGCCAAATGAGCAAGAAGCCCAAGAGAAAGAGAGGTGAGGTGCTGATTATGTGACGAATGCAAAGGAAGGGAGAGAACTAGCTATGTGTGCGAATGAAGGGGAGAAAAGAGCAAATATTAACAGAGGTGGAAGTAGTATTTCTTTTTTATCTCGTCTTAGTTTACGCTATTGTATTTTTGATTTCAATAAATATTCGATTACATGTAAATAGAAAAAAAATAATTCAATGTGTAATTATCGAAGTTACGTTGAGACGAGAAAAACATATACATATATGTGATTCTCTGAAAGTAAGAAGAGGTAATAAGAAATAAAAGGAAAAAATTGCAAGTTATGAATCTGCTGATATGAGTGATAGAGAGTGACAGAGAAATAGACAAGGAGAGAGAGACAGAGAAATAAACAGCAAGAGATAGACAGACAGAGAGAGAGAGAGAGAGAGAGAGAGAGAGAGACAGGCAGACAGACACAGAGATAGAGACAGACAGACAGAATATTATGAATATTATGTAGAATAGTAAACATGCATTTAATCTTGCCTCATTATAATATTGATAACCCACACACTGTAAGTTGATCTTCCTTCATCTGTTTTTTCACATAACCATTTAAGAGCAGTTATTGATTGGCTTTCAAAAGGAGTAACAAAAACAATTTCAGATTCTTTCCTCTATTTAATCACAAAAGGATAAAAATAGAAATCAGTGCAAGACATTTGAACAATATTCGAACCAACGTAGCATGCGTGTATGTTAGTCTACCAGAGAGCATCTCTCATTCAGATCTGTTCAGCTATTTCCTGACATATTCTAACTTCATGTTTTATTCAGTGGATCTGATTGAATTCATCTTTTTTAGTTTTAATGTTTTAGTAAACAGTTTATTTCATCTTCCTCATGTATACGCTGACCTGCCAACCTCAAAATTGCAAAAATCTAATTCATAGAAAAAAACATGAAGATGAAGTACGTCGTTCACTTAAGTTTGAAATAGTAAAATAACTGAAAATTAGAAGCCTTTTCAATGCAAAATATTTTTTTATACTTTGATCTTAACTTTTCCAGAATAAAACTTCTACTTTGAATTAAGAACTGCCGACCATCACGTGGACTTAACAAATCAGAAGAAAAAAAAATGAACATGACACAATTCTGGTCATCTCTGAAGAAGAAATTTTATTCCGAAAAATTTAAGATCAAAGTAAAAAAAAAAAGAAATAAAAAAAAAAGATATCTTCAACCAAAAAGGCTTAATTTTCAATTATTTTAAAAATGAAAAGCTGTAGGTGCTTATTAAATATGTAAAAATCTGACATTATGAGGCAGGAGGGGGGGGGGGGTCAAAGAAACTTGTATGTGTGCGTTAAATAGTTCTTAACTATAAAAAGCATCATGTAAGTTATAATTCCTGTGTCTTTATTTGAACACTTAACTTAGGGTTTTGTAGATAGATCCTCCCCATAACCGGATATATTCTGAAACTACATTACTCAGAGTACATGGATAAGTATATTTTGTTTTGATCATAAAAAAATAAATTTGCAGTAAATTATGCAAATCTATTATTATATTAAAGATGAGTTAATAAACTTTTTTTTCTATATATTTTGATCACACATAATACATGCTAAAATATTCCTTAATTTTGGGATTGAGTTGTTTAAAAAAAAGAATTCAATTTTTATTGTTCTAGTTAGTTGTAAATTGCAATTATCTCACCAAGTGACTCATATCGTATTAAGTGTCTGTCTATCACTCTCTTCCTTTCTCATTGTATCTTGTTTTACTCCTCCCCCACTCTTATTCTATACCGTATCACTCTGTATTTATTAACAGTCAAACGTAATAAAGGACAGAATAAAAGAATAGGAATATCACTACATTTAACCCATACTTCAAGAAAAAAAGAAAAGGATATATATATATATCTATATATATCTATATATATATATTAAATTATATTTTTAATATTTTACCTACATACAACGTCGTTTCAAGCTTACGGCTCTCATCAGCGCAAGCAAATAACAATCTCAGACAGTCATAGGGCATAAACCCGGTTCACAGAGACACCTTGAATCTGTAAGCATTCACTCAGTCTCTTAAGCCATGGGACACTGTCACATGATAATCGAGAAATTAAGTTATATTTAACACTGAAAATGATGAGTGTAAACATTAAGAATAGAACCCGACGACAGTCAGAGTATTGCACTGGGGCGTCATATATATATATATATATATATATATATATATAGTAAAAATATTTCTACCGTTTTGAAGCACGGATATTTTGAAAATTTATACCGGTTAGAGACCAAACTCAATGCGGATTTTTTTTTAAATAAACATATTTATTTAAAATAATAATTTTCGACTTACAAAAGTCTTCATCATATTTTTCTTCATGTGACATGTTGCCCCTTGGTTGTGTTCTTCTGGCGTTATTGAAGCTGCTGGTACAATGTCTGATTATAGTAGATTATCTGTTGGTGCGCATGTGTGAAATATTTATATATATATATATAATACTTATACATAAATATTAAATTATTTATACCTACAGACGCTAGCGTTTCAAGCTTATTGCTCTCATCAGTGCAGGAAAGTAATAATTTCAGACGGTCGGGAGGGTGAACCCGGTTCACAGAGTCAGCAGAGAATCTGCAAGCAGTTGCCATATCCACTCGGCCATCGGAAACTGTCACATAATTACGGGAAATTGAGATCAATATGCACCTAGAGGCGAGCACAGATAGAAGACTAATATATATAGCAAGTAGAAAGCGGCTAATTTTGCATTTTGTCTATTTTTAAATATTTAACTGGCTTTGCAAACTCACTTTTTCCCGATTCAAACAATCTCAGCTCAATGGGTGACCTACCGGGTCACATTTTTTCTAGTCATAATATAAAACCATCATGACGAAAAAGAACAAATTATAAGAGTCTGGGTGATAGCTGTAATTTTTCTTTAAACACGAGTATTAGTAGAAAAAAGATCGTTTACAAAAACGATTTAATTCCTTATGACCTTTTTTGTATGTTCAAATGATCACAAGGATTTAACTTACGCTTCAGTGAGGAAAAGTTAAAAGAAATAGACAACGAGAGAGAGAGAGAAAGAAAGAGAGAGAGAAAGAGAGAGATGCTATCTTTATAGTATACATGACCTATCACCGCTTTTTTTACAAGAGAAAGTAAATATATAAGTAATTAATTTGACAAAAGACCTTTGTTATCTGAAGTAAACAGTGAGCTTAGTTACTATGAAACAAAACAATCGCTAACCGAATTTTTTTTTATTGTTTGAAAGGTAATATCATAACTAGACAATGAATCACGCAGGAGAAAACCAATAACTAGAAATTATTGAATAGCCTTTAATTCTTTTTTCAACTAATAAGTCAAGGTCAAAAGCCACTCGAGGATAAGGATTAATGAGATAGAATGATTGTCAGTTGAAAGATGAAGGATATTTTGGGAGTATTGAAAAGGATTAATGGAATTAATGGAGTTTGATTATTTATGGGAAACGGTTTATGACAAGTATTTGTTGACATTGGATTTGAAGATGACTGTTGAAATCTGCAGGAAAGCAGTCCCACGGTAATGTGTTCCACAGGCAGGAGACTCTCGCAAAGAAACTGTTTATGGAAATTTTGGGTGACGCTAGCTTGCACATGTGAGAAGGAAACAAAGCTGAGCTGTATGTTTGGCAATTGTTATATAAAGAAAGGGTTCGAGAGACACCAAGGCTTTGATTAGAAAATATCACATTTAGGGTGACCCCCCCCCCAATCGTTAATAAAATTTGCAATCCTTTCTGCAATCTAACCATATTTGTTACCAATAAACTTCAGTCTATGTCTGACTTGTCCACCGAGGTTCAATCATGAATGTTCAACAATCTTTCTTTATCGCCATTTAATGAGTACACCTGGATACAACGTGAAAAAGTGTTGATAACTCTCACACACTCCTTTCTTGCCACTGCCCTGATTTTGCCTGTGATAGCCCTCCTTAGTTCAGGAAAAGTCTTGGTTTGTTTTGATAGTCATTATCTTTGAGATAACCCCACTGATAAAAATAGTTGAGATCCAATCAGTGTGAAGGATTACATTTCCTATTGCAGAGACAATCACCAAAATGTCCTCGTATATCATTGAACCACAATAAAACAAAGACTGTTGGACATGACTAAAACTGGCCTTAAGTTTATTTGTACAAAATATGGTTAGATTGCAGAAAGAATTGTGAATTTTATTAACGATACATTGTTTTATTTTTGGGGAGGGGGCAACCTCTATTAAGAGAGAAGCAGCATATTTGAAATAGTTAGAGTTAAGTAAGAGTTGGTGTTGACGAATGGTGGCATACAAAAGTTGTTTGAGGTTTTTCTTTCATGTTATACCAAGAAAATAAATTGTTAATGAAATTAGAGATGGGCGGTTTTACCGAAAAACCGCGGTTTTACCGAAAAACCGCGGTTTTTCGGTTTCGTCTCCATACCGAATACCGAATCGGTTTGTTTTTTTTAAACCGTAACCGTTCGGTATTGTGTTTTTACTACAGTAAGCCACCATATACAAGGAAACACGGTTGAAAAGATTTTCCGATTTGAATAAAATTGAATATTACCAAAAAATAAAAACATTTAATTGACTTGTAGGAAGAAATCTTTGTTTACAGTTTGTTTATCATTAACATTTTGAATTTTCAAATGAAAAAAAGAGAAATACGACAGACAACATGACATCGTATTTTTGTAGGCCCTGGTTGAAATAACAGAACATGATAGAATTATTGTAAAAACATTGCTGATTTAATTTAACACCTCACGCATTTTGAGTTTAAGAAAAAATAAGTTGTAAAAAGTTGTTTTGAACTAATTCCCAACTTAAATTAATTTTCTTCAAAATCGATCAAATGCGTCCCATTAATCCAACAGTACATCCAAGCTAATTATTTATTTATAGAAAATTAAAGGGAGAAAACTCATGTCTACAAAAAAGAAACGCTATAAAATTGATTATTTTTTTTGTTTTTGTTGAAACTAATTTCTGTGGCATAATAAGGATTAAGCTGGGTGATTTAAAAAAAAAAAATGAGGAATGGTCCATTTATTTTTAAGAAATATATGACCTTCAGGGCGGGTCATAAATTTCCATTCCTTAATAACGTTTGTAAATGAATGTTTTTATGGAACTAAAAATGCCCACCTCCCAAAGCATACCAACATTCAATTTGCTGCTTTATAGTAAAAAAAACAACTTTAAATGAAATCCCCAACTACCAAACAAGCATGTTAACTTCAACAGGAGATTCTCCCCCTCCCCCAACCACCAAGTTAAATGATATGATTACTTTAGTTAAACCTGCATATTTTTGTTTCTTTGTTAGATTGCTGCCACAATTCCCACAGTGAAGCAAGAGAACATGTTTTCTTTTTTTAATTCGACAATTAAATGGGACAAATCAAACCCAAGAACAAGAGCAGCAAACCAGAGTCTTGTAGCAATGATATGCAAAAATCTCCAAACCGTGAGCATTGTAGAGGATGAAGGATTTAAATCCTTTGTCAAATGTCTACAACCTGTATATCAGTTGCCGACCAGACGACATGTTAGAGAAATGTTAATTCCTGATTTATATGAGTCGGTCAGTACTGACATTCGGCAGCAGTTGTTAGACATAAAGTCCATTTCCTTGACAATGGACTATTGGACCAGCCGAGCTAATGATTCATATATGTCTGTGACTGCTCATTTTCTAACGCTATCTTTTGATAAAGATTTTTGTTTAAATGTTTCTCATTCTCCTCATCCTATATTTTAGCTTCTGATGGGTTAAAGAATTAGATAGAATGTATATTCAAACTCAGTTTTATTGTTCAGAAATCTTTCATGAATCTTTGGTCACTGTTTTAACGAGTTAACTGTTGAAAAGGTATCAGAACTTTGATTACAACAGTCAACACCTTAAAACTTATGATTCATATCATGGAGAATGATTCAGTCACAAAATTATCGAAACAGTGGCATAATTCAACTAAACGTTGAATAATAACTAATCATCACACAAGAGTATGAATAGCTTCCATAGAAAAAATTTTTTTTTCAAAAAACCGAAAAACCGAACCGTAAACCGAGGTTTTAAGGGAAAAAAACCGAAACCGATACCGAGACCAAAATTTCAAAACCGCCCAACTCTAAATGAAATGTTTCTATAAGTTTGCGATTAATCACTAGGCCGTGGAAATATTAAGTGAATGATGGGTAACTTGTTTAGTTAATTAAAAATTACAGCTAATTAGAATTAAAATGGAAATTTTTTTCAAACCTGACTCAACCCCAGAACCAAGGAATAATATAGCATGTATTTTGTGTCATTAAAGTATATAGGAAAAAAAGTATTTAGGAAATAAACATGGTCTTTAGTATGATATATATATATATATATATAGCAGTTGCAGGCTTCTTAGCTGAGAGGATAGAGGATCAATCTCAGGTAATGCGCTTGCTGTTTCTAGCCAGTGTGGAGTCATGAAACGACAAAACAGCTGTCTGTGGATAACTAATATGTGTGTGTGTGTGATACTAAGGGAAGTAATTCCGTATATAACATCAGAGGCAGTTGACTAAGTATTATAAAAACTGAAAATTATGTTAACTTTATATAAGATAGAAATAAACAATGATTGGAATAAAGAGAATAGTTTTTATTCCGTTATAAAAAGTTTATCAATTTCTTAAATGATGGATTTATTTGTTCGAAAAAAAAAAAAAAAATGTAATTTCTGTTATTTTTGAGGGGATGAGCACTCTTGTAATTTATTATTTCACCAAGTAAAATAGAACAAATCGCAGGTCATTTTTCATCAGAAAATGTTAACATACTAAATAAGCTAATTAACGCAGCTAATCGGGTCAAAGTTATTAAGGAGAATTACCCTGCCCAATCCCATCATCCAATCCACCTAGATGCATCAGATCAGTACAGACACAATGTAAATAAATTCAATTAAGTAATAAAACAAAACAAAACAACAAAAAAAAACAATTGACATTCATGCACTACTTACAACCAGTGTAACAGATATTTTAATGATAAATCAATCAATCAATATATATATATATATATATATATATATATATATATATATTGAAAATATAAAGAATGTTACCAGAATATAAGCATACAGATTATATATTACTGATAAAGTTAATTTTTTTTGTTACCATATGGCACACGGTAAATCATTTTCATAATTTAAATTCTATTTTAATGTTGACCAAATCTTTTGATTTGCATCATGGTGTTGTCTGTATTCATGTTTGCAAATTTATTTGCTGACGGCAAATAAATTCAATCTCAACAGATTTGACAGATTTGGGTAATTCTGTACCATCATAAAAAAAATCCTTTTTCTTCTCTTTAAATACATATATTTATGAATGAATAGAGTTGTTCCTTTAAAAAAAAAAAAAAAAAAAAAATGGCAGCCATTTGAAAATGGAAAAAGTGTTTTCTGGAAAATTACATTTTATTCTTAACAACATGTTGCAACGATACACAAGAAAAACTGGCAGACCAGAATCAAATATTGATTTGTAAGAATAAAGCTATCGATGACAAAGAAACAAAGAGTCTGATTTTACTTTATATATTAAATTATTTTGTTGGAGAAAAATCATGAAAGTTTTCTTAAGTGTTAGGTAAAACACTGAAAATTCTGGCTACTTTTGAATAACACTCGAGACAAAACGGAAACCAAAAATTAATTTCTCCCTTTCTCTCCTTTCCTTTATAACCCTCACTAATTTTCCTTATTCATTTGTAATGCGATCTCCAATGTTGAAAATCTTTTGTTTTCTTCTGGATTTTGCAAATCTGAAGACGATATGAATACGACTGGCCTTTATTTAATGTTACTAATTAACCGAACATTGTTTTTAATCTTATTTCTGAACAGAAAGGACTTTACAATCATTTGCTCAATCTAAATTGAAACTTATTGAAGAAAGTTTCTTGTTCTGAGAAATGTCTTAAGTCAGTTATGCAACTGCATACCTCCAACTGATAACATAAGGATGGACCAAAGTCTGATATGAGTCTTACTTCTCCATATATTGTATGAAGTATTCCCAAAGTTATCATTTAAACGTTGATAACTCAAAAAAGAAAAAAAAAAAAAAAAAAAAAAAAAAACATTTATCTGATCAGGCTGAAATTGTGCATGGTGGTTACTGTTATTAAAGAGCATCGGATCCATACATTAAATTTGGAAGAAAAAAAGAAATTGAGTCTATGATTAATAAAACTAAAGCTATCACCGAAAGTGTTACTTTCTTCTTTTCCATGACCTTTGACATAGAACTCATTTAATTTTGGAATATCTAAGTAAGACCATGACTGATATTTTGACCAAGTTTGGTGACAATTGGTCAAACGATGTGGACGCTAGGCTGTACACAAACAAACAAACAAACAAACCCGATTGAAAACATAATCCCTGCCTTGGCAGAGGTAATAAATGTCTTCTACATATTGGCAACAAAAAAGGATTGTTTCTATTGAATGTAGAAAAAGACAAAAAACAATTATAATGAAATGATAAACAAGAATGCCCACACTAAATGCATACTACCGCAAACGCCTAGTGATTAAAAGTTTAAGAATCAAATCTCCAAACAAAGGAGCATAATAGCTTCAAGATGTCGGGAAGGGGGGTAATAAGAAATTAAAAAAATGTTTTTTTAATTTTTTTTTTAGACATAGTTCACCCCAAACAAGGCAGGCCGCCACTGCAGACGTAAGGGTCTACTGAGTAAAAAGAAAAGGGGAGAAGATTGAGGGGTCAACCTAAATTGGGATCTGCGCAGCGAGATGTCTGTTTACATTAGTTTTAAATTTCTGCATGTCAGTACTGTCGGGGAAACAGAGGGCAGGGAGGGAGTTCCAGATGCCAGCAGCACGATGAAAGAAGCTATTTGAGTAGAAGGCTCTCCGGCATCTGGGGACCTCCACAGTTTTTGTGTTATTGCTAGATAATAATCATAAAATACATCTTGTAGATGTTCTGAGGTCGCTCATCAGTGATGAACTAGTTTTACTGCAGGTTTTGGGTTTTAAATTATCAGACCCGCTCCGTCAGCAACCCAACCATTACTAAATAGAAAAATGCTTCCTCCTTGAATGCAACATTGTGCTACGCACCATATAAACATTGTTGTCAACTCATGATAATTATTGACAAAGAATAAGATTGTTATACTACAGTGTGGGGATGATCTTTTCTGTTTCAGCCCCTTCTCACAGAAGGGATGTCACTAGTCTCTCTCTACTATCGTTATTTTCATGGAAAGTGCTCGACTGACCTCCAATCTCTGGTTCCCCCCTTGGGAGACATTCACAGGACGAACTCGTTTTTTTTTTTTACCACAACGAAAAAAAAAATCCCGTCATGCGCCTAGCATCAGGAGGAACCTCCATTGACAAAGCTTCTTTTCAAGGGCTTCCTGTCTGTGGAATACATCATTGTGGCACTGCTTCCTTACAGACTACAAAATAGTATGGTCAAATCTAATTTCATCAAGCTCTTGTTGTGAGCCGCCCAAAAAGTAATCAAACTTAGTTCATTGCATTCATCAATTTCGGCTGACAATAGTTCCATCTTATTAACCCTTATCCTTGAGTTGCTTTTGGCCTTGATAAGTGGTGGCCAAATGCTTAAAAGAAAAAAATTAGGGTTGTACGATACCATCACAAACTCTGAAATTAATCATACCAAATTCAAATCCTATTGGGTCTATCATGTTCAAAGATATATTGGCATATAATAGTTGATACATATACTTCTGTCCAACTTATTCCTTACTTTAGAGAGCAAAATAAAACAAAATCATATAGCATTTTCTGCACGTGTAAACATATTTGAGAATAAATAATTAAGTATACTAGCAAAATTATGCGCTCTCCAGTCACATATATTAGTAACCATAATATAATTCTGCATGTCATTTTCTTTCACCCTTTCAGACTAAACAATGGAAATTTGCTAACACTATCGTGCCAATAAATGCATAAATTCAATTTAAAATGTGAAAAAATATTAATTATTACTATTTTAAAATTGATTTCTCTAGTAAGATTTCTCATTTTTATTAAAAAAAAATTGAACCCCAAAAATTTGAGTCCCTATATGGGATCTATTGTAACTTGCCCAGACTTGCCTAGACACGATCACAAATATTTAATAGGATTAAAGTTTCATATGCACCGGTCACAGACTGTCTTGGATTGGATACAATCTTTAAGTTCATCAAAAATAAAAATCGTATCCACCTTGTTTTGTTTATGCAAACATCTCGATCAAAGCTTTGGCTAAAACATGCCTGCAAACGTTTAGCCAAATAATGTTTGTATAAATAAAAAAAGTTCTATAGTTAATAAATGGCGTTATTTATTAATGAGCACTTTTATATAAACACAGTAAGGATTCACTGGATTTTACTCTATGGATGTAAACTTACCTGGATTACTAATATATACATACACACACACACACACATATTACACATACACTGTTTTACTAATATACAACTGTGGCTAAGTGGTTCAGGACGCGGACTGAGGACCTGGGTGTACCAGGTTCGAATCCACTTCGTTCCACAGAAACACTTTCATCAAATCCTACACCTGACCTTGTGTCTAACCTCTTGGAGAGGAGATAAAAATACAACTGACACACACACACACACACATATATATATACTTGCAAAATCAACAAAAAATACAAATATTTCTTTTCACAATTCATTCACACATACTTCATCGAGCCTACTATCTCATGACGGAAGAAAACTTATAATTTTCAGATTTATCGCCCTTATTAAAACTGCACACCAATTATGGTAGCATTTGTTTTTAAATATAACGAACTTTAGAAATCCTACATAGTCATTTCTTTATTTCTACAAAATGATGAGAATTGAAACAATTATTTAAAATTCTCCCCACCCATCATCACCAAAATAAAAAAAAAGCAAATAATTAAGCCTAACATCTAAAAATACTTATATGGGGTTCTTTGGTTACTAAATTTTCTTCGGCAACGCCAGGACACGAGTCTCGCTAGTTAAGAATAAGAATATGATGGGAATAAATACAACTTATGGAATTGCGCTGTAGGCAGTGACGTAGTTACAGACAGACAGACAAAAAAAATCTCAACTATAACAAGATCTATTTAGCTCTGAAAGGGATTTTTTTTTTTAAATAGAGGAAACAGATGTGGAAGTATTACAAAATATGAAGCTATAATTAGACTATTAACCATATAAGAGTCTCCCACATATCACCATATATCACTGCACATAATGGGTGGAAGTGAAACAGTGATGATTGTCAGTTCTGGTATATTAAAAGAGATAGTTATACTTGAATCATCACATAACAAAAAGCACCCTTCCTATCCTCTTTTGTTTCCCCCCCCCTCCTCCTATAATGAAGTCATTGGGTGGAGTTGATAACTTTTATTATCTCTGTTACTATAAGCACTCGCTTCTTCATCTTGTCAGATGAATGAAACGGTTTCAGGTTGAATTAGTAGAAACTTTAATCAACAGTTATATCACTGAAATGGATACAAACAAACCGTGGAAGGAAATGAGAGTTTGTTGTTAAGAGGAAAACAATTCTGAAAAGTTAATTCAAGTTAATTCAGTTAACTTAATTTTTTTGGTCCACCATAAAGAAATAAATTGCTTGACAAACATTTTTACACTGAAAAAAGTTAACATTAAACATGATCCAGAAATTCATGAATTAAATAGTGAAGAATGCAATGAAGTCTTTTAGCTTTTAATTTTTATTTGTTTGCACATTTTTAAAAACCCTTACCTTAACATTAAACATGATCCAGAAATTCATGAATTAAATAGTGAAGAATGCAATGAAGTCTTTTAGCTTTTAATTTTTATTTGTTTGCACATTTTTAAAAACCCTTACCCTAACATTAAACATGATCCAGAAATTCATGAATTAAATAGTGAAGAATGCAATGAAGTCTTTTAGCTTTTAATTTTTATTTGTTTGCACATTTTTAAAAACCCTTACCCTAACATTAAACATGATCCAGAAATTCATGAATTAAATAGTGAAGAATGCAATGAAGTCTTTTAGCTTTTAATTTTTATTTGTTTGCACATTTTTAAAAACCCTTACCCTAACATTAAACATGATCCAGAAATTCACGAATTTAATAGTGAAGAATGCCATGAAATAATTTTAGCTTTTAATTTTTATTTGTTTGCACATTTTTTTTTTTAACTTGTACATAAACCGAAATAAAATTTTAGTTGTAAGGGTGACAACTATTTATATTCGTCAATTAAAAATGAGTTATTCCCATTACTGATTTTTTTTTGTCATGATTGAAAAATGTTAGCATTTGTCTAAATGGAACATCATTTTTTTAAAATAAACTGTAGCGAAGTACATTATTATAGTGCCAATAACATGGTGCAACAATAACAAATGAAAATTGGCTGGTAAGAATCAAAGGTTTATGTGTCAGCTTAAATGCTATTTAGATCCAACTTTTAAAATCTAACAAGATAACTTTGTATGTTAGATTATAAATGATAATAAAATGCATTTAGTCATCCATAAACAGACTATTTCATTGTATCACAGTTCCTCAGTGTGGCCAGACAGGCAAGCACTTCAAGGCAAGACTGAAACTTGACTGTTTTTGTGACAGTTTATGTTTCTAGCCACTGGGATATCGACAACAGGCCATGAGTAAGTGGATTCTTAATGTTTATATAAACACTACATACAGTCCTCATTAGCTCACCAAAGTTAAGCAATGTTGAGCCTGGTCAGTACCAGATGGGTAATCATTTGGAAATACCAAGTACTGTAGGTCATCACCCTGGGATATACATGTGACTGGGGATTGCTTGTTAATTTGATATTCCTTAGAAACTTCCTTCTTATAAGGAAGCTAGATCAGCGCATCCAGTCATTACCAAATGTAGATATACTCACTTTTAGTACCGAAGAATCCGCAATTCGTTTTTATCGAGAGCTTTGCATTATTGTGAATGGTAGCAAGCGAATTTACTTACTACAGTGCTCAACCTACGAAGGGGAGCATATATAGTCATCTACAGAGACTTTTTTGCTATATCACAGCTCAATGTGGTTAGACAGGCAAGCATTTTAACCCATGATCGAAATTCGACTGTTTTTGAAAGTCTCTCTTTCTAACAATTGCGCTATCAACAACAGGCCACGAATAAGACACTATTAGCACCAAAGAATGCTCAATTCATTTTTATAGAGAGCCTTGCATTATTGCTAATGGTAGCTAGATCATAGAGAAAAACTAAGAGCATTTTGGGGATTGGCTAAAAAAGTAGAAATAAGTTAACATATTCTCCACTAAGTCCCCAGAAAATATTTTTAAATAGCCAAAAAAATATCAATTGTTTTTTTGTTATGGTTTACGACAACACGTAATAAAATAAAAAATAAACGAAGACAATTGCAATGGATTCAACAATGAGAATAAATGGTAGAAATAAATTGTACATTTGTTACAAATTTATGCACAATAATTGATTATCAAATCCTCCATAAATATAATCCGTCATATTCAGTTTAAGGAAATTATTTCTAAAATTTCTACAAAATTTAAATTCCGATATTTATATATTATTAAAAATAATATTGTTTGTTTACACTGACTTACATCTTTACAACAGCAGTAAATAAACTGCTGTTGTATTTGTGTTTATTACTAAATAAAAAAATATTTAAAACATACTTTTAATGCTTTATAATGTTGAATAAATATAGCAAATATTAAATTATAGGATTATAAAGTCATATACTTAGAAAAAATCATTTACTTTCATATATTAAAATGGCTGGCTTGTTTACAAATAAACGAAATACATTCTGTTTTAGTTAACTTTGTAATTAAATTATTTTCTTAAATGGAATTATAAAAGTTTTTATTTATTTTACACTATTGCATTTTTTATTTCAATAAATATTCGATGAATAGTAGATAAAAAAAAATACTGTAAGTCATGTAACGACGGGAAACAATGCATACATACACACAGTGGGAAGTGGTAAGATTATTTTATTAATATAGAGATATACAAAAAAAAATTTCATTAAAACATGAAATGGGATTATTGATCAAAATAAGAGATGCCCAAAGAGGCATAATAAATAAGTAAGTAAAACAGATTAGCAAATCGTTATTCTCAATCCTTTCTGAGTATGTACTCTTATGTAGAAGGATCAAGTAGGTGAATATCGCATTTCATAACAAGCCAAATGTACATAGCTTGATCTTATAACATTAGTGCCAGAGTAGGCATTACCTTCCTCTGCCCCCTCTCACCCCACTGGTGAAGAGCCAACTGGGATGTGTTGGGAGGTGGGGTGGTGGTAACTCAACATCACTTAAAAGGGGCCCACAGTAATATTTTTCATCTCCTTACTTAAAATACTACAAGTAAAAGATTATACAGTCGCTTTTAATAGTAAAAGAAAGAAAAAGAAAACGTTACTGTGCAGATATATAAATCTCACTAAAATTTGAATTCCATCAAGCATCCACTCTTTTTAGAAAACAACTTACGATGTTAAATTCTAAAAACTTTTATTCTTTATCTATCTAACATATAAAATTATCTTGTCGGTTTTCAAAGTAAGACCCAAATAGTATTTAAGCCGACACAAAAAACTTTTTTTTCTGGTGAGCCAATTTTCATTTGTTATTGTTGTATCATGTTATTAACAAAATAATAATGTGCTTAGTTAACTCAAATTCATTTAAAAAATTACTTAGTTCGGCCCAGATGATTGTTAAGATGAAACATTTTTAAATAATCACCTAAAACTAAAAATCAGCAAATATGATAACTCATTTTAGATTAAAAAATATAATAGTTGTCCACCTTAAGTAATTTTAGTTTTTAATCCTTATTTGTGTGTACATTATAAAATGTACACACAAATAAGGATTCAAAACTAAAATTACTTTACTGCCTCTACGAGCAACGCTGAGTAGATATAGCTAGTGATATATATATATATATATATATATATATATAGTAAGCAATGAAAATATATATGGCAATTAAGCTACACAGAGGCTCCCGCATTTCATCCCCGGGGGGAATCTTCAGGCTAAATGCATTAGCCTGAAGATTCCCCCCCCCTCGGGGATAGAAACGCGGGAGCCTCTGTGTAGCTTAATTGCCATATATATTTTCATTGCTTACTACCTAGCTCTACTTACGTATCGAGTACTGTACTGAAATACTGAAAACTGATACATAAAAATTATATCTCCTTATAATATTTTATGTGGATACATTAAGTACTAATATATATATATATTAGTTCATAAACTCTTAGGGTTTTGAAGATAGACCCCCCCTCATAACCATAAATATTCTGAAACTACATAGCCTAGGGTACTTGGATGAGTATATATTTCATTTTGATCAAAGAGGAGTACAATAATATTGTGGGTTCAGTGTTTGCACCAGATAAAAAATAAAATAAAGCTTACTTTATTTAATTTATAACTTGAAAATTATAAAAAAATTTTAAAAAAGAAAAAGAGAAATGGTAATATTGGGTTGAGGGCTTTAAGCAAGAGTACACATAAGCCCTCATTCATTCCCAGAGAAACAACGGTTAATCTTCGAGTGGGTTAAAGACTATAAATTTACCAAAATTAATTTTGATGTCACTAATATTTACACCCACACCCACTCTCATCCGATACTGAGTACATCTTTGAGTCACACCCCCAAAAATTGAATATTATAAAATGTAAAAATTAATGAAAACGGTAATATAGTATTATGGGCTTAGAACCAGTGAACATAAGGCACCTCATTTAATCTTGAGCAATGTCGGGTCTTCTTGCTAGCAAAATAAGATTTATTGAATAAATGTTGAAAATGTTCATTTAAATCGCATAATTATCCGATTCATGGTGATTTAAAAAAAAAAAAAAAATATGAAGACATGTGTTTGTTTATAAAAAAGCTCTTTGAGTGACTGAATATCATAAATGGGTGGGTCAGTAGTCAAGAGGACCTCCTGAGCACTGTTAGTATTAAATGTAACTTTATAACAGAAAAGACTTATTCATTCTTGCTGTGTAGGGTTTAAAAAATGAAAAGAAATCTGTAACAGAATATATAAGATCAAGAACAGTTATATGACTCAGAGGAGAAGCTTTCTCTACTATCATTATTTCCATGGAAGGTGCTCGACTAAGCTCCAATCTCTGGTTCCATCTTATAAGACATTCACAGCAAGAACTTGTCTTATTACCACAACTGAAAAGAACTTTTCTTTCTTCCACGTGCCTAAAATCAAATGGAACTTCCATGAACAGATTTTCTTTCCAAAAACTTCCCATTCGTGGAACACATTACCATGAGACTGTTTCCCTGCAGACTACAATATGGTAGTCTTCAAATCCAATGTCAGCAAATACTTGTCATAAACCGTCCCCATTAAATATGAAACTTTGTTCATTCCATTCATCATTTTCAAACCTCTCATAATGTTCTTCATCCAGCTGACAATCTATCCATCTTATTAACTTTTACCCTCAACTAGCTTATGGACTTGATCAGTGTTGACTCAGTTTTAAAAAAACAGTTACATGATGAAGAGGAAATTAAAACAAGTAAGGATTGGAACTATTCTATCTTTCTCTAGATCCCCCCCCCCCCCAGGTACAAAAGATGGATAAGGGAACGTTAAAAAGATAGATCACATCTGTAAGATGAGGAGTTGTTGGGCCAACAGTTAAGATGATGCAGGGAAGGGATTCAACAGGCAGAATCGACAATATGAGTAAGACTAATAAAACCAAATACAAATAATAAAAATAGAAGAATGGTTGGTATTAACAAAACACTCAAACATGACAGATCAAGTCAAATAAAACCCGAATTCTAAAGTACATACACACGGCATAAAGTCAACCAAAAGATTTATGGGCTCAGTTCTAATTTGTAAAGTGACATATAGGAGTATTTATTTACTCCTCTCCAGGAGTTAGGCACAAGGCCAGTTTTTATCTTACTCCCACAAGTAAGATGTGACCCAAGGTCGGGTCGGGAAAGTGGGGTTTAAAAATTGCCTGGGCAGCCCCGTCGGCATTCCCCGGTAGGGGTGCTTCAGGCAGTAAGCAATAAACTTACTCCTCCCCAAAGAGGGGAGGCGAAGCCTGGGAGGGTGGACCTCCTAGAACTGCACAGGACAGACCCATAGACCGGCGTAAATCAAGCCCCGAAGGCCAAGACAATACCAGTCTATGGTGTGCAGTATCCATCGGAACAGATACTACACTTTGATCTTAGCCAAACAAAAGGCCAAGTAGGTAAAACCATAACTTGCATATTCCAAAAACATTATCTACAAGTTTTCTTTTTGTTTTGTAACTACATCAAAACTTATTTATCCTAAGGATTTTATATATATACATATATATATATATATATATATATAATTTTATTTCAACATAATAAATGTAACATGGAATATATATGCAACTTTAATATAGAAACTAACAAAGGGTACATTTACATTTTTTGTAACATAAAACATGTTTATGAAAGCTCTGTGTGCTTTCCATGGAGCTCAATGCATTTTGCTAATCTTTCAGAAACTTAGCGACGTATTTTGGTGCACATGTGCAATGGCACTTGAGCAATGGCAGCTCGGTTTTGTTCCTTAAGTTCAGTGATGCTATGGAGCTTTGCTGAGTAGACTTTGTCTTTGAGAACACCTCACAGGAAAAAGTCTAGAGGGATCAAATCTGGAAAACGTATAGATATGGCAAACCCTGTACATACTAAGAGGAAGCCCCATATTTGAATGAGTAACCCTATTCCCTTAACCTATAACAGAATATTACCTTTTTTTATAATATTTAATTGGGGGGGGGGGTTACTTAGCATTGATTGGGTGGGATAAAGTGTAAGTAAAGTGACATTAATCTAAATAAAGTTTGGTAACTTTATAGTCTTTTACCCTCACTTACACCCATGAGGCATACCCGGCGTTTTCCACGATTCAACAAGGACCCCGGTGACTTTCTGCTCAAAGCCATAAACCCAGTATTACTATTTTTATTCTTATTTTTACTACTACTACTGCATAGAGTTTGAATGAATTACTTCCCTTTGATTTAGCTCATGCAGTAACATTACAGTCATGCTAACTATCTAAGGGATGAATAAGCAGAATTATTATATAGATAACAGATATGGATTCACATACCGAGTACGAGTACTCTAAATTTAAATATATATTCATGAAAAGGTTTCTTATATTTTTAAAGAGAATCTAAAGTACCCTTTTTTATTAAAATACTAATAGAAAGACTCAACATTGGGTTACACACCGGGCAATATTCTTTTGCACAGTCTATCACAAGCATATCACCTTTTCTTAGTTATTTTTTACATTTTATAACATTTAATTTTTAGAGTGGGGCCCAAGAATGTACTTAACATTGATTGAATTGAGTGTAAGTAAAGTGATATTAATTGAAATAAAGTTTTGGTTAATTTATAGTCTTTAGCCATCTTGGTGCACATCTGACATTTCCAAAGAATCGATGAGGACCTCTGTGCACTCCATCTCCATGCCCTGAACTTTCATATAAACATTTCTATTTTTTAAATTTCTATCATTTTCAAGTTATAAATAAAATAAAACCTATCTCCTATTTATGGATGTCAAATGCGAATGCAAACTCTAAGATAAGGTTGTGCTCTCTTTGATCAAAATGAAATATACTTATCCAAGTAATCTGGTTAATGTAGTTTCAGAATATATATGCCTCTGGGGATTCTACTTTCAAAAGCCTATGAGAAATTTGAAAACAAACAGAGAGGAACTACAATTTTATATACTAGAAGAATAACCGTCTCTGAATGGGTAAGATTCCCCAACAGAACTGTTTGCACCACTTTTATGTCCCCTTACAAAGATAAAAATCAAAATATAATGCTACTAAAACTTATGTCTAGAATCCTTATTAACGATGTTGATTCTAAAATTTAATGCTTAAGCTTAAGAGGCATTTAAGGAAAAAAATGAAATTCAGGGAATCTTGCTTACTTGGTGTCTAATAACTATGGATCAAACTCAATGCAAATCTGAAATATTTGAATTTTCAAATGGGAGCTTGTGCCCATCCCTAAAAACCCTTTAAATTGCTGTAAACAAATTGAAATTTGGGGGATATTTAGTAATACCTATTGTTAATTTCACAAAAATCTGAATTTTAATGAAGGGCTTCCGCCCCCTCTTTTGCATGCAATTAAATTAAACAAATATAGCCTACATTACCCACACTTACCCCTAGCAGCTGTGTTCCAAAATTCACATGGATCAGTTAATAAGTTTAGGAGTGAATCCTATACATACAAATGTATAAACCCTGTTTTTATGGATATAGATCCAGACAAGGCATGAAGCCACTTGATATAAGGAGTTAAAAAAAAAAAAAAAATACCACTTCAAGGTCACAAACTAATCAATGGATAGATTCCACTCATGGAATGTGAGGATGAAAGGACAAAATAAGGTAAACGAGTTACAAGGCTGCCGAAAGTAAACCCAAGGTCCACTTTCTACTCTCCATATACACGTATCTAACCTTATCTAAATAGATATCAATCATATTTGGTTTAACGCCCGTTTTACATGCTGGCATGCGTTATCGAAATATATATATATATAAAATACAAATAATTAAAAAAAAAAAAAAGCATTACCCAAATTTATCCTGAGAGCGTATGGAACATATATATATATATATATATATATAAAATATGTTAACAGTTGACATTAGAAAGTAACCATCAATCACAAAATATACAAGTCTTTTATTAGTATCAACTCGAAGATTGTAGCATCATGAAAAAAAATCCCCAGATTATGGCAATGATTCATTACATAATATTTTTCATTGCATACCATGTACTTCTGTGAGCAGTGAATGTGAAGATATTTTACTTGAGCACAAAGAAAACCATATTTAAACAGAGCAGAAATAGTGAATGCCTTAAAAGGTAGAGAGAGAGAAGACACTCATGCAAGCAATTAATTTCCAAAAGACTGATCAGATTAGTTTCTACTCAGGCAGAATTTCACAATAAAACAAGGATCGGAGAGGGATGGGGTGAAAATTATTAATCATCAATTTTAGGGTTGGTTTGGATTTTTTTTAAACAAATTTATTTTTGGGGTTGTGTACTAAATGTCAGAACAATACCTATCAGAAATGATTCATTTTATCGATTACTAATGGGAATTGGGTATCTGTCTGTCTGAAGCCAAAATTACTTCTATTAATTGTTCTATTGGACTATCTTTTAATGCTCAATTCAAAGGGAAGGAGTAGTGTCATATCTGTTGTCATGATATCATCCTCCCAGGCATTACGTCCTTTTATTTATTTATTTTTTTTTGGGGGGGGGGGGAGTATCTGTCCTGTAGTCATGCTACCATCCTCCCAGGGATTACCATGGGGGGGGGGTAGTCATATACTAGCAAAAATATGCAACTTCTGCTTGTACAAATAACTGAACATAAGTCATTATTTTACCCATAGCGTAGTGACAGAACAATGATCAGATGGATATGCAATGTTAGCTCAAATCAGACTTGGCGTATCAGCTCATACCCTGTTGGCGAGACTGAAGATAATGAATTCCTGATGGTCAGTCAGTTATATTGGTTTGGCCATGTTGAGAAGAGTTATTCTTGGATAAGAAAAATGTAGCGACCTCGATATGAAAGGCCAGAGGAAAATTGGATGCAAACTATCAACAAGGAACTTAGTGGAATTTAAACGGAATCAATCCTTAAGATTGCAAAACTTGGAGATTAGGATTGCAGACTGCCAGAAAATTTTGGACCCCTGAGCAAAGGAAATAAGATGATACAATCGATATGATGATGATGATGATGGTGGCTGGTGGGAAAGTGTGAGCTCATACCTTTGCAAACAGTAATAGTGCATAAATATCCACAATGGCTCCAACAGGATTTGAACTCAGTATTGCTGATTCCATAGTCTATGATGATATCCATTCGACCAATTACATTCAATTTTAGGATTTCAATTAAGCTTATAAACTGAAATGTACTCTTTAGTTGTCGTAGCTCCTATTTACTTGCCTCCCCATGTGGGCAGAGTTAGACAAAAGGTCAGTTTTTAATGTGGGTAAAATCCAGCCCCCCCCCCCCCCCCCCAAAAAAAAAGGTGGCACTATGGATTGGGACAAAAATTAAAATTGCACCAGTCTAAAAGAATTTCTCCTTCACTAACCAAGGACGGAAAAAAATGAAGTGTAGTATCAGAACAGATGTTACACTTTTCTCCTAGCCAAAAAGCCATAGTACTCCTCTTCCATTGTAGCTTTCTCAGGTAAGTCCCTAAGTTGGTCACCATTTGAGAATTACAAACTGATTATTGGATTTGAAAGAGCCTAACGAAGTCAACGGTCGGGTTAGCGGATGAGAGCTGTAACTTATCCATCTTCTCCAGTCCTTTAGGATCTTCTTGCCACTGGATAGAGCAAATAGATTTGCGAAGGAAGGTGTGTAATCTGAAGTGCAACATAGAGTATACGTGAGAGAGGAAAAAATCCATGCACTGGTGTCTTTTTTTTTTCTTCACCTGGTCCCAAACCAGAATACAACTGCCATATTCACTGATGAGAGGCAGCCATGACGATTTGATTAAATTTGTTATTAGTTTATTTATCCTTGTTGATGATTGTATTATTCATAAACACAAGTGTTACTTATTACTTTGCAGTAAAAAGTGTAGTAAATAGAACTGGATATGTATTGCTTATATCCTGACTCCCACGGGACAGCAAACGAGAGCTATAGAAAGCCAAAGGTTGACCAACCTTTAACCGACTTAAACTTCGACAGATGAACGAACCAAGGGCTACAAGTCTTCAATGAACACCGCCTTCAACAAACTCAGTTATCGCAATCGGGAGCGAGTTTACAACAGAGACCAACTAGCACTAAGCAGCAGGCTAGTTGCAAAACTAATAGGCAAAATATATCTGCATATATCAACCCCAAAATGTCATTGATTGGTCAGCAAAACAAATCATTTGCATAACCAGACGTGACTCACTCAGTTGTCATGCATGTCTACATAAGAGTCTCATAATCTGAAGACAGAGTTAAATCTATAATGTGCTGGAAGGTATCCATTCTTCATTATAATTAAAGTATGCTGTAAGAGAAGGATCATCTACTTCAAAGATGAATTAACAGATGACATTGACATTTTACATAAAAATACCTTTTATTGGGCTGTGCTGAAAAAGGAATTAAAACAGTCAATCTTTATAAAATGAACAATACAACCGCACCGGATGATGTACTCGGTGCGACTCCATGATCGGGAAACGAAATTGCATGGGTGTTGTACGAAGTAGTCAGACGATTTATATTCCTTCCGATTGGCTGGGAGGGTTAATCACTCCAGTGCTACACCTGTCCATTTAGATCAAAGGAAAGTAGTACATAAAATTAGAATCTGTGACTGCTACAAATCATTGTACAGGCTACATAAAATTAGAATCTGTGACTGCTACAAATCATTGTACAGGCTACATAAAATTAGAATCTGTGACTGCTACAAATCATTGTACAGGCTACATAAAATTAGAATCTGTGACTGCTACAAATCATTGTACCGGCTACATAAAATTAGAATCTGTGACTGCTACAAATCATTGTACCGGCTACATAAAATTAGAATCTGTGACTGCTACAAATCATTGTACAGGCTACATAAAATTAGAATATGTGACTGCTACAAATCATTGTACAGGCTACATAAAATTAGAATCTGTGACTGCTACAAATCATTGTACAGGCTACATAAAATTAGAATATGTGACTGCTACAAATCATTGTACAGGCTACATAAAATTAGAATCTGTGACTGCTACAAATCATTGTACAGGCTACATAAAATTAGAATCTGTGACTGCTACAAATCATTGTACAGGCTACATAAAATTAGAATCTGTGACTGCTACAAATCATTGTACAGGCTGTGCATTTTGATTTCTTCGTGTCATCTCTACTACAGAAAGGATTTTTGTTTGTGTTTAATAGACCATTTTGATCCACGCCCGACGTGCATGAGCTCAACTGAATAATCTAAAAACAAAACAAAAAAAACAACCTTCAATCTTCTAGATTTTGAAACCAAAGAGAAGCATCCAGATGTAACCATATAAAATGGACACGAGATAGAGCACCGGACCATGAACATAGATAAAAATGTTTAAAACAATAATCGGAAAGATACCAAGGAAGGTTTATCTAACACCAAAGAGTTGCTAAAAAGATTAAGATCTGTTGGTTGGTTATTGAGTTTTAGCATTAAGTCATTTTATGTTGAAACTATACATGTTCTGTATACAATTAGTTTGTAGATTAATTTGTTTTGCAGGCATATTTTGTAAATAAATAGTCTGCATATGATAGCTTCTATTTTACCCATAGATGGAACTCCGACAGGTACTACCACTTTGAACCGAGGAGTAGTGGCAACTAAGGAGTGACTCCATTCTTCCTAAAGTTCCCAAATTGGGCCCTCACCACCAACTGCACTTTAAGGTCATACTCAGGACCCCAGAAGATCTGTGATCCATCTATCAAGAATGTACTGTAAAGCAGTAGTTCTTTTCTAAGAGACATCTTTCTCCAAACGAACCCCAGAAAAAAAGAAAGATTACCAAAAATTTTATATAATCCATCTCATGCAGTTGAAGCAAAGAATAAAACTTAATATTAATTATTATTATTATTATTATTATTAAACAAAAATACTGTTAGGATTTTATTTAAAACAATTATATTCTTAATTTTATTACATCCGGCATCCCAAGGCTCTTTATGTCTTTTTGGTGCAATTTTACCAAATAGTTTTGGAACCTATAAATACTAATTGGTAACATGTTAATTTTTGACATTCTATAAAACAACCGGCATCCTTGGTATTGAATTTAGGGGTCGGTTGTCTGACTAGTTGAGCTAGAACTAAATACATAGAGATGAGGAGCCGGAGAGTTGATATATAAGCATGCAGAGATTTTTTTATTTCGCTTAGATAAGAAAGTTCATTATCTGGGTTCTGATTGGTTGCTAGTCCATGATTGGATATTCTAATATATAAATATTGCTTCACTCAAGCAAGAGGTTTTCTGTCAACCTGAGAGTCCAACATTCAAAATCCTCAACCTAACATTCACAGGTAACATGAATTGAAACAAGTACATAGAACATACTACCAAGTTTGCTGAAAACAAGGTGGACTCCCTCTACCAGGCTAGAAAACTTCTTACACTTGCGAGTATCCTATATTTATACAAAGCCACCATTCTCCCATGCATGGAGTATTGTTGCCACATCTGGGCTGATGCACCAACCACTAGTCTCTCCCTCTTGGACAGGGTCCAAAAAAAGAGCCTATAATCTAATAGGTATCACACTGTCTAACAAGCTCCATCGCTGCAATGTCGCATCCCTGTGCTTGTTTTACAAGTACAACAATGGAATGTGTTCCGATGAACTAGTTGCACTTGTGCCCTCAACGTAAATACCCCCGACCAACCCGTCAATCAGCAAAATCCAACACCTTTACTGTAGAGGTACCCAGATGCCGGAAAGCTTTCTACTCTAAGTTTCTTTCCTTGAAGAGCTTGCCTTTGGAATTCCTTCCCTGCTCTCGACAATACGAACATGCAGAAATTTAAATATAATGTGAACAAACATCTCACTGCACAACTTCCCACTTAGAATTCCCTTATAAATTTGGGTCTTAATTGTCTGTAGCCCCTTTACGTTTCAGTGGCAATGTTCCTTGACTGGGGTGAATATAAGTTAAAAAAAAAAAAAAAAAAAAACTGGACACCAGTGGTAGCCCATACGTTGCTAAGTGCTATTTTGATTCTATACCTGGCGCGATGTATGTTAAATTTAGATCAATTCATGTGCAATATTTTTTAAGGCTGTGTTTATTATTAGTAGTATAAAGTGGTATAATTTTGATCTTTGACAATCGTCATCTGAAGGGTTCTTTATGCTAAATTTGTTGAAATTGCCGAATAGTTTTGCAGAGCTTTTAGTATAAGCTGTAGTTGTAGCAACAGCAGCAGCACCCTCTAATGTTAAACCCTTTACTCACCCTAGTAGTGTTAGAGGTATGCTGTTTGACGCTCTGGTTCTTGGCAGGGCCACCCAGGGCGGATAGGTCTAGCACCCAGTGGCATTAGGGATGTAACCTGGCTAACAGACCTCTGGTGAAAATCCAGGAGGAATCGGCATCAGGATCAGTCGTCCTCTGGTCGTCTCTGCCTCTGTCTGGGGCAAGCAAAGATGAGTCAGGTGCAGAATCACAAATCTATGTAGTGAGACTGGTAATATTGCTTCTGTGCATATCCAACTGCCATTCTTTCATGGGTTTTGGGCTTAAACTTCCCCGACTTTGTATGCAACCACTGAGCCTTGCTACTCTCGGCGTTGGGGGTAAAAAGCTGCAATCTTGTAGGTCTAAAGAATAGCTGTGACCAACGAGGAGGACTTTAAAAAAATGCAGAGGGATGAAGAGGGCAATGATCGAAACAAAAATCAACATAAAACAATTTCTGAGCAATGTCAGGTAGAAACAGCTATTTTATAACATAGAGATAGAAAGATATAGTATTTTTTTAATCAACATATCGAAGACAATGAAATTTCCATCAGACAAGAGTCAATGTAAAAAAAAAAATATGCATTTTGCCGAAAATAACGATTGAACCGAAATGAAAGTGCATGAAATGGTATTCATTTTTGTTAGATGGCTGCTCAAACAAAATCTACACAAGAATTAAGAATTCAGAAAACATGGAGGAATGTGTGTCTAAAAAAAGAAGCGACAAATGACGAGTCTCTCATTAAATGCCTCAAGGGACTTAAAGGCAAGCAAAGATGAAACATTCGTAGATTCTTCTAACCACAACTTAAGGCAATGTTCGGAATGGTTTGCTTTTCTATATACTACTAGCTGTACCTGTCCAGCATTACCTTTCATTTTTGTTTCGCCTATTGCCTCTCCTCTCTGCCCTTTCTCTTAACTTTTTGTAAGACAAAGGGGGTAGGGGGCAAGAAGCGAAACAAAAATGAAAGTATAAAGATTCCCAGGCAACGCCGGACAGATAAAAAATAAAAATTGAATGTAATAATTACAGGAGTCTTTACTTTCAGTATTTATGAAATTAATTACTTTTCGCTATAGGATTTTTTAATAAGTTTTTTTTTTATTCTATACATTTATAATATCGATTAATATTCAAATAATAGTAAATTGAAAAAAAAATTAATTGAATGTAATAGTTATATTAGTCATTTTACTTGGCTCATTATCGTTTAGAGAAAGTGAAACATTTATTTTTTTACAATAGGTAAAATCCCCCCCCCATACACACCATTGCTTTCATACACTATAAACAGTCATACCTCCTCTCTTTATTTGTTACTGTATATGTATATGCTTAAAAAAATGATAGTCGCAAAAAAAAAAAAAAAAAAATTTTTAAGGATTTTTTAAACTCATTTATTCATCAATTTTTTTTTATTTTTTTTAAATTTTTTTTTTAACTATTTTAAATGAATTTAATTGATCCATTTTATTTCCTTTTAATTTTACAAATCACACTTATTCACACACACACACACACACACACACACACACACACACACACACACACACACACACACACAATCTGATAATTGTATAAATAAAAATGTATACAGTGTCAGATTGGGTCTAAAATATTGATTACCAAAAAAAAAATGGGAGTACACCCATAATGCTATCATTTGATTTTGATAAATAAGTAAAGTTGTCAAAAAATACATATAGAAAAAAAAGGCGATAAATGTTGTTTCCTGTTTTTGTTAAATATTGGAACAATTTCGAGTAAAAATCTAATTAGTTTTATGCATTTAAGCTTAAAAACACACTTGAAATTCATAAATAGTCGCTAATGGAGTCGTCGAAGAAACGGAAGTTGGAGAAGAAATGCTAAATGCATATAACCTATAAGCACAATAAGCTATTAATAACTCAAAAGCTGAATAGAGCATTGCATGCAATCCATTATATTATAAGTAATTGTCTGTGTTCGTTAGATGACTGTGCAAATCTGCCAATAATTAGTTCAGCAACCAATTAATCAAACAATTGTTTTTCAATGGAGAGCAACATGTTGGATTCCAAATTCTACCCAGACAACGAATTTGTTAACCTAGTTTTTGCAATCTTTAGCTTTGAAAAGGTCTCCTCTTTGACATATTCTTGTTCACTATTTACAATTGTTTCTTTATTGGATATAGGCCCACCACCCACACCCCCAGTAAACTGACACCTTGGCCATTCTGTCACTAATATCTATTACTAGTGTAAACCTTCTGTCAAAAATGACGAAAACCCAAAAAATTATGGTTCACCAGTGTTCACACTAATATTCACTAATCGTTCTAAATGTCGCCCCTTCCCTACTAATTTTGTTCCAGTTTACACCCCAAAAGAATGAATATTCCAAAAGGAAAATGTGTCCATATTCTGTCCAAGGCAATGCTAAAAAAAAACACACCAACTTTGTGGGTGTGTCTTGTGTAGTTTCCGACTTTTAAGTGGACACACACATACATACAACTAACTGCCCTTTATAATAGATGCCCTAAATTTAAAAAATGCAGAATTAATTTATTTTTGTATAAATAAGTAATTGGGCATTTTTTAATGACAGCTATCAGAACGAAACAGAGGTAAAAACAAAAAAACAAATATACGACAAATACATGTTACCATAGCCAATAAAAGTTACTTTTCTACCTACGTGGATCATTTGTTTGTGTTTTTAAATATTTTAAAATGCTTTTTATTACATGTCAAAAGTTTAATCCGTTTAAGAGCTGTTGAATTTTTTCAGGCAAGATGGCTGCCGACAACACGAGAGTCACACTTTTTTCTTCTTTTTTCCAATTCGCTATTTTTTTAGCGCACTTTTTCAAAACTTTTGAACATTATATTTTATTTCGACCTTATTTTTGGGTCAACACTTTAAATAATTTGGGGTGGGTGGGTCTTTTCTTGGCCAAAATAAGACACCCTCCTAAATTATTTAAAGTGTTGTCATAAAAATTTTTTTTTTAAATTTAGCCAGGTAGGTAGAAGGGTATCTTATCTTGCCTTTCATAGCATTTATTTTTTGCCAATTTGTTGTTTTTTTCACCTCTTTTTTCAACTGTTGGACAAAAGGATAAACCCAAGAATTTATTTAATTAAAACTGATTATTCTTTTCTTTGCCCAGAAGAGGGCAATGTTTTTAAATGTTTGATTAAGGTTAATTAAACACCCTTTTGTGTTAAAAATGAGTTTAATAATTTTCTTAAAATCAGTAAGTGAATCAACATATTCTTCAACTTTAATTTTTTTATGGGGGACAGAAGGGTTTAAATTTTTTTTTTAACCCTAACTTAACCTGGTTTTACATTCATAAGCTTTAGTGTCATCTGGATTTTTACATTTTTGTCACGGCTTTCAAATTTCGTATCGTCTGTCTAATTCAGGCAAACATGTAACTGCATATTTGTATTGTCTGCCTTCAGACTCGGAATCTACCTCAATACTTGGGACCGATTCCGTAAGTATTGAAATCATCTGTGTTCCCATTAATTACAAGTCCCAAAATATCTGATATGATATTAATTTTTGCGATCTATATTAAATTGAAATCTAACCCATATTATTTATTTTACTGCATGTTACAAGAGCCTCAATACTGTCTGTGTTTGTGGTATAGACAATAAATCAATAAAATTATTATTTCTGTTCAAAATATTTGACACTCGAGCAATCCCTGCTAATATCTACAGGGTGTGTAAGGTATTTGAGGACATACGTTATTTTTACAATAGCTGAAATATTATATTACTTTGTATTTTTTTTTTGGTCCAGAATTATCACTGGTAACCCTTATAATAACACACCAAATGGCAATAAGATGGAGCAGAGACACATGCATCCAAGGAGACTGTTGCCTGGCTCAGAGCCAATATTTCTAACATTATTGAACCAAACAAATGACCCTCAAAAAGTCAAAATCTCAACGTAATAGATTTTACCGTTTGGAGTTTACTGTTACCATCAATTGCAAAGTAGAGAGGTTAGACATGGAATCACTTAAAAACTGTTGATAGATGCTTGGAACACTATCCCGCTTGAAGTCATCTAAAAGATCAACTGGAAGCTGGCTAGACATTCTGCATCATGGAAAGGACACTGAACATCTGATATAACATTTTTCGTTTGTTTTAACAATGCTACTGTTGTCAGCAACAGTTTTCTATTTCCAACAATTACACATGTAAATTAGCTGTGCTAAATTTCCTCTGTATGTGTGTGTATGACACCATGTATTTAATTCTATTAAAACTGCAAGATCAATATATACATGACTATTTCGGTCATTATTATATATATAAGCAGTGCTTGGCTTTACGAGCGCCTCTCTATCACCACTATTTGAATAAACGCCTTGAGCCTGCTCTTGGCCTTCCAAGTCAGCAGGAAATCCGGTGAACTTGTTTGCATATTGAATAAATTTTACTTTAAAATTTCTAAAAACAAAAAACAAAAAAAAATGTTTAAAAATTGATCTTGACCGTTTTGGATTTTGTTCTTTTTTTCTTCTTGCATGAATTGTTTTCCTCCATGTAGATTTGAAAATACACAAGTCTTGTCCACGAACACTTCTGTTGGAAGACATTTATAAGTTTACTTGCTTTTATTGGTATCTTTTTCCTCAAAATGATTGTTACACATCTGTTCTACAGATGCAGAAAAGGATAACATTTTTTTTATTATTTTAATAAAAAAAAATATTAATTTTGGAATTAAAATATTAGGTTTTAATTTTAACATTTGTATCAACTTAGAGACAACAGCCAATATAATCTAAATTTATTTTAATTGGTAAATAAAAGAAAATACATTGCATAGGCTACTTTCAAAACATAGGTATATTTGTTTGATTTTTTTCTCTCTTTCTCTCTCAACTGATATAACATGCTCTTCCTCACCCTTTCTCACGTATCAACATATGTGAATTACTCTTACGTCCCTCCTCCTGTCAGCCATAATCCTATTGTTGTTACGGAAACTAAAAGGTATAATATAATATATGAATAAACATTAAACAAGCAATGAATAATTAACATTAATTTCTTTAAATGAACATCACTAATTCATAAAGGAATAAGATATTGATGATCAAAATCACTTCATATATTTAAGGTCAGAAAACAATATAAAACAATATTCATGTCTAATTAGAATTTATTAACATATGTTGCACCATATGTATTATATTTGTAGTCTGTATGTCCGGATGATGAAATTAAAAACAAAGCTCTATACCAAGATCAAACAACTTTGAGTAAAATTTTACAAGGAATCTGTAGTAGTTACATAATTAAGATCTATTTTCTTTTGCACTTGCGTGTCATCACTCACAGAGTGATTAGTACATGGTTCAGTAAGAACACACTAGCATGTTCGCACTCATCTAGAGATACGCTGAACGATTAGAACACTGTATGCGCAGCTATTTCCATTTCCGCCCAAACCGTTTCGTGTCCATTTATGAACAGTTCCATTTGAAACGTTACTGCGACAAAACATCATATCTCGTTCTTCACCTCTAACAATGACTTTGCTAGACGAGAGCGAACTCATGGACCCAATTTCATACATGTCGGCTGAATCAACCTGTGTTGTATTCCTGTTTTCATAACTTATTCCGGACCATGTCTTGTGCTACTGAAAATGTTGAATAAAATTGATTTCAATTGTAGAGAAGAAGTTTGTCCCTTCAACTGAAAAGTTGATGACTCCTTTTCTTCATTTCAGACAAGGCCAGTAAGATGGATACAGAGGTAGCGACCCTGCAACAAAATGCGATCTCCAACAAGCTGCATCATCAACCTCTATAAATCCAATGGTGGAATGTATAAAGATTTTTACAATATCATGAGGATCTGCATTTAAGTTGGACATCCATAACTAGCAAACATATATTTCATAGCTTAACAATTGAAAACTCTAGAAATTAAAACAAAATTGGAAATATAGAGTTTAGAACTGGGAGCAGGAATATACAAAGTGGTCCTCATTTATTCCCGGGCAACACTGGTGGTGGGGGCACCATTATTCGAATATTTATTGAAATTAAAATACAATAGTGTGAAATAAAACGAAATTTAAAAAATCTGATTTAAAAAGTAATTATGAAATTAAATCTACCAAAGTGCCTTTCGGTTTCTTCGTAAACTCGTCAGCATTGTAATATTTTGTTAATAGTTAAAAGAAACAAAATAATGAATTACGTTTAGCCTCGTCAAAAATTGAAACGAATTTAAAAGCATTTAAACTGTCAAATAGAAAAATTAATTTAAACTGGCATTAAAATTCTTAGCAAATCCTTATGTATTAAAAGATTCAATGTTTTGGAAGCTTTTTACATCTAATAATTTTATAGAGATTAAAAGAAAATTACATCAATACAATTAGTTAGTTTTTATAATCTGGCGCAGCTTGAGTAGGTGTTCATACCAGTCGAGAATACGTCCTCGACAATCAGTCTAACAGTGGCTTTGTTGCTGTCGGGCTGAGGTATGGTTCTGTTCGGTCCTAGGAGGTACACCCTCCCAGGTTTTATCTTCTCCTTTTGATAAGTTAGTTTATTGCTAACTGCCTGAGACACCAAGGAATGCCAATGGGGCTGCTCAGGCATTTTTGTGGGCCAGAGTGCACTTCATCTAGTGCGCTGGCTTTTAAAAACCTCACCTGACCATGCATCTAACCTCCAGCAGACGAGGTATATAAAAATACCCTAATAATTAAATTCAACTTTCAAAATCCTATGAAAAAAGAAACAAAAAGAAAAAATTAACGTAAGACTCCGGGGCAACGCCAGGTAGATACAACTAGTTGTATATAAAAAATTAAAAAACCTACAGTACACAACTTTTGTGACTATTTGTTTCCCTTAGCAACATACCCAATTACTCCGTTTCTATGACAATATTTATCGCAGCCATTGAGAAAGAAAAGTGGACACAGAAAAGGCCAGATTATAAATTATTTCCTCATATTATTGATTTCTGGCACGTTTTCCTTTCTTTTTTATGTAAACAGAACTGTTTACCCTAACAATGACCCAAATCTCTGCAAATCATTTCTACCACTAAAACATTCAGTCATTTTAAAGAGACATTCACAGCTAGATGAAACCAATGAAATTCTAAAGCAGTGCCACACGCAGAAGAATACAAGTCACAGGATGGGTAAAATTAATTCCTCAAATAAAAAAAGTTTTGCAACACTTTCCTGTCCTCTTACGAAGATTAAAATCAAGATATCATGATACTAAACCTTATATCTAGAATCCTTATTCCAATTTTGATCAAAATGCATTACAGGATTTTTATTCTAGAAAAATATCTAAAATTTAAAGCTTAAGATTAAGGGGTCTTAAGAAATGTAAATTCAAGGAATTTTGCTTAACTGACTAAATCTAATTTAATGCAAACCTGAAATATTTAAATTTTCAAATGGGAGGTTACGCCTATATTATGCCCCTAAAAAACCCTTTAAAATACTCAAAACAAACTGAAATTTGAGGAATATTGTCAAAATTTCACAAAAATCAGAGGTATCTGAATTTTCACAAAGGGATTTCATCCCCTCTGCCGCTTTTCATAAAACTAAGTTAAACTGAATACAGCCTACATTACCCACCCTTACGCCTAGTAGCTGTGTTCCAAAATTCATAATGATCGGTTAATTAGTTTAGGAATGACTCCTATATATAGAAATATATACACATATAAAACTTTATATAAATACACACACACACACACACACACTAAATTTGATAATTTTTAGATATTCTTTTATTTCAAAACAATTTCAAGTATTTAACAGAAGTAAAACGGAATGGATAGCAGTTTCTGTGGCCTATTGGTTGGTTTGAGAGCTGGAGACTATGGCCAACTAGAAAGCACCGGAATATTGAAAGACCTGCACTATGATGATTTGTGCTGGATTAAAAAATTTGGAAATCTTAACTGCAGCTCAGTGCTCCTCGAATACGTTGAAGGTTGTGCGACGGAGATGTAGAAGCAGTGTCTAGCAGGTGCTATGACTGTCCACACAACAAAATTCATTGACAAACTGCAAAAAAGGTGTGTCAAGATCCAGGCATGGTAATGCGGACCTTGGTGAGGGAGATGGGCATCAGAGAGGCGACTATGAAGAAAGCGCTGAGCAAGGATCTTTGCTACTCCTCATACAAGAGTTGCAGGGCCAAATACTCACCACCAAGGCCCATCAGAGCCACCTTACAAAAGTCAAATAAACTAATTAACAAGGTCAAACATCCAGTTAATCTGGGAATGCTCTAGTTATTCTTAAACGAGAAGAAATTCGGCCAGAACCAGTTCCACAACGCGTATAACAACAGGTGGCTAGCCTATAGTTCACATGAAGTCTCATGTGTCATGAAAACCAAATTCTCTCAAAGTATTATAGTCTTTGGGCGAGTTTCCAGTGAAAACTATGCCATGCTATCCCACATTCTTGAAAAGAGGCTCAAACTCTATTCAAATGGATATATTTAGTTGGTGTTCACTGTTGTCAAGTGCTGGGTGGAGCAGATGGCTACGGGAAAGCTTTACGTATGGCAACAGGACTCAGCTCCATGCCACACCTCCAGGAAGACACAGAAGTGGGTGTCTGAGAACTTCCATGATTTCTGGCCTCCCAACTTGCCTGATTTCAAACTCAGACTATTATGTGTGAGGCACAGTTGAGAAAGACACCAACCGTACCACCTGCAATACCAAGACTTGACTTTTTCCATTAAAATTTAATTAAAACCAAAAATAAACCATTTAAAGGCTTCAAAATTACTTGTAAATTTAAAAATGCAATAAGTAAATACAAATCAGCATAATAGATTAAAAAAAAAATGCTGACATGTGTTTTACATTGTAACTCTTCGAAATTCAAAAGTGGTGTATAGTAAGTAATTTCTGTATCGAATTAAAGTTTAAAAGCAGAAGTCAAGTATTAGCGTTCATTTGTACTTGTAAATGCATTAATTTTCTCACATACCCCTGTTGTCTCTAAGTACAGAAAGTAAAATAAATAATATTGCAAGAGAGTATTGTCCATCGTAATTACTTCTAATTATTAAGTCAAGTAAAACTGAAGTTATTTTGCAATCAATGTGTTTCTGTAGTGGAACTGCTGGTACAATGTATTGCCCACTACCTCTGATGGTCACAGCTGTCTTTTGTTGTTGTTTTTTTACTAATGAGTCACCATTTATCAAGGCCAAACGCTTCTTGATGATAAGGGTTAATGAGATGGATGGATTGTTAATTGAATGATGAAGAACATTATGAAAGGATTAAAACTAATTAATGAAATGAACAATATTTGATTACTTATGGCTTATGACGAGTATTTATTGACGTTAAAAATTCTGTTTGATGTTAGGTGAATCTCCGCTGCTTTATCTGCTGTATTTGTGGCGGAAGAGACGGTGGCTTTCCAAACACTTTCATCTAATCAGTGTCACCGGCTATGCAGAGGAGTCGTTTTGCCAACCAATTACTGACGACATTCATGTAATATAAGCAAACGAAATTTCTTGTTCACCAGTTTTCTGTATTTTTTTCTGCATATGTTTCATTGGCGAATTGTTGATTGATTCTCTTGTGGACTTCCTGTACCCTGGATCATTCCCAGCCATGTCCTGATGTTCATGTTTCCCGTAATCCTATTGTTTTTGTCCCTAGCATGTGTTAGTCCAAAAAATCTAAAAGGTTCCCGGTTTGTTTCAGATTTTGTGTAACCCGGCCCCTGAAGTGAGCTGCTTAGAAGACCCCAAATCAGTTTTATTCTTTTTAGTAGTCACCGTCAAGGAATCCTAATTGATTATATGTATGGCTATAAACTTTTCATGTTGTATTACAAGATATTTTAGAACAATCAAAAAGTAGAGTTTATATACTAATGACATTTCCTCAAATTGACTGCCAGAGCCATCTAACTTTAGAAACTCCAAACAACTAATCTGCAAAGGGGAGATAATTCAATAATTAACAACATGTATGGCTATAAACTGTTCATATTGTATTACAAGATATTTTAGAACACTCAAAACAATGATATCTTGATTGGATATCTTTGATGAATAAACATCATCATATTCAGTTTAACGTCTGTTTTACATGCTGGCATATGTTTGGCACCTTCTAGAAATTGACTTCCATACTAACCTATCTCTGGTCAGGTCGTTATTCATCTTTCTCTCAAGTCCATTATCACTCCCTCAATGTTTTCCTTGGTCTTCCCCAGTGAACTTGAGCTGCTACCTTAATGGTCTATATCTACTAAACCCAAGAACTCCCATCTGTTCTTTCAACGTGGCAATACCATCAAAATCTCCTGTTCTGCACACATCTCCCTATACTGTCAAGATTTAATCTTCTTCTGAGGTCATCAGATCTCAGCCTGTCTTTAAGACTCACATTACACATCCATTGTATTATTCTCATATCATTTCTCTCCATGCAACGCATGTCATCAATCCTCACTGATCAGGTTTCACTGCCATACATCATTACACTGTGTACCTAAGCCTGATAGCACTTCCTTTGGTCGACAGTGGTAACGCTCTGCTGGTTAGTAATGACAGTAGTTCAAAACTGAAGTGAAGAGTCAAAGTCTGCTTTATTTTTAAACCTCAAAGACAGCGAGTTGGAGTCAGCAATTTGGGAACAGTCAAGTTTTTCAAAACTGACCTTGGAGTCGGATTTTTTCATCCGACTTCCGACCTCTGGTTCAAAATAGTCTATTTAATAATTCCAGGGGGAACAAAACAAAGATTAAAAATAAGGACACAACTGTTCTCATCCAGACCGAATTCATAAAGCACTGGGTGTAAGCCAATGATATAATCATTATTTCTAACAATACTAAAAACAAAATCTCCGAGGACTTTCAGAAAAAGAGACTTGGAATAATGCCAACATACCAAATAATAACATTTTAATAATAAGGAAGCATTTCAGACTACACTACAATTAGTCTTTGCCATTATGCTATTTATTAATCAGGTTACAAAAGAGGAGGCGGTGAAGTGGATACTGCAGGGGACTGATGACTTGGGCGTGTCAAGTTCGAATCCTATTGGTTCCATAGCATCATTTTCATCACAATTATTGGCAACCTTCGCATGGTTCCTCTTCTTAGTACCTGATTTTAGTGAAGACTGGATAAACCAGTGCCAACAACAGAATTGAGCCGGTCAATAGTCATGCCATGCTTATTCATACGAATTTACATTTTTATATAAGCAGTTTTTGCAGAGGTCATTTTTCAGATTCTCCCCCACCATCACCATCTCTGGGGTAGAGATTCACAGTCTGAAGTTAGAAATTCTTTAAAGTTGTGAGGTGGAAAGGAGGGTACTTTTTGTTCTTTTTTTTTAAAGGACTCTTGAGTCAGCTGGGTTTTTTTTTCAGCCAACTCCCCATCTTTGTATTTTAGACGATTTTGCTGTTAAAATTCTAAACTAGCCTCACTAGAAAATAAAGCACAAAACTTTAACTAATGTTTTAACTTCGAGGATATTATTTTTTTTTAAAGTAAAGTTTAATTTAAAAGCTACAAAAAGATACATTTTTGTCTTAATCTGAAAGTAAAAAAAAACAAAATGAAATCTATACATATAAACTTGAACCATTTGCTGCACTGATAGATTTGAAAACGAAATCAAAACTAAGAAGGAAATATTTTCAATAACATCAGATAATTTCAATCCAAACAGTCGCGTCGAAGATTTGAAAACGAAATCAAGACTAAGGAAATATTTTCAATAACATCAGATAATTTCAATCCAAACAGTCGCGTCGAAGATTTGAAAACGAAATCAAAACTAAGAAGGAAATATTTTCAATAACATCAGATAATTTCAATCCAAACAGTCGCGTCGAAGATTTGAAAACGAAATCAAAACTAAGAAGGAAATATTTTCAATAACATCAGATAATTTCAATCCAAACAGTCGCGTCGAAGATTTGAAAACGAAATCAAAACTAAGAAGGAAATATTTTCAATAACATCAGATAATTTCAATCCAAACAGTCGCGTCGAAGATTTGAAAACGAAATCAAAACTAAGGAAATATTTTCAATATCAGATAATTTCAATCCAAACAGTCGCGTCGAAGATTTGAAAACGAAATCAAAACTAAGAAGGAAATATTTTCAATAACATCAGATAATTTCAATTCAAACAGTCGCGTCGAAGATTTGAAAACGAAATCAAAACTAAGAAGGAAATATTTTCAATAACATCAGATAATTTCAATCCAAACAGTCGCGTCGAAGATTTGAAAACGAAATCAAAACTAAGGAAATATTTTCAATAACATCAGATAATTTCAATTCAAACGGTTGCGTCGAAGATTTGAAAACAAAATCGAAACTAAATGTGTCACTATTTTGTTCATACAAGTGGAATTCTTGTTTTATACTTCACCAACAACATCTTGATAAGGAACTCACTGGTAATGTATGACATGTGTACATGCTTAAGTGGAAACGACATCAGCCCTAGTTAGATGGGAACGGTGGAGGTCTTGGACTGCCAAAAGTGTTCAAGTTGGTAAAGGATAGGCATCCAGCCATAAAATTGCTTTAAATACAATGTCTAGTCGAAATACAGCAGGAAAAAAGAAAGGCAGTGCCAGTAACACTAATGCTGCTGGTAGTGTCTTGGGCTTCGTAGATCCCAGGATGCGTGGATCTTCAGTGCCTGGCTATGGCAAATCATACAAACATCCAGAACTTTTTCGCATTGGATCTCTGAATGTTGGAACCATGCGAGGAAAGGCAAATGAGGTGGTGGAGACAATATCCAGAAAGAAGATTGACTTGTGTTGTTTACAAGAGACGAGATGGAGAAATGAAGGTGTGAGAAAAATAGTCGGGAGGGATACCAACTGCAAGTTTTACTGGTCTGGGAATGATAAAGGGACAGGTGGAGTGGGAATATTGGTGGCAGAGAAGTGGTGGGAGAAAGTTTTTGAGGTGAAGCGAATATCCAACAGGATAATATTTGTTCGTCTTGTTGTTGGAAAGTTAGTGTTTGCCATTGTTTGCATCTACGCTCCACAAGTTGGACTCAGCGAGGAAGCAAAGGACAACTTCTACGAGCAGCTGCAGAGCCTAGTGGCAACTGTACCTAGTACTGAGGAACTGTTTGTGTGTGGTGACTGGAATGGACATATTGGTTCCACTCCTTGCGGTTATGAAGAAGTACATGGTGGACATGCTATTGGTATGAGGAATGTTGGAGGAGAAAGACTACTCGAGTTTGCTGTTGCTAATAATCTAGTGATTGGCAACTCGGTGTTCGAAAAGAGGCCTAAACACCTAGTTACATATCAATCTGGAAGAATCATGACCCAAATAGACTACATACTATTCCGGCGCAGCTTCAGGAGACATGTCACAAATGTCAGAGTCAGCCTGGGTGAAGAATGTGTATCTCAACACAATCTGCTATTATGTGATCTCAAGGCAGAAGCTTCCCGCAAATGCAAACACAAGTTTACACCACGCATAAAACTGTGGAAGCTGAAGGACCCAATCATTCAGGCTAAATTTGCTGAGAGATTTGTTTCTTCACATCGGGATACACGGGTAGTGAGTGTTGAAGAGCACTGGGAGAGGCTCAAGGATGGATTGAATGATGCAGCGACAGAGGTGTGTGGAGTGTCATCCAAGCACAATTGGAGGAAACAAACCTGGTGGTGGAATGAGATTGTTGATCAAGCTGTTAGAGAGAAGAGGCGATGCTACAGAGCATGGAAAACAGGAGGTAGTAGGGAAGCATACAATGGAGCCAAGCGTGCTGCTAAAGCTGCTGTACACCACGCTAAGTCAGAGGCCGATAAAGAGATTTTTTTCAAAATAAATCCCAAGTCAAGTGACATTTACAAGCTCGCAAAACAGATGCGCCGTGACAATCAAGATGTCTTGGGTGAAAAACCTATAAGGAACGACTCTGGTGAACTCTCATTGGATGATGAAGCGAAAAAACAGTCATGGAAACAGCACTACGAACGCTTGCTGAACGTTGAATTTCCATGGAACCCCGATGAGCTGACTTATGAACCTCCTATAGAAGGTCCTAGTACCCCCATTACCCAGGAGATGATCACTGAAGCAATCCGTAAAATGGGAGCTGATAAAGCAGCTGGGCCATCTGGTATAGTTGCTGAGATGCTCAAACCAACCGGTGAACTAGGGGCCAGTTTGGTGCATGAACTGATTGAAGCCATCATCAGAGAAGAATGCATACCTAAGGAATGGGAAGACAGCATTATAGTAAGTCTGTACAAAGGTAAAGGCGGTGCATTAAACAGAGGTAACTACCGTGGACTCAAGCTCATTGATCAGGTCATGAAAGTCCTGGAAAGAATTGTTGAACAGCTGATCAGACAACAAATACAGATTGCTGATATGCAATTTGGCTTCATGCCCGGTAGGAGCACCACAGATGCAATTTTCATCATACGCCAAGTCATGGAGAAACATCTAGCAGCAAACAAACCACTGTACATGGCATTTGTAGATTTGGAGAAAGCTTTTGACCGTGTCCCCAGAAGGGTCATCTGGTGGGCCCTGCGAAAGCTGGGTGTTACTGAGTGGTTGGTTCAGGTGATAACGTCTATGTACACCAATGTACATAGTCGGGTACGAGTCGGTAACAGCTACAGCGACGAATTTGAGGTTAGAGTAGGTGTCCATCAGGGATCTGTCTTAAGTCCCCTTCTATTCATCATTGTACTCGAGGCTCTATCACTGGAATTCCATACTGGCTGCCCGTGGGAGCTGCTATATGCCGATGACCTAGCGATCATTGATACTTCACTTCAGTCACTCAAGGAACGTCTGGATAGATGGAAGAGCAGCATGGAGGAGAAAGGTCTCAGAGTCAACATGGGTAAAACTAAGGTCATGATCGCAGGTCCAAACCTCAGCTTATTACAGAAAACAGGAAAATACCCGTGTGCTGTATGTCTGAAAGGAACTGGCAGCAACTCAATCATCTGCACTCACTGTTCAGGTTGGGTCCACAAAAGGTGCAGTGGCATAAAGGGCTCTCTCAAAGCAGATCCTCACTTTATGTGCTTTCGTTGCACCGGCACGGCAAGACCAATAGATGGCAGACCACTGACGGAGATGGATACTGGTGACAACAAGCTGGAAGTAGTGACAGACTTTTGTTATCTTGGAGATGTGCTGTCATCAGGTGGAGGCTGTGAACTCGCGGCAGCTACACGTTGCAAGTGTGCCTGGAAAAAATTTAGAGAGCTGCTACCAATCCTGACAAACAAACACCTGCCAACAACTACGAGAGGGCGTGTATACTCCTCATGTGTCAGAAGTGTGCTGTTGTATGGCTCAGAAACTTGGGCTGTCTCTGCTGGCATACTAAAGAAGCTGCACCGTAATGACAGGGCAATGGTCAGATGGATCTGTTTGGTGAGGCCTGAACAGTACGTTTCTTTTGAATCCCTGCTCTCACAGGTCGACTTGAAAAGCCTTACGGACATCATGCGGAAGAACAGACTGCGTTGGTTGGGTCACATTGAGCGTAGCGATGGCTGGATTGCTAAAGTCCGAAAGTTGAATGTGCCAGCAGAGAACATCACCACTGGCAGACCCAAGTTGACTTGGGAGGACGTAGTCAAACGTGATAGGAAGGCCATGGGTATGGATTCCATCAAACCTTGCCAAAGACAGGAGTGGAGAGGAAGACTTAGATTTCGAGACTAGACAATCAGGCCCCACCCTCATCAGAGGATTAATTGTGGCCTGATTCAACAAATAAACCGGTTGATGATGATGATGATGATAGTGAGATTAAAACGTCATTTTTCTATTCATAATAGAAAAAAAACAGCTTCCTAATATACTCAGTCATGGATATGCAAGCAACGTCAAAAAGGTTAATTAATTTGCATATTCCTTTTAAAAACGAACTCTCATTAATTAACTATTTTTTCTATTTTCTTATTCGATGATTGTCTTCGCACATTTTCTATATCATGCCTAAATTCTTAGCATTTGGGGTGAAAAGAGTCCTAGTTTTTAATTTATCAACAACAGCCACCTTCCCCCAACACACACACTAACGAAATAACATTTTCACAATCCTAGATTTTCAAGATTTTGAATTTATTCATATTTCACATTACAATATAAATCCATTTTTGTTCATTTTACTTACTTTTTTTCTACTTATTTTGCAGGATTTGAGACCCTGACAGATGGGTAAACTTTAATACAATCGGACTATTTAAGAGTTAAATATAACACAGTCAAAGGTAATTATGTGATTTAAATTTCAAATTTTCATAAAATGTCAGAAAGACTTACTCATTTTTCATGGGCAATGCCAAATAAAACTTAATTAAAAATACTCCCAGGCAACACCGGGTCGGGACAGTTAGTAATAGCAATAGAGTAGAATATAACTTTAAATGTTTTCGAAATCAAAGAGAAGATATTTTATAAACGAACTGTCGATTAATTTGAATAATCAATTATAAGTATTTATGACTTCTAATTCAAATACACCAAATTATTTATCAACTTGGCTGGAGAATTTTCGTTCATTTTATATAGGTTTATTGCTGAAGTAAAAATTAAAACACCAAAAAGAAATCAAATATTGGCAGAATCTGTTTTTTTTTATACAGCCATATTGCTTAATGCTACTATGAATGTGTTATTCTTACTTATGAAGTAATTAGAGTCAGATTTAATTTGAAAACTTGCCTCTATTTACTTGCCTCCCCACGAGGGCAGAGTTAGACAAGGTCGTTTTTTTTTTAATGTGGGAAAAATCTAGCACTCTGAATTGGGACAAAAATAAAAATTATCTAAAAGTATTTCTCCTCCACTGACCCAGGACATAAAAATGAAGTGTAGAAGAATCAGAAAAGATACTACACTTTGCTCTTAAGGAATTTAGAAAACTTGTCTCTTTTTTAATTATTTTTACCAATCTAAATCACAAAGATTCACTTCCTGCTACTGTATGAGTTTGAGTATTGATTTACTCCTCTCCAGGAGTTAGGCACAAGGCCAGTGTATGAGTTTGAGTAAGCATGTTAATAACCAAAATATGGTTATTTGATATGACGAGGCGTGTGAGAAAATGAGTGTTTTTCTTCAGTTTAGACACACAAATGCACAATAATACTTGACTGGGTTGCCTTTTAAACTTTGATTCAAGTCAGACATTACTGAATGTTTAACGATTTTAAGAATTAATTTCGAATTTAGAAGTGACATGATAGTATGCACAAGTCGGCCATTTTAATCTATCTACTACTAATGGAGATTTGGTATCTGTCTGAAGCCGAAACTATACTGTTACTTTTTTTTAATGGACTATATTTTAATGCTTAATTCAGTTTACTATATTATTTCAGGCTTCGATTCAGGAGGGGGTAATGGCAGTATAATATCTGTTTTATTGTCATGATACCATCCTCCCAGGCATTACCTCTTTTGGGAAGGGGTAGTGCACACCAACAAGAAATTGCTACATCTGGCTGTTCATTAGCAAACTCACATTATATATACAAGCAAAAATTATGGATTATAAAATGGCTGACGTTTTGATGCCTTTAAACTGGCAAATAGAAAATAATGTCCATCTTAAATTTTTTTTAAAAAGTCAATTACTTTGGTTCATTTGTGCTCCTAAACCAAAAGAAATGATTAATTTTATCACAGCTTCTACTGTATAAAAGAACCACAATATATTGTAAAATTACAACGTCGTTTTTATTTTAAGCTAAAACAAGTCTAAATGATGCGTCATTATTTTATTATCGTTTTAAAAGAAAACTCATGTGGTAATCAAAATTGGTTCTATTTTCTGTTTGAATAGTTTTTTTTTTCTTTTTCAAAAGATGACTCACACATATATTCTTTCTTTTGCGTTTAAATTTCCTATTTTCAACTATCATTTTCTTTAAAAAAAAAAAAATCTTCTTTTGTTTATTTTTATCATTCCCACCTTCATAGTCGAAACTCAGTGACTGACTACTCTTACAAAGAGATAACACCTATCTCTTTGTAAGGGTAGTCACTGAGTTTCGACTATGGGTGTAATGAGACGTATTTTATTCTTGAAGTAATTTAAGTGACATAAAAATCTATAAGTTATAGTTTTTTAATAAAATAAATAATTTATTAATTAAATAATGAAAATTTCCTTAAGATCGGATAATTCTAATTTTGGGTGGATTTTTTTTTTTATTATCAGGGGTATTCATTTTTTGTTTAAAATTTAAAAAATTATTTTCACTTTCATTGCGCGTTCCTATATGAATATCATTTATAATTATCGTTACTTTCTTCCTTAACAAAAAAGTCAGCCATCAGATAAGTTTTTCTCAGCGCTGGGCTAATAATGAGGTCCAACGCAAAACAATTATCTGACAGAATTAAGAAAAGGGAAAAGAAAGAAAAAGTTTTTATAGTAGAAAGTCTACGGTTGACTGTTGTCTTCTGACACAATTCCAATTCATAAAACTCCCCCCCCCCTCGACCATTCTGATGAAAAAAAACTATACAATACGAGGATGACGTATTGCGTCATGCTATGAAATGTTTACATCACAAGAATAAAAAAAAAAAATTAAAAACAAAAATAAATAAAATAAAAATTAAAAAAAAATGGTAACTGCTGCATAGGAAGGACAATTTCTTTTGAAAACGATTTCTTCTGTTATCGTGCATGTCTTGTGACAAGAACAACAGGCGAACTCCATTTGCAGGCAGACATTTTGTTATAGTATAAACAGATCATAAATTATGCTGCTAAATAACAACGAAGTTTGGAATCTGCGAAATTAAATTAATTCGTATCTGTTCAACAAATTTTATGATTTTTTCTTTTCTTTTTAGTGTGCCCCATTTAATTACCTTCCAACAAGGGTAAAGTTAGACACAAGGTCGGTTTTTAATGTGGAAAAAATCCAGCCCCCTCCCCCCAAACGGGCACTTGTCTAATGAACAGGAAAGATGGGAGACTTAATATTTTTTTTCCATTAAATTTCGATTCATTCAACTTCAACTAAAAAAAAAAAATTTTTAATTATAATTTTCCCCTGTTCTGTCCTCGGTCAAGGGAGGAGAAATCCTTCCCGACTGGAACAATTTTTATTTTTGTCCTATACAAATATTTGTAAATACAAAATGTGGCAGCACAAGGCCAAAAATGGGGTATGGGAGGTCTGGTCGCCACTAGTCTTAAACTAACTTAACTAGCACCTTCCATTGATCCTATCGTACTTGAAGAGTGACCAAAACATCTCATATCTCCAATACATGCATACCAGTCACCAAAACGACTCAATTACTCCATATTAACTTAAATCAAACCCCCATACAAGCAAGAGAGATGTTTTTTTCACATCCAGAGTAACTATTTTAGGAGAGATGAATATCCCTCACATTAAAAAACAACCCTTTTGTATAACTTTAGAATAGAATATTTGCAATCTCAAAATGAATAATTTAATTTCCTCTAAAGCTTTGGCTCAAAAGTTACTTAAATATTGGACACTTGAGCCTTTTGTAGATGAGCCCTGCCATTACTAGAAAAATTGGTTTTAGACCTACTTTTGTGAGTCCTCTCTATATACATGGTTAGACTGTACAAAATGCAGAACAAACGTCACTGTGGAAAGCATCGTGGAAAGCTATCTGTGTGAGTTTATGTGGAGGCAGAAATATAAGGGAAACGATCTTCTTTATGCAAATCTTTAATGACACGAAGGGATTCCATCCTTTTGAATAATAAAAGTTTTTTTTTTGGTGTGTGGGAGGTAACTTGCCTTCCCATGAAAGTAAAGTTAGACACGGGGTCAGTTTTAAATGTGGTGGAAAACCTAGCTCATCAAAAAGAAGCACTCTGGATTGGAACAAAAATTTAAATTACCTCAGTCTAGAAGGATTCCTCCTTCAATGACTGAGGACAGTAAAGTTGAAGTGTATTATCAGAATAGATACTAGACATTGTACCTAACCAAAATGCTTGGCGTGGCAGAGTATTTCTTTTAGCGGAACTATTCAACAAAAGATCTGAACATTTAATAGAACTTGGGAGAAAAAAGAAAAAAAAACTTATGTAGTTGCGAACAGTGATCAGTACTTTTATTTTACCACTGGCCTTTGTCTCAGACTATAGACCTGTATTGCAGGTCAACAGACGAGCTTACTTGTGAGAGAAGTGTGAGAGGGGATTTCCAGGTTACTTTTGAAAATTCGTCCTGCGTTCCAACTAAAACCGACCTTGTTTGTATCACATCCTGTCCCCATGGAGACGCAGTTTAATAGTAAATACATATTTTAACATTGTTAACATTTTAATTGATTATCGATTACTTGAATGAGTCCACCAGATTGTGATTTTGAAGACACCTATTTTACTAATAATCTAATAAATAAAAAAATAAATTGATCGATCATAGTCAATGGCGACTCCAAGGCTTCCTTTTAATTAGCTACGACACAGATGTAGGGGAGGGCGCCATTCCTTTCCCTGGATTTCTCCACTTACCCATGATCATCATCTTATAATTAAGACTGTTTAGCAAAGAAGAATCGGGTAGTATTTTAAACAAGATGCACAACTGCCACTTTTTACAAAGAAACATAATTAAACAAGGATCAACAACTCCAGAGGTCATCACAACCGGTGGAGTAACAATGAATCTGCCCATAAGAGAAAAGTATTTATTTATGTAACATTGGGTGGGGAGTTCTTCGATCGATACCAGATCGCCTGTAATTTTCTTGTTGACAGAAAACAGTCGAGTCTCTCTTGTTGACACGCTGTAGCTAGTTGTATCAATGGGTAGTGACGTCTCGTTGTAAAGGTGATTGTAGTGTAGTGTTTATGTAGCAGCCGGGAGTTCTGCATCTTTCTCTTTACTTTAGTTCTGTAATAATGTAATACATAAAAAAAGAAAAGGAGGGAGGAGGAAAAGGGGCAGTGGGAAGAGATATAGCGAGCGGAAAGAGACTAATTTTGGTGTTGTCTTTATTTTTTTTTGATATTTAACTGGCTTTGCGAACACAATTTTTCCTTATTTAAACAATCTAATACGAGCTGAACGAGTAACCCAACAGGTTACATTTTTTTCTCGTGTCAAATAAAATTGTCATTATTTCCTTTTTTATATAAAAAAGATTTTAAATCCTAAAATATCAGTTGCTATAAAATAGAAAACGCATTTTTATACAATTAATTTAAATCAGAAAATGTCAAAGGGAAAATGAACGCAAATTTAACAGATTCAAACAAAGAAATGCCACCATTTTTTTCCATAGGTCAAATGTGGTAGGAAATCAATTTCCTTATTTACTTATGACTGAAAGATCTGAGAGAAAGATTAGATCAACTCTTTAACTTAAAAAATATATATGTCTACAAAAAAAAGGTTATATGAATTGATTATAATATTAATTAATAATATAAATTATGATAAAAGTCAGCTCAAAAACAGATGTTGTGCCAGTCAGTTTTTGAAGCAACTACATCAGCTGTTTGTTTAGTAACTTGACCCGTCCAAGAAGAGAAGCAATTTCTCAGCATTCAAATAAAATATTTTGAGAAAACTTCTACAGATCCACATTGATAAAGATTAAAGAAAAATGGTATGGAACACTTGGCATCCATCCTGCCATTTATTTCCAGTTACTGGAGATAGGATAATTCAATTAACAATGAAGAAAATTGAGACGCACAAAGTCAAAGTGATTCGATCAAGGATACGGACTTTACTACCTTTTTGTGACGGAGTACTTAATTTTAATTCATATTAAATTAAAAATAAATAATCAGTTTCAATAAATAAAAATTGGTACATAATATTAAATATTATTAGGTAAAAGTACAGAATAGTTAATACTCGATAACTCGTACCCCCCCCCCCCAAAAAAAAAACAACACATAATTCATATGAAATACATTAGAATGAAATTAAATGTAGTCATCGATTGTTGCGAAAACAGATTTTTAGAAGATAAAGTATTAAATTAAAAAAAGGTTATAAACGTTCAAACTAGGTGGGGTAGGTAGATAATCTCATTCTAATGCGTTTTATATAAATTACGTTTTTTCTTGTTTCCAAGATATCGATTGTTAACTATTCTATACTTTTACCTACTACCATTTTTTCTTTATTTTACTGCTTCTTTTGTAGAATAGTGGCGAAGTCAATAAATACCGTTTTTCTAATAACTTGAATTTTAGCCAGAAATTACAGCCGAATTGACAGTTTATTTAAAATCCAAAACCACTTTCAAACGTTGATGCATCGTGATGGACATTTTTTCTTCGTTATCTTATAGAGATTTTGTCCGTCCGTCAGTCACAATTTTTTTCAACTTAACTTGCGGAATTTGTCTAATTTCGAAATAGAGATCTTAACTACTTTTAGAAATGGAGAATACTGCATTAACAGTAAATAATAAATTCCCAACAACTAAAGCGGATGCCATGACCGAAAACAGAAACCTTGAGATCTTCAGTCTGAGGTTCTACCAACTGACCTATCTGAACTTATAAATAGAGCATAAAACATTACCATAACAAAATAATTATAGCTTTGGCGTGACGTCATAGATTTATGATTTGCGTTATATTTCAAAACATGAATTCAAACAACCAGGGGTTTTTACCCCGCCTAATAAACCGGTATCGTCCGGGCCTTTGGGGCTGGATATACGCCGGTCTATTGGGGGTTGCCGGTCCTGTGCAGTTCTAGGAGGTGCCCCCCTCCCAGGCTTTGCCTCCCCTCTTTGGGGAGGAGTAAGTTTATTGCTTACTGTCTGAGGCGCTCCTACCGGGGAATGCCGACGGGGCTGCCCAGGCAAGTTTTAAATGTCCAGAGTGCTCACCTCTCGAGCGCTGGCTTATCTAATCCCACTTTCCCGACCTTGTGTCACATCTTACCTTGTGGGAGGTAGATAAATAACATGAATTCAAACAAGCGATAATAAAAAAAAAAATGAATGAATGGGTAAACATTATCAATAGTATTGGAAATTATTTTAATAGTCCCAAACAATTTTGCTTTAACTACGTATTGTATGTAGTTTTTTCACAATTATGTAATCCAAGCAGCCTAGCAAAAATATGCGAACGAAGGGAGCCTATATTTGCTAATATTAAACATTTTTTTAATATCGCCAGTGATTTCTTTGTGTTCATGGAAAATTGAAAATAATTTTGAAGTCATTAAACTGTCAATTCGAAAGTAATTTCTAACTAAAATTAAAGAGTAAAAGTCTATAGATATTGGCGTCGTCAAACCTGATGTGAAATCGGTAACGCACCACGCATGCACAGCAATTGGTGTCCTTCATTAACCACCCACTAATTCTAAGTTCGGAGTGGCGCATTGCCACTTGGACTTAGATATAGTGTTTGGGTTAATAAAGTATATGAATTTTGAGGGTTTTTTTTAAATTTTATTTTAGTTCTTTATGGCGGAAGGAAGATTGGAAATGGAGTCCGATTGTTTTATTTTTTTTATTTATTATTTTTTCGGTCATTTTTGTGGAGGGGAGGGGTATGTTGTCACCTGGACTTAGCGTTAGTGGTATGGTTTTACTGCTGTTTTGTAGAGGGAGGAAGAGTGTAAATGGAGGGCAGAAGCTGATAAATTGGAACTAGACATTTACGAAATATTAGAGATTGTTCAATGTTCTTCATTTGAAAACGGGTACAAATCGGAATTCGGCGAATGTACTGGCGACAGGGTCGGGTTTCCAAATATTTGTCTTCGTAATTTATCGTCTGCGAAACTCGGAAATCTCCATTAAATTATGAGATGACTGTTCTGCATTTATACCAAAAGGTTTTCTAGTGTTCAGGTTGAAAAGAAATATAATGCGAAAATATACCATCCTTGTCATTCCGTGCGAACAAAGTTTACAAAATAAAAACAAAAAAAAAAAACAGTACACATAAATGAAATGGCTCCAAGAAAAAGAACTTTTAGGAGAAGGTGGGTAGGATTTTGTTTGAGCGATAATTTAATTTATGACAGATGTGCATGTGGTAAATAGATGATTATTGCAGAGATCTAGAAAAGCCATGAGGCACAATAATCTACCTCCCACCAGTTTGCAATGAGAATAGATGGCTAAAGTAAACTTGGGCGAAATCGACTTTTAACGGTACCATTAGAAGAATTTCGTATCATCATCCCGGACTTAGGGTTAGTGTTAGAATTAATGAAGGGCATGTTTTGTTTTTGTTTGTTTTTCGAAAAAGAAAACAAACAAACAAACAAACAACAAAAAAGCATTTATTCATTACAATTTTTTTTTAATTAACCATTTTAGATAAGTAAATTAATCAACTTTTTAAAAACTTCCAGCAATCGCGCGCACACGCATACACACACACACACTTAAAGAAATTAAATAATAAATAATTCGTGCTGGATAAGTTGTAGCCGGCAATTCTGTCCTTAGGACTAAGATCAAAGTTTAGTATCTGTTTTGTTCTCGGTCAGGGGTAAATAATCCTTCTTGACTGGGTCAAGTTTTATTCATTCAGAGTGCTCATTTGGGGGTAAATCTGGACCCCTCCTTTGCATTAAAAATCGATATTGTGTCTAACTTTGCCCTCATGGGGAGGCAAGTAAATAGAAACTAACCCAATGTTAGTTCAAAAGAAATATTTGTTGAAAATCGGATAAATAATATTTTTAAAAACATCAATAATTCGAAGCACCAATCAAAAAAAAAAATTAATAAAGTAATTTCCAATTTAACATTTGAAGTGACGATCGTCACTTCAAATGTTAAATTGGAAATGACTTTATTAATTAACTACAAATGATAAGTTGACAGGTCTTCATAAGATATCAACCTTAATACATTAAGAGTTATTCGGAAAAGTAACCCAGCCCTGATTTATGCGTTTAGCTTTTGTAAGTATGGATGTTCGGAAGGGCAATAATCTCGGTAAAAATCTAAAATCTAGGTTAATGACTTTAAGATATTACATAAAGTTTGAATAAAAAGTAGATAAAATAAATTAAAGTCTTGGAATTATTTTTTTTTGCATACAATTTTTTTTTGTATATTACAAAAATTAAATAAAATTAAGGTCATGAATTTTTTTCATTACAGACATATTTCTTGAAGAAAATCTGTATGTGTCCCCCAAATTTTTTATTATTATTATTAATACTAAAAAATAAGTTACTAAAATTAATTTCATGGGATTTTTAAATAATTTGTTTTTTTTATCCCAAAATTTATGTATTTTTTCTGTATTTACAAATAATTTATTTCTTTAAACTTCATAATACAAACGTATATAGTATAAGATATTGCCGAAAAAAAATACATTTCATTCGGTGACGCCAAAGAAATTCCTTGTTGTAGCTCTTGAAATGTTCCGAACTAGTACCTCTCATTTGTCTAAATTTCACTTTTACCAGGTTTCAGGATCGTTCCACAGTGTTAGTGTGGATTGTCGGATCATTCGGGTCCACAAAATTGTATCTGTGGTTAACGATGGAATGGTTCTGCAGGGAATTATAGGCTCGTCACCCATCAGTTACAATACGTGTTCCTGGACGAACATACAGATTATTGTCCTTCCGAACATCCATACTTACAAAAGCTAAACGTATAAATCAGGGTTGGGTTACTTTTCTGAATAACCATATTAAGATTTAATTATTTGTGTGCGTGTCCGACTAAAAGTCAGAAACTACACAAGATACACTTACAAACTTTACTATGTAAGGCTTACATCATCGGATTCAGTGCGAACTCAATCGCCATGGACTAAATTAGTGAAGGGAGCGATGGGCTATTTTTATTCGTAGTTGTTTCAAAAACAACACTGAAATTAGATCAAACAGCAGCTAGTCAGATTTATTTCTTGCTTTCTAATATATTGAACCAGTTGCGATAGATAAAGACTATGTCTTTATCTATCGCAACTGGTTAGATATTACACTTTTTAACTATTCTATTTTTTTTATTGATGCCCCAGCAATTCCGGGTAGCCTGCTAGTCTAAAGTTAATGTTAGTACTACTTTTACAGAACATGACCCATAGCGACACAAATGTATCCGATTGCGGTATATAGAACACACCGGAAATAGCCGAGCCGTCGCCGAACAATCAATTTGTACCGACATTAAACGAAATAACTTTTTCATTTTTTTAAAGTTCAGGGTCAATTACCCCTCTCCCTCCGCGTTAAGTGGGTTTAATAATGTTCTCCAAATCAGTAAGTAAATTAACTTTATTTTATATATTTATTTTTTAAGGAAGTTTTTAACTTTATTTTTGTATAAGGGGGGGGGGTCTAAAATTTAAAAAATCTTAGCCTAAAACTGTTTTGCATTCGTATGCTTTAATGTCGCCTGCATTTTTTCCCGCGGCTTTCAAATCGTAAACTGCCTCGGTCATTTCCGGTTTGTTCCGTAAATCGCAATCAGAAACATTCGTGTCGATATGGGTTATGTTCCGTAGAAGTACCTTAATGTTTCCTGTTGGTGGATATAAAAGAAAAATCTCTGTCGCATAAGAAAATAATAATTTAATGTGATGACTACACCACCTGTCCATAGAATATTGATCATTAATGACCCCCCCCCCCCTATAAATCAGAAAAAAATGAATAAAGGGCAACTTACCAGGTGTTCCCTGCAAGGAACGTACAGATGTTTCAGGTGAACTAAACGGTTGAGGGGAAAACCGTACGTCATCCTTTAATTTGTTATCACTATTAAGCAGTGTTTGTTTTTGTTCAATCTCCATGAGTTCCTTTTGGAAGAGTTCCCTCTGTCTTTCCTGTATATCCAGTTGCTCTTGGAGGCGCTGCTTTTGGCGTTGGTACTCCTTGATAAGCTCAGAGTTGACCGAAGTGTTCATACCCGGGGTAGAGTTGGTAATGCTAGAGTTCATCTTTCCGTGGCGGGGGGAATCGGTCAAGGAGGACGAGGTATTGATCGGGGAGAACGACCGTGGCGGCGTACCGGTGGTCGAGCCGGCTTTCACATTCTTCGGGGTTCGGAGCGGGGATGACGTGACCGACGAGGAAGACCGAAAGGAGCGGGAGTCGTCCGAAAAGGAGCTTTGCGTGTTGATCACCTCCCCTTCCTCGAAAAGTTTGTCCATCGACATCTGCATGGGGTTTTTCTTCAGGTTGTGCAGCCGCGCGGCAGGAGTCATTGATCGTGACATGGGTCCGAGACCGTCTCCGGAATCCCGCCGCCCTTGCCACAACCCGCTGGACAAACCGTCGAATTGAGGGTTTAGGGAGCGAGTCATCATCTCGGGGGTGCCCCTTGGACGCGCGTTGGTCGGCACGTGGGAGTGCGGAAACATGCGGGGCTTGATGGGAGTCACGAGGATCTGTTCTGACCACGAGGCTTCCAGGGAGGGTTTGGTCATCGGTCGTATGTCCACGTTCATAGTCTTCTGCTCGAATGGGCACGAGAACGTGTCCCCTGGTATGCTCTGTAACCACGAGAGAAGGCTCAAGTCGGCGTCGCTGAGGCCGGCGTCGTTCAGGAGGGAGGCGAACTGGAGCTCCATCTCGTCCCCACCGCTAGTCGCCTTCGACTGGCAATAGTCGACGCAAGACTCGTACAGCAGACCCTTCAACAGGAGCTGCAATAGGCGGTCATTCTTCGCCACCAGGTTCGTGTTGCCACCATTTTCGTTCTTCCTTTCGCATGGCATCAGCTTTTCGACCATCGGGAAGACCGTCTTGAAGCACTGCATTCTCGCATTGCTCGGGTTCCAGTTCTGATATTCTATGTGACTAGAAAGCCGTGGTAAAGTTAACAAAAGACACAACTTGCTGTATTCTTCCTTGTTGGGACACAGCGACTCAAGAGAGTTGAGACATTTTACCACTTCTTCGACTGTGAAATCATAATTGGCCATTATGCTCGGTTCGGACTTGATGCAAAGAAGCTCCAAGTACTTGTGTTTCATGATGACATATTCAAATTGCTTCATGTCAAAGTCCTGAACGCTCCCCAGGGGCTGGATGAAATCGATCACATCGTCCCACTGACCATCAAGGATCAGTTGGCGCAGGAAAAGCATGTCATCTGAGAAAAGGCCATTGATAACCCCAGTTTCTCTCTCAAGGGACATCATGGAAATATTAAGGTCCCGATTTTGAAGGAATTCCGTCACGAGGCGGAGAACGTCCGTTTCGTTAACTACGATATTTGCAGCCGGCATTTTTGTTTTATTTGTATCAAAACTAAACGAAGTACAATATTAAATAATTTATCCGGGGATAATAAAATATTAACTAAAATAAATAAATAAAACTAATTTAGAATTTTTTTTTTCGAAACTTACAATTTTTTTTTTCGGTTATATTTTTTTTTTTAAACTAAACAAATAAATTTTTTAAAAATAATCAGTTTTTGGTGATTAATCCACTTTTAAAGAAAAATTCGTTAAAAACGGTTCAATCCATTTTTCTTTACGAAGGAATTGCCGTTAATGTTTTGGTTTCGGTTTTGTTTTGTTTTTTAGTATAAAAAAAAGAATTATGTTTTACATTATATTCCATTCTTGGCACAGTCGTAAAATTAATTTCAATAATATTATTAAACAATCCTTTTTGTTTTTCCTGAAAAAAAAAACTATAAAAAAAAGCACGTTAAGGCAAGATTGAAGCAAGCAGTCGCTAAATCGTGTTGCTTCTCTTCTTTTCGCTTTTCCTAGCAGTTACATCAAATCGTAGAGAAGATGTGATGAAGAAAGAGGAATATGTTGAAATTACTGTCCACTTTCACGTACCAAAATAGTAAAAATCAGTTTCACCGAAAAAAATCGTCAAGTAACTTCCTTTGTCTACGTCTGCTTCTCAACCTAATAGGTAAAATCCCCTCCACAACATCCATCTTCGGGTGCCTGTTGTTGATCAAGGCACGGCCATTGAAACAACTACAAAGATTAACGGAATTTACCGAACGTTACCGAACGCAACAATTTGAAAAGAAAAAAAAAAATAAAATAAATAAATACAAATTATATTATATAACCTTACAGCAATTTATTTTTTAAAATCAGAATATATTTTATTTTATAAATAAAACCAGAAAAAAAATCCTTTCGAAGAATAATTAATTAATCGGAATCTCTGTCACTTTACTCTCTCTTTCTCTCTTGTTGCAGCGACCCAAACGAGACCGGGCGGTTACTGCGGGATACATATATGTTTTTAATGATGCTAAAAAATATACTTTTCAAATAAAATTATCAAATATAAAATAAAAATTATGAAATATATATAAAAAAAATATTTTGGCTTCAGATTAAATTGCACAATTTTTACTTTTTCTGTTTTAATCCAGTATGTAACCAGACAGGAAGTATAAGAAAGTTCATACCGGAACCGGAAATATGCTCCGTATATATTTTCAATAATCACACAATAATGGCAGCCGCCACATTTAATTTTAACGTCGGCGTGCTTGGCCATGTCGACAGTGGTAAAACAAGTCTTTCAAAGAGTTTAAGTACAACAGCAAGTACAGCATGTTTTGACAAAAATCCCCAGAGTAAGGAACGTGGTATCACTCTGGATTTGGGCTTCTCTTCGGCTGTCGTTGATATCCCCGAACACTTGGACGAATTAAGACCGAAGTATGAAAAACTACAATTCACGTTTGTTGATTGTCCTGGACACGCCTCTCTCATTCGCACGATTATTGGCGGTAAGACACTTTTTAGGACATATATACGTTTTTTCTTAAAATTAAGTTGTTCATTTCTCAAATCGAAGCTTATTAAATCAATTAAAAAAAGAATCGAGTGAACGATCTTTAATTATTTGTTACTGATTAAATTTGTTTCCATTTTTAAGTCGTTTTTCAACATTTTAGTGGTCATTATTTTCGGTGCTTATTTTTATTGAAACTTTGGACATTTTTAACGACAGCCAGCAGAACAAAAAAGGGGTAAAAACAAACAAACAACTTGGATAAGTTTATTTGTGTTTTAACTTATTTTAAAGCGTGACGTATGTATAACATAATATGCTACAAAAATGAACGGAAAAATACGAACCAAGTTACGCCGTTCCGAATGTTACCGAAGGCCCTGGAATCCGCACCTATCCCGGAGTTGCGAGTTTTTTTTTTTTTTTGCTTCTTTACTTTGACGACGACATGTTAGGGTACTGGGCACATGTTCGTCTTTTCTCACAGTCCGTTTTTCACAACTTTTTAATGACCAGTTTTTTTTTCTTTTTTCGGTGTACACTTACCTATCAGGCTGCTAGAGAATTCCGGGGTTTTTGGAAAAAAAATTCAAATATTTTACATTTTAGGAGCGGGGATCAGTTTCCAATGTTAATTCAACGTAGACTGATCCCCCACTTTTTGACCATCTCAATTTTTTTAAAAGTCTTTTTCGGTGTACAATTACCTATCATGTCAGAGAATTCCGGAGTTTTTGGAAAGAAATTTCAGAAAATTTAGATTTTAAGACGGGGGATCAGTTTTCAATGTAAATTCAACGTAGACTGATCCCCCTCTTTTTGACCATCTCAAATTTTAAAAATTATTCTTCTGCTTACAAGTACCTATCATGTCGCGAGAGAATTTCGGGGTTTTTGGAAAGAAATTTCAAAAAATTGAGATTTTAAGACCTAAAAAGTTGTGAAAAACGGACTGGGAAAAGACGAAGAAGACTGATCCCCCGTCTTAAAATGTAAATTTTGTTAATTTTTTTTCCCAAAACTCCGGAATTCTCTCGCGACATGATAGGTTATTGTAAGCAGAAGAAGAATTTTAAAGATTTGAGATGGTCAAAAAGAGGGGGATCAGTCTACGTTGAATTTACATTGGAAACTGATCCCCGCTCCTAAAATGTAAAATATTTGAATTTTTTTTCCAAAAACCCCGGAATTCTCTAGCAGCCTGATAGGTAAGTGTACACCGAAAAAAGAAAAAAAAAACTGGTCATTAAAAAGTTGTGAAAAACGGACTGTGAGAAAAGACGAACATGTGCCGCCATTTATACTACGTAAAAACCCCGTTCGCGCCTCTGTTGAGCGTCGTAACATATACCCAAGATAAAAACCGGATAGGTACTGGTTCGTCTTTTACAATAGTCCGTTTTTCACAACTTTTTACTGACCATTTTTTTTTCTTGGGCAACCCTTTTTCTTTTTTCAGTGTACACTTACCTATCAGGCTGCTAGAGAATTCCGGGTTTTTGGATTTGTTTTTAAAATATTTTACATTTGAGGAGGCGGGATCAGTTTCCAATGTAAATTCAACGTAGACTGATCCCCCTCTTTTTGACCATCTCAAATTTTGAAAATTCTTGTTTACAATTACCTATCATGTCGCGAGAGAATTCCTGGTTTTGGGGAATATTTTTCAAATATTTGAGATTTTAGGAGGGGGATCAGTTTTGACCATGTCAATTGCCATATTTCACAAGTGTCTTTAAATGAAAATAATTGCTCGTTTTCCGTAATTGTCGGTGTACGGTAATACTTTTCAATACCAAGTAAGTAAAGTTTTGCTGTCAGTTTATTTTTAACTGCCATATTTTACAAGTGCTTGTTCATGTTACATGCTCGCTAATTGTACACCGAAAAAAAAAATTGTCCCGTAAGAACAAACACATGCAACATGGTCAAAACTGATCCCCCTCCTAAAATCTCAAATATTTGAAAAATATTCCCCAAAACCCTGAATTTTCTCGCGACATAGTAGGTAATTGTAAACAGAAGAAAAATTTGAGATGGTCAAAAAGAGGGGGATCAGTCTACGTTGAATTTACATTGAAAACTGATCCCCCGTCTTAAAATCTAAATTAAAAAAAAAAAAATTTCCATATCAACCAAACCATTTCATAATCACATCACTACAGTATAAATCTCTATGCATGAGTGGATGAAGTGTGTGAGGTGTGCGCTGAAGAAAAATTCTTACCAGTAAAATACATAGCCCTGTTGTGCTCGCATACTCTTAATGACAATAAAACTGTAACAATTTGGGAATTTCCTTGCTTTTGTACATTTAGTGTATATGAATTTTCATCTTAACCCTATTAAGGGCATATGATTTCAGTATACTGGCATTTTTCATGGAATATAAGACGAATAAATTCAAAGAAAAAAATATATAGAATAAAAACAGTTTTTTTGTGGGGGAAGGGGTAAAATTTTGTCAATGTATTTATAAGATAAAAGAAAGAGAAAAAAATGGATACTGTTATAGATTACGCGCCTGATTTCTTTGACTTTGCGTCGACAACGATCGGGCAGGTTGCGTAAGTGCTCGAGAGTTGCCGAGACGAAAACGCCAAGCGTTAATGGAAGACTTGCAGGCAATAATATAAGACGAATAAATTCAAAGAAAAAATAAAAGGATAAAAACCGGACAAACTGTAGGATGGGGGTCAAATGAACCATTTTCAATTAAAAATGTGTAAAAAGAAATTTTTGGGGGGAGGGGATTTTGTCAATGTTTACTTTTTCATTTGTTTAGCTTAGTTTAAGGACCTGTATTTAATTGCTTCCCACTGCAGCAATATGTGGCACAAGGCCGGAAAGTGGGGAAGAGTCAAGCAAGCACCCCTAAAGAAGGAGCATTCTGGCCTAGCAAAAATAGCCTGGGCAACCCCATCTGCATTCCTCGGTGAGGGTGCCTCAGGCAGTAAGCAATGAACTTACTTCACCCCAAAGAGGGGAGGCAAGGCCTGGGAGGGTGCACCTCCTAGGACATCCCCGGACAATATACCTCAGCCCAGCAGATAAAAGGCCACCGAAATGGCCTAGTTCCTGCCGGACTGATTGTCGAGAACAAATCCTCGACTGGTATTACCCCATCCTGTTGTCCTCAATCAACCGAAGTTAATGAAAGACTGAACGGGATGGAGCTGAAGTACCTCTGCAAGAGAATGCAGAACCTAAATTTATAAGGTAGTAACAACCTGTGCCACCCTATTTCAGACTCGTCCACTTCGCTTATGGTGATAACATTCCACCATCACCTCCGAATGCATCAACCCCCATCAGTAGGCACAACCATTTACTTTTTTTTTCCCCACAATAGTTAGGGTTATATCCCTTGAATATGTTGTAATGGCGGCCATATTTCTATGTTATTCGTTAATCGGTAAAATTTAATTTTCTTTTATAAAATAAAAACTACTTAATTTACGTGATTTTTGGTATAGGTGTTACATCTGTACCGTTCACTAAGTGTCAAGACACAACCACTCCCAGACCTGTTAAAGTCTCTTCTTTATATAATCAAAACAACAACAACAATTACAACAAAAGCACCCTTTGGGCCAATCAAAAACTTCACCCAATGGCTGTAACTTGATACATTACATCCCTCCATTCGTAGATGGATCAATAAACATAGTCTCTTAACTTAAATGGAGCTCTCCTTACACGCTCAGATCTCCGAGGAATAGGCGATGCTTTCTGTCCGAAGTCTATAGGTTCTACCTCAGCTTCATCCTGTTTTACCAATTCGGGTACTCCTTCTTCCTCGGTAGACTCCCTTGTACTGGTTGTCACCGTGTCCTCTGCGGCATCATTCATATCAGTCACATTCTCCTCTGGGACCCGGATTGTCCTTTTAATGATCTGGTCTTGAATGTCTCCGTATGACTCCTCTCTCGGTCTCTACCTCAAAATTGACATTACCCAACTGCCTCGTAATGATGCCCTCCAACCACCGTTGACCAGGGCCAAAATTCTTCACAATGACTGGATCATTCACCCCATGATTTCGGCATGGTGTCATGATCTTAGTACCCTTCTCCATTTTGTAGTTGTACACCCTGCTCTTAAACTTGTTTGGCTGTAACAGATGAAAGGCTGTTCAGTTACTGTGTGTGGAGCTGTCCTGTAGTTAAAAAGGAATCTGTTGACTTTTGTTTCAAGAGATGCTTTTATGTCTTTGTCAATCCTCTTCATTGTTTCCTTGAATGTACGCACACTGCGTTCAGCCTGGCCGTTGGAGGAGGGATGGTAAGGAGTCGTAAATATGTGTTTAACCCCATTTGCCTCTAAAAACCTCCTGAATTCTTCACTGGAGAAACAAGGACCGTTGTCACTCACAAACAGCAGAGACAAACCATAAGTCGCAAAGATTCCCCTCAACTTCTCAATGGTAGCTGCAGCAGTGGGTGTCTTCATTATGCAAACCTCCATCCATTTGGAGTAGGCATCAACCACTATTAAGAACATGTATCCAAAAACTGGATCAGCATAGTCTATGTGAATCCTTTCCCAGGGCTGACTTGGATATTCTCAACAATGAATTGAAGTTCTGTTGGGCTGTTTCTGATTTAGCACACAATTTTCACACCCCTTGGCGTCCACTCAATATCTCCATCCAGTTTTGGCCACCATACATAGCTTCTAGCTAATGCTTTCATCCTCACAATGCCTATATGAGTCTGGTGTAATTGCTGCAGAACTTTTCCTCTCAACTTAGGAGGAATAATAATCCTTCTTCCCCACAGTAACACGCCATCTTCACAGGTCAGTTCCTCCAGTTTATTGAAATAGGGCTTTTACTGTTCATTCCAACTGATCCCATTCTAGCCATTCATGTGAATTTGTATATCCGACTCAAGATCGGATCTTTCCTAGTCTCATATGCTCTCACAGCTTCAACCTTCACTGGAGCTTCCACAAGGTCCATCATAAATATTTCATTAGTGGATTTAGATATATCTTTTTCCTGAGCCTCCAGTGGAAGACGACTCAAACAGTCCACATTACTATTGAGGGCTCCAGTTCGATATTCTAGTTTGTAATTATCGACAGCCAAGAATAGGGCCCAATGCTGAACCCGGGCAGCTGCCATAGCAGGAATTGGCTTGTTCTCTGCAAATAGACCCAACAACGGTTTGTGATCGGTGAACATCGTGAAGGGGTTTCCAAACAGATATTGATGTAACCTCTTCACTGAAAAAACCAGGGCTAGCCCTTCCTTTTCAATGTGTGCATAATTCTGTTCAGTTCGGGAGATGTAACATACTGGCTTTTCACTGCCATCTACCATCCTATGAGCCAACACAGCTCCCAAGCCATAAGGAGAAGCATCCACTTGTACAAGTGTGGGCTTCATTAGTCAGAAGGGGTGCTGTACACAGCATTTTCTTTATCTCTTCAAAAGCTTTTTGTTGGCAGGCTTCCCACTTCCAAACTGCTTTTCCTCATTAAACTGCAGTGGCTCAAGTCGTGTGGACAAATTTGGTAAATGCCTGCGATAATAATTTACCGCCCCAAGATAGGCTTTCAACTCTAACATTCCTGGGTGTGGGGGCTCTTGCCATCGCAGCCACTTTCTCTGGTAGAGGAGCTGTACCATCCTTGCTAACCTTGAACCCTAGATAGGTTATTTCCTCAAGAAGGAATTCGCACTTGCTTCTTTTCAATTTGAGCCCAGCTATGCTCAGCATATGTAATACTCTCTCAAGGTTCTTTAAGTGGCTGTCATCATCGGGACCTGAAATTAGTATATCGTTCACTCGTCCATTGCATAAAGGAACATCTTTCAATCGTTTGTCCATCTTGTGTTGAAAAATGCCTGTAGCACTGTACACCCCAAACTGTAACCTTGTGGGTTGGTACAAACCTCCTATGTGTGTTTACAGTTAACAATTCTTGGGTACCTTCCCTCAATTTCAGCTGTTGATAGGCGTGGCTTAAATCCAGTTTGCTGAATTTTTCACCCCCTCTCAGTGTGGCAAATATATCTTCGGTTCGAGGAATAGGGTAGCTGACACATGGAGCTGCTGCATTGATGGTTTGCTTATAATCCCCACATATTCGGATCCCCCCATTGTTACTTTTAACAACGGGCACTATGGGTGCAGCCCATCTAGAATATTCCACTCTTTTGTAAATGCCTTGATTTTCTAGGCGGTCTAACTCCTTCTCCACCCCTTCTCTCAAAGCATAAGGTACAGGCCTGGCTCGACAAAATTTGGGCTTGGCTTCTTTATCAATGGGTATATTCACCTGAAAGTCTTTCAGGCATCCCATATCTCCATTAAATAAGGCATCATATTTTGTAAGTATTTTTTTAAGCCTCGATGGGTTCTCCCTTGTTAAACAAAACAGCCGTTTCCAGTCCAGCTTTAACTTCTTCATCCAATCTCTACCCAGTAGTTTTGGTACCTCGCCTTTCACAACCAGTAGTGGTAAACAGTTCACTTGTCCTTCATGTAATATCTCTACAGCTGTTGTTCCCTGAGGTTTTACTATATCACCAGTATACGTCGCCAGTATTACTGTGCTTTTTTTTACATCCTGAATCCTACCCAGCTCTTTAAATTTTTTTAGACTAATGACCGAACAAGATGCTCCTGTGTCTACCTCCATGACAACTTTTTTTTTGTTTAACAACAGCTCCACCTTTACCGGTGGTGTTTGCAAGTTAGAAATATTGTATAAATTCAATTCTTGCCAAACCTCCCTCTCATCCAGATTTAACCTTTCCATAGTGAATCCTTTTTGAACTGTCTGGTCTTCATCCACCACATTCATTGCATCGCTCTTTTTAGTCATTTTTAAGAATTTACCTTGTAGCTTGCACTTTCTGCGGGTGTGTCCTGTCTTGTGACATCTGTAACATTCACTATTTTTAAATGTACATTTATCTGCCGTGTGTATGGTACTACCACATCTGTAACACTCCCGTTTCAAGGGTAATTTGTGTATTGGGTTTTCATAATCCGGAAATGTTTCCTGCATTGATTTAGAATATTTCCGGACTGATTTGATTGACACTGCTATTTCAATAGCTTGATTCAACGTTAGATCTCTTTTGGTCAGTAGGCATTCCTGGATTTTCACATCTTTAATTCCAGAGACTAAGCGGTCCCGTATGTATTCACCAACCCTCTCTTCAAAATTGCAGTGTTCGGACATTTTTATTAATGCGGCCACATAGTCACTTATAGACTCTTCCTCCCTTTTGTCCCTCGTGTTGAACAAAAGTCTTTCATGAATTACATTCGATGCTGGTTTAACATGTCTGCATCAGCCCAACTAATTCATCAAACGTTTTCTTTTCCGGACGATTATCTGCTAAACCTCTTAACACAGCATAGTGTTTTGCATCAATAACATAATAAAATCGCCTTTTTCTTCCCTTCACTCTCAATATTATTGGCTATAAAAAAAAACTCCACACGTTCAATGTAGTTAATCCAGGACTCCTGAACATCGTTCCATTCCCGTAAAGTGCCCATCAACGCCATTTTTAAAAAAAAATTTTTTTTTTTTTTTAATTGTTTATTATGCTTCTTGGAACTCCGAACACATCCAATGAGTGTTTACTTTTTTTATTTGTTTTTTAACTTCCATCACATGTTGGTGTTAATCTTCCAAATCCCTTCCTCACATTGTCTTTTACTACCTCGTCGCTAATTATTACGTCTGTACCGTTCACTAAGTGTCAAGACACAAGCACTCCCAGACCTGTTAAAGTCTCTTCTTTATATAATCAAAACAACAACAACAACAATTACAGCAAAAGCACCCTTTGGGCCAATCAAAAACTTCACCCTATGGCTGTAACTTGATACATTACAATAGGTACGTACATCAAACAGATATTCCTCAGCTTGTTTTATTTTTTTTTTTTCGAATGTCTCCCTTCTATCTGAATAAAGACCTATTTTCCACTTTGCGCAGCCCCTTCATTTCGTTTCAAACAATATCACAGCTACAATAAAATATAAATCTTTGAAATTACCATTTTTTTTTCCTAATTTTTGGTGGGGATAATGATTTTTGCCTGATATGTAAGTATAAACAATAGTTTTTTTGTATGTGCACTCATCTGTATAAGCACCGTTTAAAAAAAAAATTTTTTTTTAATGTAACAAAGTTTATAACATATTCTCTAATCGTTACCCATCTGGTATTTGCCCGACTGAATGTTGCTTAACTTTGGTGATCTAACGAGGACTGGTGTGTCAAAGTGATTAACTCTGTGTATGGCTTTACCATGAAGTTACCATTACTGCATGGTCCACTCTAACGTGGAGTGGTAGTACCTGTCAGGACACCATCTATGGCTAAAATAGAATTTGTTCTGAGCACAACACAAAACTACCCTAGACACCCTTGGGCAGGGTATCTGCCTCTACTCTATCCCATTACTTTGAAAAGTTGTGCTTAATAAAAAGTACAATTCCTCTGCAACTATCATCACATTTTCATTTTTTTTTTTTTGCTATAACGGCATAAACACCGAAAGACGCAGCACGCTGGCTAGTGAACCTCAGAAATTAGTCTCCTGTGCATCTTGCACATCTAACATAGGAAAATCTTCTTACATTGAAATGTTTTTTTTACATACAAAATTTGTTTTAATATTTAAAAAAATTAAATTACGGTCATGGAATTTCTTTCGTTACATACACATTTTCTTCAATAAATGTGTCCAATAGAGACCTCCATAGAACCCCACCCCCCTTATATGTAACACAATGTAACTTTAATATGTCTATATTATAACTTTTTTACCATTCAAAAGAAACATAAAATAAACTGCTGATTTTTAAAAAAAAATTTTCTCACCTTATGAAAATGAGAAACTAAAAACGTGTGTACTTTATTTACGCCTTAAAACAACGTTCCTATGTAGTAACCAATTTTTATGCGCTAACACCCGTGTGTTTAATAAATCTAGCAAAAATCAAGTAATTGTCAAATTTTCACAAAATATTTTATACTTATTCATTATTGGACTAATCTGTGTTTAATATGCTTTTTTCGTAAAATATATTAGAGAAAATATTGGAGCTCAAAGTTGTACAGAGGTTTTTGGTGCTTCTATAGGATTTGAACCGAACTGTGTTTTCTTTTTCTTTAGTGTTTGGAGTTTAGTAATAGATTTCCAAATTCCCGTTTTCAAGCTATTTTGGCATATATACTTGGTATGGATGTCAAGACTTTCGATATACGTCGACGTGCCATTACATGGGGAATTTCTGGAATCTGACCACCCTGTTTCCATCTGAGAGTCGCTCTCTCCGCAGACCCAGGACCTTAGTTCCGTCTCTCAATTGTTCTGGATGTTTGCAGACCAGTCAGTAATTTAGGAAGTGCTGCCGTACACGAACCGCAGAGACCAGTCGTTCGTTGATGAAGATATCGTCAACATCTTGAGACGTTATCACATCAATCACAGATTTCATAATAAGCGGCGCCATATTTAGGCCGAACCCCGGTCAAGTAAGGCAGAAATGCTTGCCTTTGATAATTACTGTTTGGAAAGGCCACAATGCTTTGTCAACGTGAATTTGTAGGTATGCATTCTCTCAAATCTAAAAGCAACACATCGGCCTCTTGTTGCCGCCACTCTGTCTTTGCGCGCACAGTTCTGCGTTAGCAGTGAACGCATCCACATAGCCATTTAGTTCTCAATACTTGAGTACTGGTCGGACTTTCTGCTTGTGCTCCTGCACAACCGCCATCAAGGGAATTAGCCCCTTGGGAAGGGTGAGTTCTGTTCTTTCTCGGGATAGGGTAATAGCCATCCGTTGCGATGCCACAGTGAAAGTTTTTCGTCATATGCTTCCTGGGCGTGATTAGGCACTTTATATTGCTGCACTATTTGTCAACTCGCTGGGAATAAGATCACTCACCTATTTCCACGACGCAGTCCATACTTTTGTACTTCGATCAAGCGTTACAATAAAGTCGGGCTCGTCGATAAAAATGTGCGCACACTTGTTCAGGTTCCCGAATCGCACGTCACCAAATTCAGTCAGGTGCACGCCGCCAAGCTCTCTAATCGCATCAATTGCAAGAAGGAGATCGAATCCTAGCAACTGCCCATCCACAACTAAAACCTCAATATCCACGGGCTGAACCTGCTCAACACCCAACTTGATTTTTCAGTACCCCAAACACTTCGGGGTCCTTCTGTCGGCGTTCAATACTCCCACCTCCTTCTGCCTCCAGCAACGTCACACGGCTTTGCTTACCAGCGTCTGTGAGCATCCGGAATCCAGAGCCATGCACCCTTGTCTGTCCACGTAGACTTTTACAGCAGGTAAGGTGCGGGTTTTTACTTGGTTGGGAAGAAGGCTGGCGCTGACGTCTCCTTCCCTTGGGTGTTTCCCTGGCACTGATGAAATGTGCCCAAGTCCGTTGCATCAAAAACAGTTTCTTGCTGCCAAACCTCTTCAATTTACTATCTGGCCCCTTCGAGAGTCCTTGTGTATAAGTTCTGTCCATATGGTTAGGCACAGAGCACTTGTAGCAGATGATTGCTCTGTTGTATCGTTTAGCGGGGGAAAATTCTGCATCCAAACGCGGTCGTCTTACAGACGTGGCGGCTGATACTTGGTGCCCGCCATCATTCGTCATGATGGCTCTTGCCCGATTCAGAAGTTGTTCCATGCTCATTATGTCCATCCTGGACGAGACTCTAAGAAGCTGCCTGACATATCGTGGCAACCCTGCCACTAACGCACAAGCCATCCATCGATCGGGCAATGGTTCTCCAACAGCTGTGTCAAATGATACATTTCAGCCAGAAATTCGTCTACTGTTTACTCTGGGCAGAAGACGCCTCGCCACAAATTGATCGAATGCGTTGAACCTATCCGTTGCATATGCAGTCAGGGGGGCCTGTTTAATTTGTTCCGCATCTGCCCTTTTTACTTGACTCAGCTGTCTGTACATGGCAAAAGCACCGCCTCGTAGCCGTAATGATAGAACATGCTCGATTTTGTACATGGGGCAGAGTTCACAAACTAACTCCACATTCTCTATCCATTCAACGATAGGCATGTCAGTTGTAGCACCGCTGAATTCCGGAATTAGCCGGATGTCGAAAGCCTTGACATCCAAGTATATATGCCGAAATAGCTTGAAAACGGGAATTTGGAAATCTATTACTAGACTCCAAACGCTAAAGAAAAAAAACGCAGTTCGGTTCAAATCCTATAGAAGCACCAAAAACCTCTGTACAACTTTGAGCTCCAATAAACGAAAATAATTCGGCTCACAGCAAAATCTCACTTCTACCTTCTTCAGATGCTCTTAGATTTCCCCTCTCAGTTAATTCCGTTTAACCAATCAAAAAGAAAAACATAATTCGCTGGCTCACTATTTGTTGTCAAGGTGAATCCACTTATTGTGCAGCAACCAGTAGATTTGTTACTTCGAGATCGTGAGGTTAATCCTTACTAGAAAACTATGAAGCCAAAACTTATTTCCTTTTCCATCTGCAAGCCAGGCAAAGGCCGACCCTTTTGCTGCGGGGATGGAGTAAGTCGGGGCCACCTCCATCGCTCGATTCTGGCTCAAGATCATCACTTCGCCACTATCCCCTGATCTCCGGATCACACAAATGACAATGCGAGTGCGGTCTTTTATTTCGGGTGCTCCTCCAAAGGGGAACCGGTTGAACTTCCTCTTCCTCAGAAGAGATCCCACTAGGTGAGTCGGAATTTGCCGGCATACCACCGACATAGGAGAGATTATCTGGCGAACCTGACCTCAAGTAGACTGGCCTCTCACTATCCTCAGAATCCTCTTCTTCCTTGTCGAAGAAAGGAGGCGATCCTACATAAAGATCATCTGAAGAAGGTAGAGGTGAATGTCAGTGAGATTTTGGTGTGAACCTAATTGTTGCGAGGACTGAATTTCGAGGTTCACCGGCCAGCACGCTGCGCATCTTTTAGAGGTTTCAGTCGTTATGTTGTTATACCCAAATTTTTTTTAATATTAAAGATCTTAACATTTTTTAATAAAAAGTATAATTCCTCTAAGTGGCAGTAGATGTCCCAAATTCTCCTCTAAAGAAATGACATCTCTTAATCAGACAGTTATTTCCCTTGCATCAGTGACTGTTTTATGCAAAAGCGCCAATATTAATGTACACCAAAAATTACGGAAAATTATCAAGTAGAATGTTTATAAATTTAATTTACTATTCAGTCCACAAACTCTGAACGACATCTGCAGCGAGCCAAGCTTGTCATAGAAGATTATCTCCCTTCTAATATGAAGACGACATGCAAGCTTGTCATTCGGAGTTCGTAGACTCCTAATAGTAAATTAGGTAATCCGGAAAATGGTCTACTAAACGCAAGTACCGATTACGAGTTTGGAAACAGGAAGGCGGTCTAATGGCGAAAAGTGTTCTCCATTATAATTCAAATAAGAAAATCAAATGGGTTTCTCTAATTGGAAATATAGTATTTTTTTTTATTATAAATCTTCTTATAATCGAATTTGTGGCACTTGTACATTTTAACATCTCTGGCAAATTGTTTTCATTTTAGGAAAGGGAAGACTTAACAATGCCCCTCCCTCCCCATGGTTTTTTTGTAAATACACAAATGAATGTGTTTTTCTTTTACAAATACTCAAATGAGTTTCTTGGTTTCTTTTAAAAGGATTTGATAAGAAAAGTTTGTTTAGTACATTTCGCTGCTACAGTTTTTATTCAATAAATAGTCAATTAATAATAAATAAAAATAATAATGTGCGAATCACATAGAGGCAAGAGACGCATCACACGAGAAATGGTCAGTGAATACTAGTCATACAGTTTTATGAATATAAGTATTCAAACCCTCTTAAGAAAAGGCCGAATCAACAACATAATCGTATAAGTTCTTATGCTTTTAGATTTTTTTTTAACAAATAAGTTTTATTGAATTATAATGGGGAACACTTTTTGCCATTGCATCGTTTGCCTGTTTCCAAACTGGTAACCGAAACTTACGTTCAGTAGACAATTTTCCCGGTTACCATAAATTTATTTTTTTTTCATTAAAATTTGTTTTGCCATTTTTTATGGGCAATTTTTTTTCTTTTTTTTTTCTCGCTGCTTTTTAGGAATAGATATCCAAAAATTTGCAGATGTGATGTAAGCAGTTTCGATTATGAACGGTGAAAGCCGAATCAAGTTCCGATGCTTCTATGCAGTACGAACTGAGCTAAACAGACTTTGCAAGCTTCATTTCAAGGACAGAATGTCTTATAGCCATAGTCGAAACTCAGTGACCACCTTTACAAAGAGATAACACCTTGAAGGAGCGAATGAAATATATATATATATATAAGGCAGCTCTTAGTAGAAAATGTTACTAAAAATAATCGGAAATTTAAATGTAAGAAAAAAATGTGTTTTCAAGCTTTAAATACGAGCTGCCTTTTCTTTAACGAAAAACAAAAATAACAAAACATTTCCATTAGCACCTTCAAGGTGTTATCTCTTTATCAAGATGGTCACAGTTTGTAGTATAGGTATAAGACATATTTCGTCCTTGAAATGAAGGGGGTGGGGTAAAGTAATTTAAGTGACCTAAAAAAGAAAGGTTTTTTTTTTTTGTATTTTTAATGACGAAATAGACTGCTAGAAACTAAAATGGTTTTATTTTTATCTTTTTTCCTCGGTCATCACTTTTATTTGGGATAATTAAAAAAAAAAATTTCTCTTCACAACTCAAAAAATGACAATTTTAATCGATTATTTATTCCAAAATAACATTCAATACTGTAAAATATTAAAACAAACTTAAAGAAAAGTAAGTGAAAGTAAAGACACCTGGGCAACTCCGGGTAGGTACAGTTAATAATTCTAGTCATAATTTATTTTTTATCAATAAAGAATATTTGATTTTTAAAGATTTTTTTAATCTATTTTGCAAGATTTAACTTAACTATTACAAATCTGTTACTAATTGAGATTTGATATCTGAAGCCGAAACTAAACTATTAAAGTAGTAGTGTACTATCTTTCAATGCTCTATTCAAATGGGTGACAGTATAGTATATTTTCTGTTGTCATGAGACTATTCTCCCAGGCAGTACCTCCTCTTTTTATAGCATTATAAGTTGATTTTTTTTCTTTTTAACTAATTATTTTATTAACTTGGGTGAATAAAGATGTGTAAAAATAAATAAATAAAATTTTAAAAAGTTTAAATTATGCAAATAGCATCAGTGGTTCAAAATTTATAACAATTTAAAGTGCTGAAATTTGTTTTTCATTGGACATTTCTCTTTAAAAAAAAAATGGGCCAAAATACGGACCTCATCATTTCAAGAAATTCAGTAATTTTTCCACCATTTATTTATTTTTAAAGCTATTCTCATGAAACTTGGTATTCTTATGTAAAATTATGTGCGCTTTCTGATTATGCAGTCAGATTTTATGTATCTCTTTACCTTAAGCCCTGAATTATAAATCAAATATGTCAATTTCAAACTTTTTAAAACTGGCACGTTGTATCATACAGATTGTGAGGTATTTCAGTATAGTTTTAATTTCTTTTAAGTCACTACATAGTGTCTGTATAACAGTAACTGCACTATTACTATATTTTTTAAAGAAATTACGTAATTCAGACACAAAATGATTCTTTCAACAAGGTTGTGGCAGGTTAGTTGCAGTGTTTCACAGTAAGGTCCTGCATATATTTCCTCCATAATATACTGGAAAAAAAAAATAAGATTGGATAAAATTTGTAACCCAAGCACAGCCCCCCCCCTCCCCCACAAGAAAAACAAGAACATGGTTACATCTAATATTTAACTAAAACGGTTACATGTCATTCAAAATGAGCATATTTTTTTTTTTTTTTTTTTTTTCAATTTACAAGTTTGTTTGTTTTTTTTGTTGTTTTTTTTTTGGGGGGGGGGGTCACGGTAACATAAAAAAAATGTAATGCTTTACTTCATTTTAATTTTTACATTTGGCTGGACAGATGGACAAAATCTATATTTATATAAGATAATAAAAATCAAACTAAAATTGAAAAGTATTGTGGTTTTTCTCTTTTTTAAAAATTTTTTTTATTTTTTTATCTTTCTGTTTTTGCTGGAGATTGGGCATCCTACCACATGCCAGGCATTAACCAGCTATTTCAGACACTCCAGCCTAGAGATCTATTTAAGATAATGATTAACAATATTATTTGTCAATTAAAAATAAATGATACCATTTCAAAGCTTGTAAATGCTGCTTTTTGGTAGGGGTGGTAGCATACGTCAACAAGAAATTGTCACAATCGGCTGTTCATTAGCAAACTTAACACTTGCATTATATAGACTAGCAAAAATATGCGACAGGAGCAAGCATACATTTTGTTCGTAATAATAACTTTAAATAAAAAGACAAATTTTGCAAATTTGTTACTGTCCCTCTGAGTCTAACTCCATCTTTATAGCTTCATAAGTATATAAATCATTAGTTCACCCGAGTAATTTTTTTTTTCTGAAAGGAGGGGTAGCTGTACAGGTGTCAATTTTTTTTTTCTTTTAATTAGAATATAATTTGCATTTATAAGTTAGATTATATACACTGAATTTTGACCAACGAAGTATGGTTTAACTTGAATGTATACCTGTATATAAATATTACCTGTTTCTAGTCAATCGACTACAAAAAAACAATACTAATACACAGGAAATCTAGAACTTTTCTAATTTAAAAGTTTTTAAAAAAATTTTTTTTTTTTTATTGAAATAAAATAGTTTTAATATTGTGGTACTTGTAGGCATTGGGTACACAACTGCAGTGGACTTAACAGGTAGGTCGAGAGATGATAACCAGTTTGCAAGAAGTGTAAGACAATGGCGACGGATGTGGAGAAAGTATATTTGGATGGTGAGGCTATTGAGGTTAGGGTTAGATGTTTTGTTACTATGGTGGCACAGGGTGGAGCAGATGCTAGTGTGATAGCAAGAGTTAGGAGTGGATGGACTAAGTTAAAAGAATTTCTATCATTACTAATAAGCAATGTCACTGTCGATCAAGAGAAAAGTCTATCAGGCATGTGTATGCAGTGTGATGTATGGGAGTGAAACCTGGCCGGTTGAGGATATGTGTTAAATGGAGAGAAATGATATGGTGGATATGTAATGTGAGTCTTAACAACAAGGTTTAGATCTGATGACCTCAGAGGAAGATTAAATCTGGACAGTATAGGAAGATGTGTGTAGAACAGTAAATTTTGTTTAATCACATTGAAAGAATGGATGAGAGTTCTTAGGTTAGTAGATGTACAATAGTTGGAGTAGTAAGGTCAGATGGCAAAGGAAGGTCATTGAAAACATGGGATGAAGTGATATGGGTAGTTTTGAGAGAAAGGGATAAATAACATGCTGGCATGTGTGGGTTGACTTCCAAACTAAGGTTAGTTTAAAAGTCAGTTTTATAAAGCTGTCCAACACATGCCATCATGTAAAATGGACGTTAAACCGAATCTGGTGATGCGATGTTAAGAGATTTAGATTATATTTCTTATCTACCAATTTATAACTGCTCACAATTATACAAATGTGAGAACCACCCACCTGGATACGATTCAGACCTTCATTTGAATGACCTGATTAACTCTACATTTAAAATTTTAACTCCTTTATCACTTGAGTGCATTGAGGTTTTTCTGATGAAGAACCATGATTTTTTAAAAACGTTAATAGCCTCTCCATGCAGCCATTTTAACTGTACATACTTAATTTCATGGTTATTATACCAACACCATTAAGTTTTTATGAAGATTTTGGAATGTAAGAACTAATCAAAATGTGTTTACGTTAACATTTCTTTAGATATAATCTGCTTCTTGGTCAACATGTTGCCTCCATTATTCATTTGCAGTTTGATACACTGAATGCTTTTTATTAAATAGAAAACTACAAAATAATCTTAAATGGTAGAATTCATAAATATTAGGTACTATTGCAGAAACCCTAATCCTTGAGTGGCTTTTGGCCTTGATAAGTGGTCATTCATTAGTAATAAAAAAAGCAAATATAAATAAAAACATGACAAACAAAAAAGAGCATCAAATAACGTAAAAACTATATTTATCCCCCCTCCCCCACAAAAAAAAAATGTGTTCGGAAGTGTCACTTGTGTGTGCATTTTAGTAGGTATTTAACCAGTGTTCAAAGGGAAGTAAAAATATTACTGTTAACCATAATTGTGATTTTTGATGAGTGCTGTATGCCTGAGAATAAATTATAATGGGAAGAGGAAATACTTTCATGTGTATAAAAGTTCCATCGGAGATGATGATTTGATGCCATTTTCAAGTAGAGAGAGAAAAAGAGTTGTTTTTTTTAGTTTGAAATGACAGTACGTTCTTCTTGGCGGATGGGAAGAAAGAGTGTTATGGTTTTTCTCTGGGTGGTTTTCATGGCACGAAAATGCCAGTCAGGAGTGTCGTAGCTTTGTGTGGCCATGACGAGATGTTGGGTTGATCGGTTTCTCTTGCTCTCCAAAATGGTGCATTTATAGATATCACTGTAGAAAGCAAGAGTTGGACTCGTAAGAATCCTAGGAGTAGGAGTCAACAAAGAATCAACAGACAGTAGGAATATTGGAAGACTTTAAAATAAGGAGTTGAAGTTAGATATTTCCTTATACCTCCCGACTTTGCATCCGGGTAAAAAGTTCTAGATTGAAGGTTTTTTTGTTTTTTTTGTGTGCACATGCAATTTGGTAAATACTCTGCATAGGTGGTTAGGTTGCACATGCACACTTTATTTGACTTGTCATTCTCAGGGTGAGAACAATTCAAATAGTTATATCAAGCAGAAGAAAATAAGTGAATGGCAGCAGTACCTAACATTAAAAACAAAGCCGTAATTAGAATGTTAGGAAATGTTAAAGAAAAAATTAAATCAATACTAATTTTTCTTAAATCAATGAATAAATCTGTTTTCTTTTAGCGATTCTGATTCATCTTTGAAAATATCAATTGTTAACAAAATTTAAAGTATATTAAAATCTGTTTTCATTAATACAAACTATTACATATATTTTCATTTCGAAATATGTTTTATATAAACTGTTATAAATATCTTTTTCCCAAATTTCAGAATTAAAACAATGATTTAGGAGTTGTTTCCTATTTGAATGAGACGATTTTATTAGGGCCATATCATAAAATATGCAAATGTAATCACAGCAATCTAACAAAGTTATCTTGTTTGGTTTTCAAAGTCAGACCTAAATAGCATTTAAACTCCAACTTTGCTTCTGACTAGCCAATTTTCATTTGTTATTTTTGTACCGTGTTAACAAAATAATGTACTTAGCTACAATTTATTTTTAAAATTACTTAATCCGTTCCAGACGACTATTAATATGAAACATTTTTAAATAATCACTTAAAAATAAAAATCAGCAACTGGGATAACTCATTTTCGATTGAAAAATATAATTGGAGTTAACTATGCAACAATAAATACATAAATCATGATTTTTATATAAAAGAAAAGAAAAAAGTTGTTTCGAACTAATGCTCAACCATAATATATTTGGATATCTGTAAACTAGGAAATTACCCATTGTTTTCTCTACCAAATGTTTTATTCAAAGACACAACTTGACTTCTCGGCCTTCGTGCTGGGATCAAAGTATGGTATCTGCTCTGTCAGGACAAAAATACCTTTGCTACCGGAGCAAGTTTTATTTTTGTCCTGTCCGAAGTGACTCATTTTGGTGAGTTGATACTCGCACACACACATTAAAAAAAAACAACCTTCTGTCTAATTTTTCTCTTCGTTTTTTACAAAATTGTTAATAAATATTTATTTGCAGTTAACAATTTATTCAAGTTTCATGATTTAAATCACGATATCCTATGTGCCACTTGACAGAATTTCAAACGCCCAAAATGGCAGAAATTTAAAAAGATGACACCCAAAAGTTTAAAAAGTATATAGTCTCTATTTTACAGGACAGGCAGTCTTGCAAATGTTATATTTGCAAACAATGTTTTCTATTTTCATTTTTTTTTTTAATTATTGTCTCTGAGAATTTATTGTCTTGACTCCTTCCCCACTTTCCGACCTTGTGTCACATATTCCTGCTGTGGGAAGGAATTGGATATCGCCCACCTGACACAGCTTGAGTAGGTGTTCGTACCGTTCAGTGATACATCCTCTACGATCAGTCCAACAGTGGGTGGGTCGTTGTGGCATCCTTCTGTCGGACTGAGGTATGGTTCTATTCGGTCTCAGGGGGGATAACCTTTATTGCTAATTGCCTGGGGTGCCCCTATCGGGGAAATGCTGATGGGGCTGCTCGGGCTAGAGTGCACTAATCCTAGTGTGCTGGCTTTTCAAAACCACACCTCACCTTTAAATTTGAGAGTGGTGCTTATTTATATAGGAGTGGAAATCTGATTGCAAAACTTGGTATATCAAGGTAATTTGATTTATTCTAAAACATTTTATATTTACAAAATCTAACATGCTTACTTTTAAAATATATCTATGTATAAATTAAAATCAAGGAAATAAAATTCATTTTTCATGCAATTTATGAAATATATATTTTTATTATATGAAATTGAAAAGATGTAAATCAAACTGACATTATTTGAACCAACTTTGATTTTGTGATTTTAAATTTAAATTTATTAAAAGTGATGGTTAAATCCACCACTACTTGGTTTATTAAAAGTTTATTTTTAAGTGACAGAATTTTTTTAAATAAAAATTCTAAAGCAGTTCATTATTCTATCTTTTTTTTATTTGGTGAGGTCAAATGCTGCTCATCTAATACACACTTGTTGGATTTTGCATGTTGGACCTAAATAGCAATGCATCTGACAAATCGATATTTGATTCTGGTTAGCATTTTTAAAATTTTTATCCTTGCAGCATATTCTTTACATTAAAAATGATGTAACTCATTTTTTTTTTTTTTAAATAATTATTCTGGGAAGGAACATTATTACAATGGAGACAATTTTAAGTAATGATCTGAAAGGCTCAAAATGTAGGAAGATAACTCAAAATATCAGTTATCTCCCTTACATTTTGAGCTTCTTTTTTCTATCTTTTTTGTGACTTACACACAATTATTTAAACTAAAATGACATTAATGAATCTCTGGTTATGCTGGATAGATACAGCTGATATCATAAAAATAACTATTTGCAAAGAAAAATACTAATATCAATTAATAAATTCAGATTATGAGTCTATTTATACAAAAAATAAATTATAATGGATGGTGCTATTGTACCATCCATTGTAAAAAAATTTTTTTGTATAATTATTTTAAATTAATATAAAATCATAACTTTTCACTATTTTTATTTTGTTTTTACTAACAAATGCTCTCGCTAGACTGACATATTTGAGAATGTAACTCCTTTTTATCATCGTTTTGCCCAAATTGAAATGAATAACTCTCTCCTTGAATAAGCCCTCTACTTTGATAAGCTTCTCAGACAGACTTCAGTGGAAGACTTACATCGAATTCATTGCTAAGGTTACTGGAAAAATGGTTAGAGTGGTAGTTCCGGAAAGTACCTCACTCCTGACGCAATCCTCTACCTGTATAAGAGTAAAATACATTTTAAGATGTTACCACATCTGAGAGGTGCCGCTTAGAGCACTCTTTCCTTCCTTGACAGAGTACAAAATCGACTTCAAAATCTAATGAGGATGATCTTTTCTCTTCCTTACAGCCTCTTTTGCACAGAAGGGACATTGCTAGTCTTTTTCTACTCCTTTATTTTCATGGTAGGTGATCTACTGAGCTCCAATCTCTTGTTCCCCTCTGTAAAACATTTACAACAAAAACTCGTCTAGCTACAACCACCGTAAAGAATTTTCCTTTCTTCCGGAACTTCCATGAACAAAATTTATTTCTAAGAACTTCCCATCTGTGGAATACAATACCACAGGGATGCTTCCAATCTGGCTATCACATGGTCATTTTCAAGTCCATTGTTAACATATTCTTGTCGAGCCAACCGACAATCTTGTTAACCGTTATCCTCTAGTAGCCTTTGGGCCTTGATAAGCAGTGACTCATTAGTAAAAAAAAAAAAAAAAAAAAAATTTTTTTTTTTAATTTTACTGAATTTTGCATTCTATAAATTATTAGAATTTGATTCAATAAACCATTAAGAAATATTTAAAAAAAACAAAAAACAAAAAAAGACATTCCAAATTGTTTTCTAGAGGACAAGACTAAAAAAATTAATTTGGAAATGTGTTGTATAGTAAATGCTATTGAAAACCTTACAAGTTGTTTTTTTTATTACTTATTTGATTGAAAATTCTTTAAAACCTTTTAAGTATTATTTGGACTACTGTTTTAATCTTGGATGTTATTCTCACATTATTTATATTACCAATGTAATCTCCGACCTTCAAGTGTGTCTCGTCAACATGAACCCAAGACACAATAGATAAAGTGCTAAGTAATAAGTTCCAAGTTCCAGTTTTCTGGAGGTTGAAGGTTCAATCCTCAGTAGAGGCAATACTAAGAAATTGCTTAAGAGTTCTACCTGGTCATGGCTGATGGAACAAGAGCAATCTACCTCCATGGATTAGATAAAGGGTTCAGTTCAAAATTCTGTACAAGTTCCAGAGCTCGAAAAGATGCACTTGGAGATTACATCGTCTAAAATAGTAGTCCGAATAATACATCTTTATTATTCGGACTATTCAATTTATGAATCCTCATCTAAAAAAATTCTGAAACATAAAACCTTTTAAAAAATGCGTTTTTACATAATATATATGTTATTATTAATTATTAAGTATTGTTTTATATATTATGTTCGTCTTGTCTGTTCAGGGGCCCAGATTATTGATTTGATGATGCTGGTCGTTGATGTCACAAAAGGAATCCAAACACAAACGGCTGAATGTTTAATAATTGGTGAAATTGCCTGTGAAAAAATGATTGTTGTCCTTAACAAAACTGACCTTTTGCCACCAGAAAAAAAAGCAGCCATGATTGAAAAGGTAAAAAGAAAATTATTTTATTTAAAAAATATTTTTTTTTTTTTAAAACAAACTTTTTAAGGCATTTCTTTTGCTATTCTAGCAACCGAGAGTATTGATTTAAATTTTTGAAATTTTATTTGTAACTGAGTCACATCATGCCCAGATTAGCAAATATGAAAATAAAATAGATAACTTTGCTAAAAATGATCACCTTAAGGTGGATGAGGACCCAGTGGAGACAATTTTATTGTTTTGATGGTAAAAAGAATTTTTTTCAAATTCAATTTTCAGGGGTCTAGGCCCTAATGAATAATTTGGCAATGTTTTTACTATTTGGATGCACATTGTGGCTTACCTTTTTCGTTAAACTCTTGTTATATTACTCCTGATAATATCTTAATAACAAAATACTAGGCCCTTATGTTTGTTCATTTAAAAAAAAATACACCCATTCTTTTTAGTTCAGTAGAGAAAATTTTATGAAATTTTACATATCATATTCATTTTTGCCCACAACTTTAAAACTGATTTTTTTTTCATTATAAAGATTACTTGGGCTTTTAATTCATACATATTCATAAAGAGGGAGAAAAATGCTTTACGATCTATTTGAATTGATTTTTTTCTATCAACTTTTATTTAAAAAAATGAAGATAATTTAAAATAAAAAATGCTTTGAAGTATTTTAGGGTGTATAATATAGACACAACCTCCAATTTGAAAATTCAAATATTTCAGATTTGCATTAAATTTGGTCAATACTCATTAAACATCAATATAGCAAGATTCCCTGAATTTCACTTTCTTCTTAAAACCTCTTAAGCCTTAAATTTTAGACATTTTTTTAGAATCAAAATCATGCAATGGATTTTGATCAAAATTTAAATAAGGATTCTAGACATGGGGTTTAGTCGCATTATATCTTGATGTTAATCTTTGTAAGGGGAACATGAATGTGGTGCCAAACTGTTTTGTTCAGCAAATCAATCTTTCTAGTTTTATATAAATGTTTCTCACCGATTTTATTTTGTATTTTCAGATGAAGAAAAGGTTGCTTAAAACATTAGAACCTACAAAGTTTTCTAATTCTCCCATTGTTGCTGTGGCTGCTAAACCAGGAGGACCTGAGGTATTGGATGAAATCTTTTATAGTTAAAGCCTATTGCACTTACAATATTTGATAACAGAAGGTTCTATCCCTTTCAGTAAAAAGATAAGAGCATGGAAAAAAATACCAGAGTTTTAATGTAAAGATTCCTGGTAGACTTGTTTACTTGAATATCATAGACAACAACTAATCCTTGTATATAAGCTTTGCTATCGCGTATATCAAATTTAAATAAGGTGGGTGTCTTATATAATTGCAAATATGGTAATCGCAATTTTCTTTTCTTACTATTTCTCTTCATACTATGGTTTGATACAAACACCCAATATTCTCATTTGAATACATTTTGCTTTCAAATGTAGGATACAATTTTATTCATAACCAGCTGTACTGATCTGCCATTGTCCGGGATCCATTGTTAAAATTTCTGTTATAAATATTTCTGTGTTCTCTAACCATAAAGATAAAAGTAAACCTGGTTTTGATTTAATAAGAACGAAACAATACATAAGTAAGAATAGGTCAGTAATTCGTCAGTGTTTAAATTACAAATGAACCTTTGTTTTTTTATAATGAAAAGAAATTAAATGAGAAAATAAAAGCAAGTAAGCAAAGATAACTCTTACTAAACGTTTCATTTAAGATGACTACAAATGTTTACATATTGAAATCTACCGGATCAGATTAAGTATTTTTTAAAAATAAACTGTGTCCCAGTACAAATAGCATGGTACAATAATAAATCAAAGTTTAATTTGTCAGCTTAATTGCTGTTTAGATCTAACTTTTAAAATTTGACTAGTAACTCGAGGGCAGACTTGGACATAAGGTTTTTCTTAATGTGGTATAATCTCGATCCCCAAAAAGTGCAATCTGCATTTAAAGGAAACATTAAATTACCTCAGTCTAGAAGGATTGCATTAAACAAATAAAAAAAAACGGTTGGTCCAATATTTTTTCACAATAAACTTTGAAAAACTTGAACAAAAATTATTTTTAAATTCTCAAACTGAGTAAAAGACTAGTCTAGTGAAATTAAAACACACACAAAAAAATAGTAAAGCGTCTTCTATCTTTGATAAGGGAATACAAATTTGCTATGCAACTCGATGAAATTAAATTAATGTTTGTTTGCTATTAAGGCCAGTGACTTCTTGAATTCAACCAAACAAGGTTTTAAAGAAATTTGCGCACCATTAATAATTAGCAAATATTTACACATTATACATTAAAAAAAATTTTAAACTATTGTCTATATGAAACTTAATGTACGTCGACTTACCTTATCAATTTCGAAATATTTTTAGTTAACTTTGAGCGCTCGTATTTTTAAAACCCACGTCACGTGGCATTAGAATTACTTATCTAGTTTTAAATAGCCTCTGAAATCTCAAGAATATTAAATTAGCAATACACATCGACCAGAAAACGGTTTGGATAATCAGATTTCAGGATAGTTCTATTAAAATAGTCATATCTTAAAAACTAAAGCACTTTAAGTGCTCAAAATACCATCATTTTGTTAGGAAATGAATATCCTTTCAGGTGCATTCATGAATAATGATATACATTATATATTTTAAAGAGTTTTGAGCAAATAAAGACCAAAAAATGTTAACGCTATTTTCAGCAATTTATGTCACTTTTTTTTTTTTTACCCCCGCATCGTTAAAAACTCTCGTACTGTCCCTCTGTGCGGAATTTCGTCCTGAAATTTGGAAACCAATCAGGGGAAGCATCACTTTTAATGTTTGTCGGTGTACGAAGTAATTCGGCTCATTCATTTTTTTGAAATTTTAAAAATAATCCTTCAACACGACGTCGGTTGAACATTTTCGAAAAAATACATTTCCGTCACCCAATTAGTAAGTAAATCAATCATTTTCCTTTTTTATGCATTAAAATTATAATTGTATATATGTGTTCTCTTTTGGTAGTGATATTTCATTACCCTATCCGAAAAAAAAACAGTTTTCTATTTATAGTTTGAAAAACTGACTATAGTAGTAGTAGCAGCAGCAACAGTATAGCAACTATAAACACGAGGCGATTTTTGTTTATTTTCATTCTAGAACGAATTTTTAAAATTTGAAAATATGAATATAGAAAATGTTGTTACATTTTTTGTACCCCAACTAGTAAATAAATTAATCTTTCATCTTTTTTTATGCATTAAAATTGTACGTTGTTTTCTCTTTCGGTAATAGTAATTTTAAATTATATTATCCTAAAAAATATTGTCCTTTTTTTGAGCGAAGTCAACAATGGCTGCTAGTATTGCTGATATAACAATCAATCAGCAGCAGCTAGTCTTGTAAAGCGTTGTAAAATTCGTTTATAAACTTTTAAAAGTAAGACAAAAACACTTTTTGTTGTTAAAAAAGTTAATCCTATTTGGTTCTTTTATAAAAAATATTTCAAGAAATACTGGTTTTCACTCAACTTTCGAACTTCTAGTAGTAATGACTTTCTAGTCGCCAATTTAAAAAAAGAAAAAATTCTATTTTTTTAGGCGATTACGTGTGAACACCCTTAAAGCCTTGGTGAAAAAAATAAAAAAATAATAATTTAGAATTTAGAGTGGGGGATCAGTTTCGCATATAAATTTAATGTAAAATGATCTCCGATTTCCCGGCCATTCTTGCTTTTTAGTGAAATTTATAAAATAAATAATTACTCTACCACTAACCCTAGGTACGACTAACAAGCCCACCTCCTAAAAATGCCTTCTTGAACGTATCGTACCATTAACCTTAAATATGAGTGGCAAGCCACCCCCTAAAAAAACTCCCCTAACACTAAGTCCGAATGGCAACCTCCATCTAAAACAAAACCCCTTCCTTAACCTTATCACTAACCTTAAGTCTGAGTGGCAAGCCCTAATCCTACAAAAAGCCCATTAAAACCACACAATCGTCTAAAAAAAAAAAAAAAAAAAAGTAGACGCCCATTAAAAAAACGCAAAAGATTTATTTTCCATAGAAAAAAATTGATTCATGCCCTAAAACGCTAGAATGGCCCGGAAATGATGAATTATTCTACATTAAATATATGTGAAACTAACCCCCCACTCTAAATTCTAAATTAATTGGGTTTTTTTTCTTTCTGCTAAGTTTTCAGTGTTCACATAAAATGAAGTTCAAGTGGTAAGCCCCCCCCCCCCCTCCTCCCACAAAGACCCTCATAATCGTTTAAAAAAACAAGAGAAAAAAAACAAACAAAACAAGAAAAACGCACAGGATTTATCTCCCATAGAAAAAATAATTAACTGTCCTAAAACGCTAGAATGACCTTGAAATGGGGGATTAATTTATGTGAAACTGATCCCCACTCTAAATTCTAAAATAATTGTATTTTGTTTCTTTCTTTCTGCCAAGTTTTTCAGCATGTTAACATGTAATTGCCTAAATAAAAAAGTAGAATCTCATTTTGGGGAGGTAAGGGAGTGAGTTAGCGGAAGGTGTTAATCTACAATAATGCCAAAGAAATCTTGCAATATATTCATTTTTAAACAGTCCTAGTATTAGATTTGTGTTTCTTGTACATAAAATGTATTACAATTTAACTTTGAGTTTTCTAACTTTCTTTTAATGGATACATGGTATTTTTAAGGTATTGCAGCATATTTATGTGCACTTAGTGCAGATTACTTGGAAACCATTCATTTCTGGAGATTTTCAGTGGCACATTCTGATTGCTTGTACAAAAAAAAAAGATCATCGAGCTCTTTCTATATATGCCATTATTGAGATATTTTAAGCAATTTAAATTTTTTCGTGTGTATTGCTAATTAAATCAAATTTAACCCTGCACATTTTTATCAGAATGTAAGGTATGAAATATAAAAATGAAAAAAAAGCAGTTTCCCTTTGTAGTCCGTCAGTTTTGAGCAGTTTTTCATTTTTAACTTAGATTCTAAAAATGTTTAACGTATAAAGGCACATGGAATTAACATAATTGGAATGTTTATTTTATTCTTTTCCATCAATATAATTGTTTTAAAAATTGTCCCATAAATAAAATGACTTGTTTAAGCACATTAGGTATGAAATTTTGTCATTGTCCAACGAAAAGACGTTATCGACATGCAACGCTAGCTAAAGTATTTCTAATTTTAGTTGTAAGGTAGATATTATTTTTGTACAAATAAGTACACTTTTATAGACTAAGCAAATGTTGCACTTTTTGTTTTCTTTTTTTCTTTCTTGCTGGTGTAAAATTGAGAAATTCTTGATTATAACATTTTTCTTGTTTCTCTTTTAAGTCAACAAATGACGCCAACTCCGATGATATGATGAATTTGTTAAATACCTTGAAACAGCAAACTTACATTCCAAAGAGAAACGTTTCAGGCCCGTTTATCTTCTCCGTTGACCATTGTTTCTCCATTCGAGGACAAGGAACGGTGATGACGGGAACAGTCATCAGTGGAACTGCTTCAGTCAATGATGTAAGTTCTTTTCCCTCTTTTTTATTTCTTTTTTCCCTCTTTTTTATTTCTTTTTTCCCTCTTTTTTATTTCTTTTTTCCCTCTTTTTTATTTTTTTCCCTCTTTTTTATTTTTTCCCCTCTTTTTTATTTTTTCCCCTCTTTTTTATTTCTTTTTCCCCTCTTTTTTATTTCTTTTTCCCCTCTTTTTTTTATATTTCTTTTTTCCCTCTTTTTTATATTTCTTTTTTCCCTCTTTTTTTATATTTCTTTTTTCCCCTCTTTTTTTATATTTCTTTTTTCCCTCTTTTTTTATATTTCTTTTTTCCCTCTTTTTTTATATTTCTTTTTTCCCTCTTTTTTTATATTTCTTTTTTCCCTCTTTTTTTATATTTCTTTTTTCCCTCTTTTTTATATTTCTTTTTCCCCTCTTTTTTTATATTTCTTTCTTCCCTCTTTTTTTATATTTCTTTTTTCCCTCTTTTTTTATATTTCTTTTTTCCCTCTTTTTATATTTCTTTTTTCCCTCTTTTTTTATATTTCTTTTTTCCCTCTTTTTTTATATTTCTTTCTTCCCTCTTTTTTTATATTTCTTTTTCCCCTCTTTTTTTTATATTTCTTTTTTCCCTCTTTTTTATATTTCTTTCTTCCCTCTTTTTTTATATTTCTTTTTTCCCCTCTTTTTTTATATTTCTTTTTTCCCTCTTTTTTTATATTTCTTTTTTCCCTCTTTTTTTATATTTCTTTTTTCCCTCTTTTTTTATATTTCTTTTTTCCCTCTTTTTTTATATTTCTTTCTTCCCTCTTTTTTTATATTTCTTTTTTCCCTCTTTTTTTATATTTCTTTTTTCCCTCTTTTTTATATTTCTTTTTTCCCTCTTTTTTTATATTTCTTTTTTCCCTCTTTTTTTATATTTCTTTCTTCCCTCTTTTTTTATATTTCTTTTTTCCCTCTTTTTTTATATTTCTTTCTTCCCTCTTTTTTTATATTTCTTTTTTCCCTCTTTTTTTATATTTCTTTTTCCCCTCTTTTTTATATTTCTTTTTTCCCTCTTTTTTTTATATTTCTTTTTTCCCTCTTTTTTTTATTTCTTTTTTCCCTCTTTTTTTTATATTTCTTTTTTCATCTTTTTTATATTTCTTTTTTCCCTCTTTTTTTATATTTCTTTTTTCCCTCTTTTTTTATATTTCTTTCTTCCCTCTTTTTTTATATTTCTTTTTTCCCTCTTTTTTTATATTTCTTTTTTCCCTCTTTTTATATTTCTTTTCCCTCTTTTTTTATATTTCTTTTTCCCTCTTTTTTTTATATTTCTTTTTTCCCTCTTTTTTTATATTTCTTTTTTCCCTCTTTTTTTATATTTCTTTCTTCCCTCTTTTTTTATATTTCTTTTTCCCCTCTTTTTTTTATATTTCTTTTTTCCCTCTTTTTTATATTTCTTTTTTCCCTCTTTTTTAATATTTCTTTTTTCCCTCTTTTTTTTATATTTCTTTTTTCCCTCTTTTTTTTATATTTCTTTTTTCCCTCTTTTTTATATTTCTTTTTTCCCTCTTTTTTATATTTCTTTTTCCCCTCTTTTTTATATTTCTTTTTTCCCTCTTTTTTTTATATTTCTTTTTCCCCTCTTTTTTATATTTCTTTTTTCTCTCTTTTTTATATTTCTTTTTCCCCTCTTTTTTATATTTCTTTTTCCCCTCTTTTTTATATTTCTTTTTTCCCTCTTTTTTATATTTCTTTTTCCCCTCTTTTTTATATTTCTTTTTCCCCTCTTTTTTATATTTCTTTTTCCCCTCTTTTTTATATTTCTTTTTTCCCTCTTTTTTATATATTTTTTTTCCTCTTTTTTTATATTTCTTTTTTCCCTCTTTTTTTCTTTTTCTTTTTTCCTCTTTTTTTATATTTCTTTTTCCTAATCAACTGTTATAAGAAAACATCTAAAAGTTTTTATAGAGGTAATATAGGATTCCAAGTTCATAAATTAGTTCATAAGAACAACAAAAATAAGGTATGGTTATAGTTAACAAATGTGATTGTGCTGGCAGAGTTAACATGGCTGAATTCATTGTGGCTAAAGTTAGCTCTGGTCTGTTTAAATAATTGAATTCAAACATTGCCTTAGATTTTCATTAGTAACCACTGTAGTACAGTAACTTCTACACTTTACATAATGAAGTTATGAAAAATGTCTAGCAAAGAATCTAACGATTAGGAATCTTTGATGTTTACCTTTATTTGAGCAAAGTTTCACATTTTTACATTTCTTTCTCTTTATTTTATTTATTTTAATAATTTTTTTTTTTTTTTTTTCAGAATGTAGAACTTCCTTCAATGAAAGTTAACAAGAAAATCAAGTCAATGCAGATGTTTCGAAAGCCAGTTGAGAAAGTAGTTCAGGTTAGTCACTTGTGTTAGTTGGCAACCTTTTAATCATTTTACAGATAGTTGATGTCTATTCGGGGACGAAATAATGACAAAAGATTCATTCAGATCTATCTCGTTTAAGCTCAGGGACTCTACCTTAAATTGAGATGGTCATTCTCGTATATCTATTTATCCATATCCCACCTCTCGAGAAGGTGTGGTGTCGGAGGAGATGGAGCTAAAATTTTCCTGTTTTGAAAACAAGGGGAAAGAATGTAAAACTCCATATCCATAGAAGTTCAGTTTTCATAAACTTTTGACAATTAGGAAATTGGAGTATATTCTGAATTTACATTTATTCCCTTACTAGAGAGCTCAACACATGAGCAATATATATTTTACAGATGATGAAAAATAGAAAAGTCTTTTTATAACAGTATAACATTTTTTTTTGTTGCTAACCTGTGATCTTCCTGGTGCATCTAGAATAATGTACGAAAACATTTAACATTTTCAATTAACATGCATTTTTTTTTCCCACATACTTTGTTTCGTACATTCTATCTACAACACTGATGCATCAAGTTCTGGGAATGAAAAAAAAAATTATTTCTAAATGTCAAATGCAAAAGAAAAAAATTTCATTTAAAAAATTATTTTTCATCTTTATGTATCTCAAAAAATACACACGATTCTCTAACGTGTAATAAGATACAAGTATTAAGTATTTCTAATCATTTGTTTTTGTTTTAATACACGTAAATAATTTTGTGGATAAATCTTAAAAGAAAGCAATGAAACTAAACTCTAATTTGTATTCATCTACTTTAAATATTACAAAAAATATCTGTATTAAGTCAGCATTATATATGTCCTTATTGCCTCCCTACGGAGGCAAAGTTAGACACAGGGTCAGTTTTAATGTGGAGAGTAATCTAGCTCCTCAAAAAGGGGCACTCTAGAAAGAAAAATTCATTGCCTCAGTCTAGAAGGATTTCATCCACTGACCAAAGACAGAACAGATACTACAGTTTGATCTTAGCCAAAAGGCCGAATTGATACAAAAAAAATTTTAATAATCAGGATTTACTATTCAATCTGGTTCATGATTCAAAGTTGTTTTTGTATAAAATGAAGTAACATTTTCAAGTGTGGTGAAGAAATCTTCATGAAATAGTATCCTTCATGTGAATCATTTTAAGTTAAATTTACACAAAAATTCAGTCATTTATTTTATTTAGATTTTTCTAATCAAATTATTTCATTAAAAAAAGAAGATTATGTAGATGTTTTTTCTTTTAAGTATTGAGTTCATATTCTAAGAAGAGTTTTAGTTCTTTAGAAGATCATTATTTGGCCTCTTGGAGCAAACGGCCACGTCTGACACTTGAAGAGAAATTTAACTTGGTATATGATTAAAACTTATTCAGTTCTAAGCTTAAATATCTGAAAAAGAAAAAAAATCTTGATTGTATTATTTATACAATGAGACACTGCCTTCCTTGGCCTCTTGGCTAGGAGTAGAGTGTAGTATCTGTTCTGGTGCTGCACTACTGTGAATGAGACATCCTTCTAGACTGAAGCAATTTTTATTTTTGTCTGAATCCAGAGTGATTCTTTTTTTCTTTTTTAAGGAGCTCGATTTTCCCCACATTAAAAACAGACCTTGCGTCTAACTCTGCCCTCGTTGGGAGGCAAATAAATAGGGACTTTAAGGCGATTGATCTAGAAACATGTAACTTATTAGGAATAATGCTCTTCTCCTTTTTATTCTTATTCTCAAAGTATCAAAAGAAAAGTTGTTGGTTATTTGCATTGTTTTTTTTTCTCGCCTCACTATTTTTATTTATTTTTCAACTACAGTTATGTCAGTGTACCCTGCATCATTCATATTTGTTTTACGTTTGATTTTTACAAAATATATATATATATATATATATATATTTCTTACATTGTTCTTAAATTACATAATATTAGTCGTCTTCCCCACTGTCCCCAGCAGGGAGAGAGGATGAAATCTCTTAAACACGTCTGCTCTCTCCCAGACGAAGAATCCCATAGGTAGTCTCTCACTTCCCGTCTGCCACGTATCCTATGTCGACTTCCTGTTTTCTAACCTCACTTCCTTAGACATGTTAACTTAATTTCTAGCCTTAACTTCGAAATGGTAATTTTCCTCATCTTGCTATGGAAGACTGGAAGGCATATCGACCGAAACACTAATTAATTAAATAAAGAGTTCAGTTCAAAATTCCATACAAATTCCCAAGTTTGACAAGACTCACTTGAAGAAGTTTGGAGATTACAAGATGAGAACAGTAGTCTTAATAATCCAAATCATCAATCCTCATCTCAAAAATTCCAAAGCATGGTTGTCTTTTGTTCTTACTCTTTTTTTTTCTTTTTTTCGTAGGGAGATCGAGCAGGCATTTGTGTAACTCAATTTGATCCAAAATTACTTGAACGAGGACTCATCTGTTCACCTGGAGCTCTCCCTACCATCTATGCTGGTCTTGTGTCTGTCAGTAAAATCCGCTACTTCAAGGGTTCGATTGCAACCAACGCCAAATTCCATATAACGATGGGTCACGAAACGGTCATGGCACATGTGACCTTTTTTGGCTACACCACCAATCTAGATGAAAGTGCAGTTCAGCTGGATCTCTCCAGGGATTTTCTTTATCAGGAAGAACTCTTAGAAAATATTCCTACGGAAAGCGAATCTGATAAACCACCAGAGAAACGGGTTCAGTTTGCTCTTCTGGAATTTGATAAGCCGGTCACATGTTGTGAATCTTGTCTTGTGATTGGTTCGAAACTTGATTCCGATGTTAATGCGAATATCTGTAGAATTGCTTTTAATGGCGTTTTACTCAAGTCCTACGCAGACCCTAAATATCGTGAGACGGAACTATCGGAGGTGAAGATCTTCAAGACAAAATCTCGAGAGGGTCAAGTGGAGAGGGTAAATGATGCTTACACGTTGATTGGAAAGAATCTGTTTAAAAAAGAAACGAATATTCAAGCTTTTGCCAACCTCAAGGTGAAATTAACGAGCGGAGAAGATGGAATTATCGAAGGAGGATTTGGACAAAGCGGAAAAGTGAAAATTCGCATTCCAAGTAAGCCTTTTTGATAAAACTGTAGCCCAGCACCGTTTGCTAATTCCCCCTCCTCGCAAAAAAACAAATTCTCATTCTTTTAGACGATTACATGTAACCAGCTCATTTGGCATAATGGTTAGTGTTTGCTAATGGGGGTCATTCCTCGGTTGAGTCATACGAAAGACTCAAAATATGGTACTTGATGCCCTCTTACTAAACACTGAGCATTATAAGGTGTGAATCAAGGATAAGGAGAGTAATCCTGAGACAGGAGTGGTGTCCTCTCCTACACCTTGGTGTAGTAGCCAATGAAAAGGGAGCCTTTACTTAATTCTACTTACATGTAAACAGGTTCGAAGAGTTGGCGGTAAAATAAAACAAAACAAAAACTATTTTTCAGTGGTTAATTATTTTAGCATATAAATTTAACATAAAATGATTAACCACTTTTGGGCTACCAGGTGGTAATAATCACCTTTGAAACCAGGACTGTCTTTACAAACACTATATGACCCAGAATTAGATGACCATTTTACATTAAATTTTTATGCAAAATTGATCCACCCACTCTAAACTCTAAATTTATTTTTATTTTTTTTTACCACCTACTTTTTCAGACTGCTTACAGGCAATCGCTTAAAAACGGTAGAATTTAATTTTAATTTCTAGTAAAATTAGCAAAGGATGCAGGGCTCCAATAATACTGGATTTTTTATTGCTTTTTCTTATTGTTTTCTGATGAGAATCTATTTTGTTTTTTATTGAAACATTTCTCTTTTTCACTGTAGATAAAATGAGAACCAATTACATTTGGGTCGGGGGGGGGTAATATTTCCTAAATACTTTTCATTTATTTGTATATCAAACATAGTCAAATTTTATAAGTTAGATCCAAATAGTATTCAAGCTTTGCTTCCAACTAGGCACTTTTCATTTGTTATTGTTGTATCGTGTTATTGGCAATATAATAATGTACTTACTTCCAATTTATTTTTAAAATTACTTAGTCTGGTCCAGAAAACTACTAATATAAAATATTTTAAATAATTACCTAAAAAGATCTGAAAGGGGGATAACTCATTTTAAATTGAATATACTAGGAGTTGTCTACCTTAAGTTTAAAAATGTGTAAACAGATAAAAAAATAAACTGTTTTCACTGAATTCCGGACAATGCAGAGTAGGTACAGCTAGTCAGTTATAATAATGTATCTTGTATGTTTTTGTTTTATTTTATCTGTAACCTCCATTAAATAAAATGTAAGGAGAAAATTGTGAAATTGCTGTTCCAGGCAGTGATTTGAAGAAAAAGAATGGTTAATCGTTAGACCAATTGGATTAATTGAGAAAATTGAACAAGTATGAAATCGCTTGAATAAAACAAATTTATTTATACTTACAAATGATTTTAAAAATAGATAAATATTTCTTTTGAACATATATAATTGCTTATCTGAATGCCGAAATAGAGAAATATATGAATTCGTTTTAATTATTGTTGTAAGCGGATGCTGCTGTTTAGATCATTATTGAAAAATCTCTCCATTTTAAGAATCTTCCAAATTGAATTAAATATTTTCTTAAAGGAGTTAATGCAAATTACATTTTCTTGTATTGCGCAATCCACAAGAACTGGTTATTCGGAATAAAATATTGATTTTGTAAGATGGAAGCTATCTATGACAAGTCGAGAAATAGACAGACTTTAAAGAAGATTAAAGTAACATTATTTTCTATGAATTTAAATCACTAATTTGTTTTAAAGTATATTAAAGCAATTATTGATAAACAAAATGCATTTTTAATACTTATGAAAGAATGACATAAATTTCAAATATTTAATAGCAGAAACGCACATTTTTTTTTTTTTTTAATTTTTTTTTTTTTTTTTAACTCTGTTGAAAAATAGTAATTATTGATGGAATTGTGATTCTAGTTTATATATAACTATTATCTGTTGTCATTGCTTATTTTCAAATTCTGAGATGACTTACAATTTTTTGCTTTCTTTTTTTAAATAGAAAACCTTTTGTTTTAAAATTTCTTTCAAAATAGATTGAAGAAAATTTATAAAAACATGTTTAACATTACTTTATCGTCAGGTTTATTTTTATTTATGTGTTTAAATATAATTTAATATAATTTTTAAAATTTCAGAAAGGTTATTACAGATTTTAACTAAGTTATTAAATTCTTGAATTCTGTAGTATGAAAAAAGAAAAATGAATCTATTAAATGAACCTTCAAATGTTATGGAAGTCAGAAAACTTGGCCAATGATGACATAACTCTGCGCAAATCTGATGTTGGATTATTTGTTCAGTTAGTGGTCGTCTCTAATCACGAAAATGGTTATCGAGCCTGCTCTGAGCCCCAATCCGCAAATGATCTCCTGAGGTTCTGAGGCTTTGTATTTCTAGCAAGATACATTTAACTGTACTAAAGATGTTTGAAATATAGCCCATCCCGACTATAGAGGATGTGGAATAGGAGCTCATTCTGTCGGGTTGGTGGCTCGTGAAAACTACACGTTTTGCGATCCCAACTTCATCGAAGATCTGGTAACACTGGGTGCTGTACAGTAAAGGCCTGACAACTAGCAACTTTAGTTACCTTAACAAGCAACAAATTTTGAAGTATTAAGTGCAACACCAATTATTTAGTCAACGATAAACTTAGCTCAGAAGTGCCTAGCTGCAGCAGAAGCTTCCTTAGTTAATAAGTAGAATGGTGTGTAAATAACTATAAAAACACTGAGCTGCTTTGGTTAACCGTATAAGCAGTCTCAACAGGACCTCACAAACGATTGGTTCAAAAAGACTATATGGCATAAAGGCAGACCATAAAACGATATAACATAAAAAAAATAATGCAATCAAAGTTTCAAATTTCTCCTGGCAATTTGTGATGATTAGGCCAAGATTGAACTAATAAATGATAACTATGCACTTCTCCAGCCTATATTCAATATTTTGGACGGTCAATTATAGGGTAAATTGTTTCTGGCCTCAAAGAAACCATAACGTTAATTGTACATCTTGTGTTTTCTTTTTGTTTTTTGTTTTTTGTTTTTTTTGTATCATTTATACGGCTAAATTTTGCAAAAAAAAAATATCCAAATTCAAGGATAAATATCACCAAAATACCACAAATGGCAAGAGATATTTTTGTATTTTATAAGTTTCATCATATGTCATTTTAACATTATAAAAGATATTTCCTTCAAAGCATCAGTTATCAATTTTAAGGCTCTGGATTGTTGACCCGAACAGTCTCTTGAAAAGTGTTGTGACGACGCACAAATCGATTAAAATGTGGTGTTTGCCTTGATTTTTCTGATTTTCTCTACATGATTTTTGAATTCTTCACCCACGAAAACTTACTTGGGTAAATTTACAGTCTCAATGGATAGTTTTTGGCTTGAAAAATCTAAATTTTCTAAAATGGTAGTGGTCCAAAATAGGTTGCAACACATAAATTTATTTCTGAAAGAATTTCATCCATCTGAAAAATTGTGTTCCCTACTCCGATCTAGCTGAAATTGCAGATATATCTTACATTTTATAGGGGTGTCCATGAGAAGAAAAAATCAGGGAGGGGGGTTCAGGGCTGGATAATATGAGATGGAATGTCAGTATTTCTTGTGATTGTGCTATATTTTTCCATTTTCTAAAAATAAAATTGTTACAATTTTCTGTTAATTTTTCATCATAAACATCAAAATTGTCTTTGAAAATGTTACCATTTAAACTTTAGTCCATTTTTTTTGGGGGGGGGGGGGGGGGGTGATATAATAAGCCAAAACTAATTAGTTATATCAGAAAATGACAAAAGTTTCTCTAAAAGTTTGTTTCTTGTTTTGTATTTTGTATTTTTTAGATGGATTGAGCCCTGCAGTGATCCAGAAATATTCCGGATCTAAAAAGAAAGCCAAAGATAAAGAATCTGTTGACTCAACTGCAGAAACTTTGGCACCAGTGAAGATTATCTTGACATTTAAACGTTATGTTTTTGATCCAAAGAAAAGAATGATTCAAACGTGACACAATACATTCACTTTCACGGAATTATTTTTGTGATGGTAGGGGCTAATTATTTAGGTTTCACTTCATTTCAATCTTAAATTGTTTGCATGTATTGTTCAATTCAAACAAATATTATTTTTTATTTTTTATTTTTTTTTACCGTTGCTGAAATTGAACGATGCTTGTAAAACAGATAAACAGTAAATTTATCTTAAAAGCATATCAGGATCAAATTGTAGTATCTGTTCTGTCATCAAAAGAAATCCTCCTATACTGAAGCAATTTAATTTTTGTTTCCAATCTAGTCGCCCTTTTTGGTGAGCTGCATTTTCCCCACATTAAAAAAACGACCTTCTGTCAAACTTTGCACTCATGGAAAGGCAAATAAATAGAGATGTATCAGTATTGACAAATTGGTTTCTGATGTGCAACCTGGAAGGGAAATAACTCATCTCCCTTGAACTGCTGTGATATAATTTTTTATTTTTTTAATCAGATTTATATACTGTTTTCCAGAGTTACCGGATTTGAATTTTGAGAACACTTTCTTCCTGTAATCAAAAATAAAATTAAAAAAATTTATTTTATTTCTTTTTCTTTTTAGGATTGAGTTACAGGTTGAGGGATCACAGGGTGAAGTGATTTCTTGTCAGAAAAGTGATTTTATTTGTCGTTAGAACGGATTATTTTTAGCTAAAAGTTTCATTTTTAAATGCAGAAAGCAGTTTACATATAACAGAATTCTTTATGCCTTATGTCTGGTGGGAGCCACCACCCCTGCTTTGGGAATAATGAATGAATGAATCATTCATGCAAACTAAAGAATGAGGTTTCTCAAACATTCGACCATTAACCAGAGGCAATAAATTCCATAAAACAACAAATCGTCTTGACCTTATAACTTTCATCATTATCGGTTTAATATCTATTTTACATGCTGGCATATGTTGGACAGCTTTTAGAAATTGATTTCCAAACTAACCTATCTCTGGCCAAGTTTTTATTTATCCCTCTTTCTCTCAAATCCACCCTTATTACTTCCCATGTTTTTCTTGGCCTTCCCATGCAAACTGACACTGCTATCTCAACTGTTTTACATCTACTAAGCAAAGCATTCTCATCTATTCTTTCAATCTCAACAAACCAACAAAGTGTCCTGTTCTGCACACGTCTCCCTATACTGTCCAGATTTAATCTTCCTGGTTGATTATCAGATCTAAGACTATCTTTATATTTCAAATTACACATCGATCGTATAATTCTCATATCATTCTCAAATCATTTCTCTCCATGTAACACATCTTCAACCTGAAAGTTCTTTGTAGTTGTTGTAATAAGGCGAGTTCTTGCTGTGAATGTGTTACAAGAGATTGAAGCTCAGTCGAGCACCTAGCATGGAAAAAAACGATAGAGTAGAGAAAAACTATCGCTGTGGCTTCTGTGAGAAAGGGGGTGTAGAGAACAGTAGATATCATCTCCAAACGAGATTGCGAAGTTGATTTTGTACTCTACTCAGGCAGAAAAGGGTATTCTGAGCGGCGCCTCCCCAGATGTGACAGCTGTACTCCATCTTAGGACGTATCTGACTTTTATATAGGTAGAGGATTTCATCTCTGAAATATTTTAAGATTTCATCTCGTTGAAATAGGATTCTTGATTAAAGTTAGAAGTAGTATTTGGAAGAAGGGATCCTAAATGTTCTCAAACGGTACTTCTTTAACATGTACAATTATGTATGATTGTGCATGATTGAAAACCATCTGAGAGTTTGAATGCCTACTGGGCACCATCCTCTAGTGTTTTTCGTCTCTGTACAGGGATTTGTTCGGATATCCTAACATGAGGATATTTCGCCTTACAGGTAAACCCTGACCAAATATTCAAAATAGCATACTATTCAAAGTTACATTTTGTTTTTCGTTTCGTAAATAAAACTTAAAATAATTTTTTTAAAAATGACGTTATTTTGTTTTTCGTTTGAATAAAACTTTTTAATTAAAAATGTGCATATAACAATGAGAAAAGTGTAGTGTTTACAAAACGAAAAACAAAACCATATGTAACTTTTTTTTTTAATTAAAAATTAGGTTTCTTTCTAAATTTCCAAAGTATACAAAACAAAACGTTTCGTAAATAAAAATATTTTTTTTAAATAAAAAAAAAAATCTGCAAAATGTTGTTTTTATAGTTCAAGCGGAAGTAAAAGAAACTGGTGTCAACCCAAATTTGGTCTGCTATTTACTCACCAAGTCACCCATCTCTAAGTTTCTGTCTATTACTCTCACCCTCTCTCACTGTATGCTGTTTAAACATACCCCCTCCCCTTGCTCTTATTTTATTCTCTTTTTCTCTCTCTCTCTAATCTCTCTCTGCTTACTGTTAAACAAACTATAAAACATTAAATTAGAATATTCCTTTGTAAATATCACCAAGTATTAATACTATTTAACACATAGCTAAAGAGAGAGATCGATACATTGAGCAGAAAGTCTAATTTTGGATTTTGTCTTAATTTTTAAAAAATTGATCGTCTTTACAAACTCACTCCAACTCCAGCTCAATAGGTTAGCCAATGGGTCACATTTTTTTTTTTCTAGCAAAGGAAAGAAACTATCAGTAATATAGAATTCAAATTTCATATATTAGTGTATAAAGGAGGAACAAAAATAAGACAAGGTTATATTTAATAGATTCATGTGGTTGCACTTGTCTAGTCAACAAAGCCGTACTTAGACTAGAATTAGTTTTTGTTTGACAAAAATTTAATGGAGGTTATGACAATTTATTGGTTGATGGGGATAAATAGGAATTGTTTAGTGGACAATAAAATGAATGACTTTAATTGTTTGAGTGGAGACACTACTGATAAAAAGCTTTATAGACTAACATACCCAATGTTAGCAGTTTTCCTAGTAATTTAAAAAAATATATAAAATCTAGAATTTGTAATTTTATCAGGGTTTTTAATTTAAAATAGGCAATTGGTAGAAAATATTTTTGATATGAAGTATGCATGAAATTAAATAAATTTATAAGGTTTCATTTTTTTTGTTGTCTGTTATTTTTCTTAATGTGGAGTCCCGGATTATATGACGATGGGGCGGGCTTTCATTGGTTGATATTTTTATTTATTATTTTTATTTATATTATTATTTATTTTTTATGGAAATCGCTCCAGACAAGGCATGAAGCCACTTGATGTAAGGAGCTAAAAAAAAAAATACTACTTCAAGGTCAAAAACTAGCCAATGATAACTGTTAGGTGGATAGATTCTGACCCAGAAAACAGCAATTCTATCCCCTTTGTCAGAAACATCACTGATGGAATGTGAGGACTACAGGACTAAATAAAGGAAGTGAGAGTTACGAGGCTACCGAAAGTGTATTTTCTACTCTCCTTAGCTATGTGGTCACCATTATAAAAGGTGTGACAATGAAGCTCACTTTTCCTTTTTTATGCTTTGACTACTAAAATGAAATGTTTGTCAATCCATCTGTCTCCTCTTTGTTCTGACCACCTATGTAACATGCAGTCAGCTTCTATTCTCTATCCAGCACCCCCCCCCCCCCATTTTTTTATCTTTTAAAAAAACTCAAAAGAAAAACTAAAAAAAAAGAAAAAAAGCGTATTGCCACTGAGACATAACGGGCTACTTTGATTATGGGCCAGATTTATAGAAGGCGTCCTAAGTAGGCAGTTGTACTGCTGTTGTATAGTTGGGGAGGCCCTGGGAGGGATGCAGAGAGTAGGAGATAACCCTAGAGAAGTGTAGGGGTGGAGTGAAAACAATGTTACTTCCGTGGTTACTGAAATTCAAAAAGGTGAAACGCAAATTGCGCGCTCCATGCAGACAGCAGGGGAGGGGGGCATGGTGCGAATAGCCAAAAATGGCTTAATGAACTGTCTCTTCCCCCACACATGCCATGGGTCCTGTCGAAGTATGTGTTTCTGAAATAGTCCAGTTCTTTCATGTGACAGTCCAACAGTACAGCCAACCCGGCGAACGGACGAATACTCGACACAGCATGGCGAAATCAACCATCACAGCTGTCCTGAGTATTGACGTGAAATGGTTAATAGGTATGTAACATACTTTCTTTTTTTCTTTTTTTTTTCTTTTTTTGATGCATTGATTGTTTTTTGTTTTTTTGTTTTGTTTTTTTTTTTTTGTAAAAAAAAGAAAAAAAAGATAAATAGATAAATGTGTTTTTGTGAATATCAACCATGAAAAAAATAAGATGTGTGAATCAGATTTTACAAACGGAACAAGGGAGATAACGCATGGATATTTCAACACATAAAAATAAAAAACTTTTTTTTTTTCTTTTTTTTTTTGCTTAAGCAGTGGTCCCTTTTCCTTTATATGTAATGATTATTTAAAGAAAGAAAAAAACAGTAATAAAGGTAGGAGTTTTAAGAGGTCGGCCAGTGTTGTGTGAGATCCTATGTATGCTAGCAGTACTTATTTTTCTCTCGATTCCGAAGGAATGGTGTATAATCAAAGGTCGATTGCGGAAACCCTGACGATGGGTTACATTGGAGAATTCTTATGATATTCTATAGTATGGAGCGGCTCGACAAAGCTAGCGAGGTATATTATGTCCAGCCGGTACAAAGCAAACTTGGTTGCGGTTTACCGACTTGAAGGATTTAATGGAGATTTCCTTTACATACGGAAAGGCTGATAAGAGGAGTGATGAGGGGTCATTGTTGTTTTGTGGGTCAGTGAGACCTATGAATACCGCAGCTGCATAATGGATCTGAATGATTGAACTTGGGTTGATGAGAGTTGAACTTGTTTTCGGCCTGGGGCGGATTAACATGTGCACCAGAACGGCCAGCATGTCGGTAATAGTTAGGAAAATCAGGTGGGGTCAATGTAGAATGTATGGGGCTCCTTGAAAGAAGGATATGGTGAAAGGCGAGGAGCTGGCCCTGAGATTATGGTGAGTCCCCTTGGAAGGAATAGACAAAGAGTCATGTGGCTACCTCAAACACAAATTGGACCATCGAGGGTAGGGAGATAAGGGGTCGTTTCTGGAGTCCATGTTGAAAACGGACGAGGTCGAATTGTATGATAGATGTACCTTGGTAGTTTTGGTTGCTGAAATTCAAATGAGTGAGACGCAAATTGCGTGCTCCGTGCAGACAGTGTGGGGGCGGATGGCCTAATGAACTGTCTCTTCCTCCACACACGCCATGGGTCCTGTCGAAGTATGGGTGTTTCCGAAATGAAGATTTTGAAGCCAAATCTAGAGTTCAGTTCTCTCTTGGTGCCACGTGTGTAAATTAACGGCTCAAAACGAGCCAACTTGACGAACGGACGAATAATCGGCACAGCATGGCAAAATCAACCATCACAGCCGTCCTGAGTATTGACGGGAAAAGGTGAATAGGTATGTAACACTGCAAGATCACATTACATTTAAATTTCTGCATGCTGATACAGTCAGAGAAATGGGTAGCAAGGAGGGAATTCCAAAAGCAAGCAGTCCAAGGGAAAAGCTGTTAAAGTAGAATATTTTCCAGCATCTTGAGACTTCTTCAGTGAAGTGTTGAGATTTTGCTGCTAGTCGAGTTGGCCGAGAGGTAACGGTTCAGCAAGTTCACTGGAGCACATTCTATGGAAGTACTTGTAAAACAAGCACAGGGAGACAATACTGTAGAGATGGGACAGGGACTGGAGCTTGGTAATTCTGTTTGAGTTGATCTCTGCACATTGGTAAGTTTGTCTTTCATTATATCATTAAGAAACTTTGATATGTCGTGCATATTACTTTAAATCAAATATCCTGTTATATTTTATAAATAATTTTTTTCCAGTTTTGTCCATCTTTGTTTCAAACTGATAAGTTTCTTAACTTTAGTCAATTTTCTAACTCGTTTTGTCTGGAGATAAGGGATTTCTGATGGATCTGCGGTGTTCAGAGAAAAAAAGTAATTTCAGAATTAAATTTTTTTAAATAAGAGAAAATAAGCATGTACTGTGTTATAGATGAAATGACAAATACAGTAATTGGGATAAAATCTCATTTTAGTTATGTTGAAACAACATCATCTTAACCAAATTAGTTATAGTTATATAACAATTTGGTTCAATTAATAATTTAATGATCAAACAATACCATAATAATTAGGTTGTATGATGGATGCCGAAAAGGTCAGGGCCCGGTCAGGAATAGGAAATGACTCTTGAACGAACACACAAGAAAATACGGGAGTGGTCAATTTCTATTGTTCAAGGCTGAGACAAAGGAGATATTAAGGAATGACAGTGTTTTACAACATCTTTGACGACAACGGGGTTGGTTATACGATAGGGGATAGTTTTACAGCAAAAAGTTGAAGAGGTTGTGACTCTGAAAGAAGAGATTCAGTTTAGTGTCGGCTTATGGGGAGACTAGATCTAGCCGCGCAAACGATGAGATGGACTGATCAACCTAGTGGCCTCGACAGACGAATTATCGAAGTTTGAAATCAGCTTCTTTTGAGAGCAGGTCACAAACAGAGCTCGGCAAAGGTTTAGCAAGTGATGAGCTGACGACTTGAGTAACGACAATGGGGATTTCGACAGTCCGCATCGGTGTTACACACACTCATAGTTCCAACTAACTCATACACAATGTATATGAGTTTGTGTTCTTTCTCGAGAGTTGTTTCTTTTATTTAACTTGTGGACCAGTGCTGTGCCCTCGACGATTCGTCAGTAGATAGACGACTCAGCTAGACGATGAAGACAAGAACAAGGCCACAGACACACAACGTTGGGGTTGATGGTTGTCGAGTGGTTCTATATGTACGAAAGGTGCCAATCAAAGTATTCTTTTTTGTCTTGACATAGTACAACATTGACTTCACAATCTAGTGGGGGATGATTTCTTATCTCTGCAGCCTCTTTCAAACAAAAGATGTTGTTAGTCTCTCTCTACTCTATCGTTATGTTCATGCTTGACTGAGCTCTAATCCCTGGTCTTTCCTTTCTCTCTGTACCAAATACCCTCCCAAACAGAACTTCCATGAACAAGGTTTATTTTTTATATTTTTATGGAAATCGCTCCAGACAAGGCATGAAGCCACTTGATGTAAGGAGTTAGCAAGAACGAAAGATGATTACCGCAAAGACAGGGGATGCCTATTGACCTTAGTCTTGAAAAGGAGGTAAAGTCAGCAGGAAGAGAGTTCCACAAGCCCCGCTGTTCTTGGAAAGAAGCTACTGGAATAGGAAGCTGTATTATAATGAGGTATCAAAACAAAATTGATGGAGACCACTAGACCAATGAGTCAAATGAGCTCGAACAAAGGAAGCAGGGAATAGATCACATAATTCTGAAGAACACCTGCTATAATAGTACTTATAGAAAAGCCTGAGACCAGCAACATCACATCTATGAGAGAGAAGCGGTGAATAAAATTACAGATACGTTTCTGCACCTTATCAAGAAACCTCAAATGGTTCAAAGATTCACCAGCCCAAATATGACAACAGTATTCCATACATGGTCTGATAGTAGATTTGTAGAGATAGAAAATTGCCTCAGGTGTGAGAAAGTGTTTGAAGCAAAAGAGGGAAGCAGAAAGAGCAATAGATCTAATATGTGAACTCCAAGAAAGATACGATGAAAGAGAAAGACCAAGAAGCATCAGTCGATTTCTCCTCAAGAACAGAGCCATCCATGAGAATCTCAGTAAGAAAAGGGATATGCTTACGATTGAAAGACACAAACTGAGTCTTAACTGGATTAAATGAAACAAGCTATTTTGTACCCCCAATCCACAACTGAACCCAAGTCAACTTCTAGATCAGCTGCATATTTCAGCTGATCCCAGGGTGATTGGCAAGAAGCAACACCAGAATAGAAAGTGGTATCATCAGCATAGATGTTAATTTGCTGAACAATATTCTTTGGAAGATCATTTATATAGAGAAGAAACAGTGTTGGACCTAGACAAGAGCCCTGAGGAACACCAGTATTGATAGGAAAGGAGAATGAAGAGACACCATCCAAAGTTACTCGCAAGCTTCAATCAGAAAGAAAAGGCCTAATCGTGTCAAGTACCTCACCACCAATACCATAACCCTGAAGTTTGTGGAAAAGACCAGAATGCTACAGTTGTACGCCTTCGAAATGTCAAGCACAATTGCTCTACCCTCTCTTGAATTATCCATAAACCGACAGATCTGCTCAGTTACAACAGTTAAAAGATCAGCAGTTGAACGATAATCATGAAAGCCATAATGAACATCACTAAAGAGGCCCAGACTTTCCAGAAAATGAACAAGCCGGCCATTGACGAACCTTTCAAAAACTTTGCTAATAACAGAGAGGAGACTTACAAGACGATACTTAGTTAACCAGCATTCTTAAAGATAGGGACAACAGGGGACTCCTTCCAACAAGAAGGGAAACAGGATTGAGGCAAACAGAGATTGAACAATTTCGAGAGGATAAAATAAAGTTCAGGAACACAATGCTTGAGAATAACAGGAATTGAATCAGGACTGGAAGCCTTAGACTGGTTAAGATCAGAAAGAACCCTTTGGAGGGATAATGACAGAATCAAGAGTGATCAGTTTTCAAAGGAAAATCAGGAAGAACAGCACCAGAATTAAGAGAAGAATTGTCAGCAAAAAGGCAAGCAAAGAAATCAGCCTTATCCTTAGAAGATGAAATAACCTGAAGACAATTAAAAAGAGGAGGAATAGCAGACTTGACACTATTAATAACACTATTGTAGATTCTTCAAAAATCACAAGACCCAACCCTTTGAGATAAAATAGTCACAAATCTTTTGTTCTTTCCTAGAACCCATCATTTTTAGAACAAAATACCATGAAGCTGCTTGATGGTCGTCTTCAAGTCTAATGTAAACAAATACTTGTTGAACCGTCCTCTTGAATAATCAATTGCTCTTAAGTAATCTTCTGCTAATTCCACCCATTGTTTCCAATCCTCTCGTAGTAGTGATCATCATCCAACTAAGGATGTCTTTAACCCTTATCCTCGAGTGGCCTCTGGGCCTTCATAATTGGTGACCCGTCAATAAAAAATAAACTTATTAATTGAACCAAATTGTTATAAAACTATAACTAATTTGGTTAAGATAGTGTTTAACGGCAGCCATCTTAAAGCTAAAAACTTCAATATAACCAAAAATTTTCTTGAATTCAAAGTGTAAAAATACTCAACTATTTAATTAAAATGCACATTTTTCTTAACTGTTTAATATTATTTCAAAGACATATTAGGAAGTAGTTTAAAACTTTCACTTGATGTTGTCTAGTTAACAAGAGAAATAATTTTATTATTCACAAGATAGTACAATGTTTAACAAGAATATCTGTGTTGTTGGCATAAAATGTTGCATGAAAAGGCAAAGGAAGTACTGTCTGCAACAAAAAAAAATGTATTCCCAGAAGAGATGCAACAAATGCTGCAGCTGAACGAGCAGATCCGCTGTTGTGAAAGAAAGAATTGTTTTTATCGACGAACAAGAAATACCGGCTCAAGGCAATCAGCTGAGCAGGTTACGATAAATGAGGTAAGGAATCCTTCCACTTCCATAAGCAAAAAAAAAAATTCCTTTTTAATCCTTTGTCAATCTCTTCATGTTAAAAAAAAAAATTTCTTTTAAAAAAAGTCCAAACAAGACCTCCATAGTCACTCCCCATCTCTTAAGCTAGATGGTAAGAGCAAAATGGATCCTGAGCTTCCACTGAAGCCCCTGGTGTTTACTGTAGTATATGATATGGCTGGCTATGGAGATCCCCCGTCATCTTGTAAGGCTTTTTCTCTAATATCAAAATGTTGGAGGTTGAGACAATTTCCGAAGAAAAAAAAAAAAATCATTACGGAGGGCCCACGTTTGAGTTCACTTTCTAACACATCAGGCTAAAATCAATATTTCCCTTTGATGTTGGCAGGATTGTCATGTAAGGTTGACTTCTGAAGAACTCGACTGCAATAGTTATCTAGGGCAGCAGTCACCAACATTTTTAACTTTGTCGACCACTAAATGTATCATTGTAAATTTGACGGACCACTAATATGAATTTAGAAAGAAAAGATAATTACATTTATATAATAATAATCGGCAAACTTATTTTATTAATATGAAACGCACCTATTAAAGGTAGTGTAATTATTTAAATAAAACTTTGAAAATTTGAAGATTATTCAAACATTACACATTTTTAGTGTTTTGATATTTGTTTCTGATTGTTTGAAATCGGTTTGAACTTTTGGCTCCAATGACTTCAGTGCAAGACGGAGAACTGCGTTCATTTCAAGTTGAGCCTGGTACTTTTTCCTTTTTTTTTTTTTTTTTTTAACATATTTCACCCCAAACAAGGCAGGTTGCCACTGTAGACGTAAGGGGCTACTGAGAATTAAGGTGTAGGTTTTAGGTGTCATCCTAAGTTGGGAGCCATGCAGAGAGATGTCTGTTTACATTAGTTTTAAACTTCTGCATATCAATACTGTCGGGGAAACAGGAGGCAGGGAGGGAGTTCCAGAGGCCGGCAGCACGAGGAAAGAAGCTATTGAAGTAGAAGGCTCTCCATCATATGGGGACCTCCACAGTGAATGGATGGGATTTTGCTGATTGACGAGTTGGTCTAGTGTATTTTTGTCGAGGGGCACCAGAGTAGCCAGTTCATCGAAGCACAATCCATTGAAGTATTTGTAAAACAAACACAAGGAAGCAACATTGCGGTGATGGGACAGGGGCTGGAGCTTGGTGGATAGTGAGGGACCTATTAATTGGCGACTCTTTTTTGGACCTTGTCTTGGAGGGAGACTAGTGGATGATGCACCAGCCCAGATGTGACAACAATACTCCATGCATGGGCTGATGGTGGCTTTGTACAAATACAGGATAATGTTTGGTGTGAGGAGTTTACTAGCACGGTAGAGGGAGCCCACCTTCTTTGCTGCAGCCTTGGCAATGACTTCAATGTATTTGTTCCAAGTCATGTTACCTGTGAATGTTAGGCTGAGGAGTTTGAATGTTGAACTCTCAGGTAGGGTGTTATATGCCATGAAAATCGGTGGTTGAAGAGGTTTCTTGTAGTTATTGAAAGAAAAGGAGCTTTGTCTTTGCGGCATTAAAAGTTACCAACCATTTATGACCCCAATCCATTACAGCCTGGGGGTAATTTTCTAAGGATTCAGCAATTGCCTCGGATATGTTCGTGTCCGTTTTGCCCACATAACGAGAGTAAAGTGTGGTGTCATCAGCAAATATACCTATCTCAGACTCTGTTATCAGGGAGATCGTTTATGAAGATGAGAAACAATAAAGGTCCAAGGATGGATCCCTGGGGTACACCAGCATTTATGCCATGTTGCTTAGATGACAACATTGAGGACAACCTGGATCTTTCTCTGCGTTAGAAAGGATCTAATTATATTTAATATTTGCTCAGTAATACTATATAAGCAAATTTTTAGGAGAAGCACTTTATGCCATACCTTGTCAAAGGCCTTGGGTATATAAAGCACTACTGCTCTAGCTTCGCCTGCCTTGTCCAGTGTATGATATGAGTTCGGAGATGACCGTTAGGATATCCGCAGTGGATTGTGCTTGTCTAAATCCATACTGGCGGTCAGAAAGAAGTTTAGCATTAATTAAGTGCCAGACTATCGCTAGATTGATTAAAGATTCAAAGATTTTAGCAAAGATCGGGAGTAGACTGATTGGGTGGTAATTCTGAGGTTCAGTTCTATCCCCAGAATTTTTTAATACTGGTACCACAGAGGCAATTTTCCAGTAATCGGAAGCAAGATTCAGCTAGGCATTTGTTGGAGAGGACAGGGGCCAGTTCTGCAGAGCATTTCTTTATTACTATTACAGGTATAAGATCAAGTCCACAAACTTTGGAGGTGTCAAGGTTTTTTATGATGTCTCTGACCTTGTATGGGGTGATGACCAGGTTTTCAAGTGTGGCTTTGGCTTGCAAAGGGAATTTACGGAGGGGGTGGTTTACTGAGTCCAAAGTGGAGTTGAAGGCGAAACTCTGGGCAAGTAGTTCGGCCTTATCAGTTGCCGTGTAAACGACATCATTATGGTTTGATAGTGGGGGAATCGTTGATTGACCATTGTTCACCACACTATTGTAGATTTTACAGAAATAGAGTACCTTGACTTTGAGCTTGCTTAAGATTTCATGGACCCAATGTTTTGCAGGGCACTAGCTTGAAGTTTATAACTATGACAACATTTTAGATGTCGTAATCTTTACTTCAATTCTAAAATTGCATTGTACCTCTTTCCCTGTTGCTGTGCCATGTTTGTAGAAAATTATACTAGTAAACCATCCAATAATTAGTTATCAACAGTAATGATAAACTATTCAGTAACAACTATCGAACATGACTTTCAAGTAATATTAAGTCATAGTATGGCTGGATGATGACACATTTGTGTACTTGTGTTTATTCCGAGATTACATAAGGTCTTGAACACATATACCATCCATAATATGTTTACGTATATTTTTAATATTAAGCTTAATACAAATTGAAATAATGTCCCAATTTTTTATGCAGACAATCGAAAATTTCTGCACAAACTACCAGTGGTCCGTGGTCCATGGACCATGAGTTGACGACCACTGGTCTACACGATCTCTAGTCTCATGAAGTTGATGTCGGTGATTCATTTTTCAACTTCTATTCATCTTGTTGACATGAAAAGTACCAAAAGATTTTGCTCATCGCTGTTTATACAGCGGGTATTTTTGTTTTTTCTTTTTGACAGTTGGATTTTACCTGAAGAATATGAAACTCAATAATGGATGGGATTTTAAAACATTTATATTGACGATGCCAACACGTGTTAAAATCCAGTTTTACACTTCAACAATTGAAACGAATATTATAAAAAGCAATGATTGCTCACTGAAAAGGTGTAAGTAGTCGCATTGATGTTTAGGAAAGATGCAATTGATGTGCTGTTCGTGTTCAGTCACTAAGTTTTTGTAATAGTAGTCTGTCTTTCCAATCATCCGTTTGATCCAAGTATTCCATACAAAAAAATAAAAGAACTCCTAAAATGCCTAAACCTGTATCAAAAATTGATTTTGTGAATAAGTTGAAATAGAATTCGATAATTTAATGGGCAACGGATTTCAGTGTGGAAATGTTTGTCTTTGCTGAAGATGTTGTTAGTCGTATTGCTACATCAGGTTCTCCACGATGTAAACAATCCTCGTCGACAGCATATCTTTAATTTTATGGTGTAAGAATAGTGTCAAAACCAACAATTTAATTACTTCATTAAATAAATAGAAAGGTCAGGAATTAGCTGATGGCATCAATGGAATAATTTACAACTCAAGAACGTGGTGTGTCTGCTATGACATAATCCCGAATTTTGTTGAAGGAGAAGCAATTTGTTAATATACAAGTTATTTTTGAGGGCTCACTCTTCTTTTCTCTCATACATATTATTATTTTGTTCAACTGAGGCAAACTTTCATACGATTAGCTCAATGGAAGTTCAACTTTTCAGATCCAAGAATACTAGTAAAGCATTTTGAATTATCCAATAAGGTGTCTCTAAAGCAAAGATTTTCGATTCTGACCGGACCAAGAACAGTATCAATCATCATCATATTCGATTTAATGTCTGTTTTACATGCTGGCATGTGTTGGACTGCTTTTAGAAATTTACTTCCAAACTAACCTATCTCGAGTCCATTCTTATCATTTCCTTTCCCAGTGAACTGAACCTCTACCTCAATTGTTCTACATCTACTAACCCAAGAACTCTCATCTATTCTTTCAACCTGACCATACTGTTCAAAACAAAGTCTTCTGTTCTGCACACATCTCCCTATACTGTCCAGCTGAGTTCACAAGATGTTAACCCATCTTTTAGACTCGTATTATCTATCATATCATTCTGATATCATTTCTCTCCATGCAATAGATGTCCTCAATCCTCACTGGTTTCACTTCCATACATCACATTACATAGACATGCCTGATAGACTGTCATCAACTCTGGTTACGCTATGCTGGTTAGTAATGGCAGAAGTTCCCTGAACTTACTCCATCCACTACGTACTTTTGTAATCACACTAACACCTGCTTCAATAGTATCACCAAGGTAACAAAATTTCTCAATAGCTTTGTTATCAAGATCGTCTATCAACCTATTAGTAATTCCACTGGACTTGTGTACCCAGTGCTTACAAGTACCCCAAAAAATTAAATTGTACCTGACTCCTATTTCCACAAACTAAGCAGGGGGAACCTTCTCCCCTCCGGGAGATTTCCAACACTACAAACACTGATCGTCACTTTCATGATAACATTCACTCTCAAACCTTTACTTTTCACATCATTCCTATTTTAACAAGTAGACCTTCCATTGTTTCATAGGCAAATACTAAATCACCAGCATACAGCATCTTTTGCGGACAACCCTAATAAAATTGTAATTTCTTTATTTTTACAGCTGTTTCATATTGAGAAACTATCAGCAGATGAAGTCTAAATTTTAGACAGAAAAACAGAATCTTCATAGATTAACTGTATATGTAAATGCTTTTTATCATTAAAGATTCTTTTTTACTGTAAAATTCAGACCTGGTCTGCTTATTTAATTTCAGTATGAAGCGACTGTAAAATTAAAATAAAGAGATTACTTGACACTGTTCTTGGTCCCGTCAGAATTTTAATTAATTTGTGTGTGTGCATGTGTGTGTATATATATATATATATATATATATATATATGAAGCAATCCAACAAAAGATATAAGCGTCAACTAATATCTTATAATTAGTGAAACATCCGGATAAAAAACTGAAGCTCAATATACTGGATAGAGCATTATTATAATATAAAATGAAGTAATAAAATAAGGTGTCAATCAAATTTTATTAGCATTCAAAGTTCAAGCAAGGTGTCCTTAGCTCATGAGTTTTCAAAGAGAATTCTTCTCTTCAGATGACCATTACCGCAGTTATACCACTACAGGTAATAAAATTAAACTTTGAAAATATATAAAAATATATACACAAATACATAAAAATACATAACATCAAATATATCAACCCAAAAATGTTGATATGTATTTTTATGTATTTGTGTATATATTTTTATATATTTTCAAAGTTTAATTTTATTCCATGATAAATGCCAGTATACTGAAATCATATGCCCTTAATAGATTAAGATGAAAATTCATATACACTAAATGTACAAAAGCAAGGAAATTCCCAAATTTTTACACTTTTATTGTCATTAAGGGTATGCGAGCACAACATGGCTATGTATTTTACTGGTAGGAATTTTTCTTCAGCGCACCTCATACACTTCATCCACTCATGCATAGATATTTATATTGTAGTGATGTGATAATGAAATGGTTTGGTTGATATGTAGTCATACCCTTAATGACAATAAAAGTGTAAAAATTTGGGAATTTCCTTGCTTTTGTACATTTAGTGTATATGAATTTTCATCTTAACCCTATTAAGGGCATATGATTTCAGTATACTGGCATTTATCATGGAATGTCACTACTTTTGTAAAGGCTATGCCTCAAGACAATGGTAATTTTTAAGGTTTTTTGGAATTTTCTGGAAAACTAAGGTATATGGTAAACTGAAATTAAAATGCCATCAACTAGACCCTAGAACCTCTATCTCTGCCAAAAATCAGCTGAATCCATCAAATAGTTGATGAGATACAGGGTGGCACACACGTACGTACACACGGATAACACAAAATCACTCCTGACCTTTCTGGATCTCTGGGTGGCCTTGACTAATGATGCTGAAATTCGACACACTTATAGAACCTATCAAATGAAAATTTTGTGCAAAGTTTTAAATAATTTGGTTTATTGGTTTTTGAGTTATGACTGATCAAAGAAATGAGATTTCTAGCATAGGTCGTTTTTGAAGTCTATTAAGGGATAGAGCGCTATCGCGCCCCCCCCCCTTGATTACCTGTAGTGGTATAACTGCGGTAATGGTCCTCTGAAGAGAAGAATTATCTTTGAAAACTCATGAGCTAAGGACTTTAAGATACTTTGCTTGAACTTTGAATGCTAATAAAATTTGATTGACACCTTATTTTATTACTTCATTTTATATTATAATATATATATATATATATATTTTCTAACACGAAATACAAGACGTTATAAATAGTAAAATTGATTTTTATGAGGTATCGTTTGTTTATTTTGGAAACACTTAATTTATAACTGCTCTGGATTTAAATTTTAGTACTACTAATATATATTGAGCTTTACACTTGAGTTTGACTATTTAACCAAAGTATATGTATATATATATATACAAACAAGCTTGTTTCATCTTTTGTAAGACTCCTCAGTATAGATTCAAACAACTGGCTTACTTACCAACGGGTTCGAACTTACAACCATGGGTGTTGTAACCCAATGTCATTAACTCTTTGGCTAGCAGGACAGCAGCATGATTGCGACATGTTAATACGGTTTTATGTATGTGTGTGGCAGCTCCTCAGCCAGGTCTATAGCAACACATCTAGAAGGAAACTGATGTCAAACGTGACTAAAATTATTACCAGTCCTTTTTGCTTTGGCATGTCACTTTTGTTAGTAACATGAATTCAGCCATGTCTGTTTGTCCAAACTGCCATCTTTCTTTTGGCCAATAAAAACAACTATCAAGGGAGATCACTCTAAAAACTTACTCCAAAAGAGTCTAAGTATCTCTTGAAACATGATGCCTATCAATATGCTGGCATCAGCTGCTTTACTAAGCGCAAGAGTCTTAGAGCCTAATGTATTTTTTTCTTACACGATCAAGTTTTTTTCTTATTACCAGCATGTAGGAGCCATTCTGTTCATTTTTTGCCACAAACAAAGATGATAAAACCACCCTGTGAAGATCAATCCTCCAAACTAGCATAAGTGGCATCTGAAATATTCAGATCGTAAGGTTTCCCAAGCTGGAAAAAGATACAGGACCTGTCCTTGATTTTTAACTTTATTAGTGACTTGTTTTCCCTGAAGAGTAACTTCACTTTTGGAGATTTTCCAATATTACTCATTCTACATACAGCAAATGATACATTTGGTCGTGTCTGGGTGGATACCCACATCATTTGATCCATCTTTTTTCTTTTCTTAATGATATTCCTTTTTTTGTCTGTTAGCAGTTTTGATTTATAATAATCTGATCCTTTGTTTGCTTAACATTCAATCCTCAAAATTATAATGTTCCACTTTCATGCTTTCCAATTTTTAATATCTTTTTCAATTCTGAGATCACATTTTTCTGAAATAGATCATTTTCACAGAATATGAAATTATCTACATGCATTGTTAGAATGCGTATAAAGTCACCAGAGAAACAGTGCATTGTCGTATGCACTAATTATTACTTTTCGTTAACTCATGATTAACTTGCTTGTACCATGTTTGGTGAGGCCTGAACAGTACGTTTCTTTTGAATCCCTGCTCTCACAGGTCGACTTGAAAAGCCTTACGGACATCATGTGGAAGAACAGACTGCGTTGGTTGGGTCACATTGAGCGTAGCGATGGCTGGATTGCTAAAGTCCGAAAGTTGAATGTGCCAGCAGAGAACATCACCACTGGCAGACCCAAGTTGACTTGGGAGGACGTAGTCAAACGTGATAGGAAGGCCATGGGTATGGATTCCATCAAACCTTGCCAAAGACAGGAGTGGAGAGGAAGACTTAGATTTCGAGACTAGACAATCAGGCCCCACCCTCATCAGAGGATTAATTGTGGCCTGATTCAACAAATAAACCGGTTGATGATGATGAACGCGGTGCATCATTTAATCCATAAATGCATCTTTTCAGCTTCCACACGTGTGGTTCTGGACACACATCAAATGGTGGTCTAAGAAATACCTCTCTCTCTAGCATATTACCTTGCAGAAATGCTGAGCTAAAATCAAGTCTCCTCCACCTGCCACATCATAACAGAAGTCGTTACCAATATGAGACACATAGTCTCACGGCTGCATGTTGGGGAATCTGTTTTTAAGTCATGGTAATCTTCTTCATAACCACGTGCAACAAGACGAGTCTTCATTATCTTTTTGTCATTCACAAATTTTTCCGTTATCATCAATCTAGTTGATATACATTTTTGCCCCATGTCAGGCACACATTCATATACTTCTCTTTTCTTTGCATCAATCACATCTCCTGGTTCAGAAGTAAGCAAAATTGCATGTTCTTGATAACTTATGAACATAACTTTTTCAAAGTATTAAGTGGCTCACAATTACAGCATGGTGCCTAGTATCCAAAAAGACATTATTATTTCAAAGAGCCATCCAATTTCTTCGGTGGTCTCGCTCTCATCCAGATACTATTCCTGATCACCGGTCTGCAGCATGCATCTAACTAAACATGCAGCATTGCACATTAAATATCAGTTTGTAAAGGTATTAACCCCTACATTTCTTCATGTTAAATGAATGATGTACAGTAAGTTTTGTTTTTAACTTATTCAACTGTTGATGTGCTGTACAAACGAAACACTAAGCATAATTAAAAATCCCTGTTTGCAACAAAAAAACAAGAACATGAACTTTGAAAAATAGAGACCTCCACTTCGAGCATCAAAATTATCCCACCCTAAAACTTGAATAAAGATTAATATAATTTTTGGAGTATTCAAAAGAAGAAACATTAAATAAACTTTTAATGATTTTCTTTTTAATTTTCAGCCTACGGAAATAATGATTAATTAGAAACGGGATCAATCATCAGTCAAGCCATACCAAAGACTAAAAACATCATTAGGTCAGGATCATGGGTAAGTGAAGTAATCCTGGGAAAGAAGTGGTGGGCATCCACATATATATCTGTGTAGAAAAAAGCTTTCTGGTTGCCCTCTACAACGGTCGATTACTTTACTTAAAAAAATTTTTTTTTTTTTTTAAATATTACTCGACCGTTTCAAAATAGATTTTCACAAAGTTTTCCTTGTTTATTTAGTTTTAGATGGGTCTTTTATTTTTTTTCTTAAAAGAATTCAAGAACAATTTACACAAAAAAAGAAAACTCCTTAAAAATTTAGAACTAATACGGATTTTTTAATGCAATATTTACATTTCGCCTGATTCGAATATATATTTTTCACTGTTCACATTTCATTAAACGAAATAGGGGAGATCAATCAGGAAATGCAATATTATGTTTGGAAAATTTTAATTTTATTTTCTAATTTAAATATAAATTTTCTAAAAAAAAAAAAAGATTTTAATCTCTTTATTATTAATTTATTTTAATGATTGATTTGGAGGTCTCTATTAAAAAGAATTAAGCCAAAGATAAATTGCAACAATGTTTACATTTTGTTATTTTTTATACAAATGCATTTTTTATTAATTTTTTTGTTTTAATTTCTTTTTCTTTTCCAAAATTCCTTTTATTTCAAATTGTTCTACCTTTCAAATGTCGCTGACCCGCCATTATGAAAAAAAAAAATAATAATGGAAGGGCAGACAACTCTTGTTTCAATTCGCACAGTAACAAGATTTGTCTCCTCTTGGATACAAGCATGACAATATTACAAGATTTAAAAACTTGAGCGAATTAATTTGGAAAGTCATATGTACAAAAAGTGTTGACGTCCGAAACGAATCGAACTCCATTTGCTCCACATCGATTGTAAGTTGGCTTATGATTTTTTTCTTTCTGTTTAATTAGAATGATGCTTTTTGAAGGCCCAGTGGCTTTTTTTTTTTGTCATATTTCAGAGAAACTGCAACCGAGAATAACATTTAAATATTTTTTTTTTTACAATTCTTAAGTGATAGAAAATTGTTCTTAACAGGAACCATGAAATTATTGAAGTTGAAAATGTTTCTGCAAAGTACTTGAAAATTTCAGTTCACAATTGTTTACACTTGATAAGATGTATGGGGGGTGGGAGTCAATACTCAAGAACCTAACCGCAATGACTGCCCCCCCCTTCACGTATATATAATTTTTAATCACAAATTTCCAAACTGAAAGCTGTAAGCTTCAGTTGACAATCTGAAATAAATCGGTAATCATTACTATTAGCTACATAAATCATTTTAAAGAAAATACAGTTGGGAAATTAATTAAAAAAAACAAACAATTTATTTGGATTTACCTACTCATTTGTGACATTTACGGTAAAAAAAATTTAATAGTTATAGGTAATTTAATTTACTATAGTGGTTGTGAGTTATTTTATGTTGTGTACTTCCTATTAATAATCAAGATGGTTGACGGGGTGACCATTACTATTACCGACATAAATTATTTTAAAGGGAATGCCATTGGGAAATTAGTCAAAAATAATTTATTTTGCTTTATATACTCATTTATGACCTATTTGCGTTTTTTTTTTAATATCTAAAAGTTTAAAGCGGGTCTTACAGAAAAAGGCACGCTCCTGGAGAGCTTCTTTTTTTTCTCTGCAGCCAACAAGTGGAGGGGTGGTGGCTCATTTTTTTTTATCCAGCAGTGCGGAGGCAAGTAATTAGGTACTTATTTTTAAATAATGTTAGAAATTTTTCAACCTGTTATTTTAAGATGCAGATGGAGCGGGTGGGGTGGGGGCAGCGGCTCCTTGCTTTTAGGAGCGTGAGCCGCTTATATACTAGCGGAGGCGGTAAAGCCCTGGTTTCAGGCAATTTGTCGTAAATAGAAACTGAATAAAATAATGAGGAGAAGCAAAATACATTGTTTTTCTTTTACTAATTTCCCAACGAAATTTCCTTTAAAATAATTGATGTCGGTAATAGTAATAATTATTTACGGTAAATTAAATTGCTTATAACTTCTTTTAAATATTTTTTGTTTAAAGCAAATGCGTCACAAATAAATAGGTAAACCAATCTAAATTGTTTTTGACTAATTTCTCAACTGTATTTACTTTGAAATAATTTGTCACGTAATAGTAACTTTTACCAATAAATTCAACAACCAGAAGAAAAATAAATAAAAATAACTGACAACCATGAGCAATTTACAATATTTTGGCTGGTTCAAAAAACAAAACAAAATGCAGCCAATATTTTTTTCCATTGTTACGTGTCAGCTTTAAAATGAAAATAGTTGTTAAATGCTTAAACAAAAAAAACTGGCAGAGCAAATTGTGTGCGCGTGTTGTTTATGTTAATGAGTGAAAAAACAATTCTTTTTTTCTTCCAAGGAATAATAATGGCAAGGGAGATAACTTACTAATCTTTGTTCTATCTGCTACAAGAGTTATTCCCCTTTTCTAAATTCGATCCCTTTACATAGGCAAATGATTTAAAACAGAAAAATTCAGAAGTGACAATATGAAAATAACAAAATATATTTACGACGATTCAATTTCTTAATATGACGTACAATTATCAAAAGTTTTTCTTTAGGCCATCTTTAACATTCGACTAGAAACCGCTGTAAATATTTACGTGGAGGAAAGACTTAAAAATTGTTTTTTTAAATTTTTTTACACTAACAAAACCGAACAAAATGTCTTAGCCTTCCAGATGAATCTTTATTTTTTTTTCTTAATTAATTTTTTCCTTAAAACAGTATACATAACGGGTTTTAATATACAAAAGGGGGGCGACAGTCAATAGACCAAATAAATACTCAACTAATTTGAAAACTTGGTACGTTATCCTAATGAAAGCCATACAAATTATTTATTTAAATAAACTATATCTAAACTCTGATGAGTTAGATTTAGATGATCATTTATGATGAGTCGACTTCATTATAAATATTTTACGGGTAATCATTACTATTAGCGACATCAATTATTTTAAAGGAAATACCGTTGATAAATTAGTCAATACCAATTTATTTAACTACTCATTTCACCTATTTGCGTTAAAAAATAATGTTGAAATGTTTAAAGCAATTTACTTTACATGAATTGTGAGTAAAAAAGTAAATTGCTTAAAACCTTTTAAATATGAATTTAACACAAATAAGTCACAAATGAGTAGGTAAAGCAATATAAATTGTTTTTGACTAATTTCCTAACAGTATTTTGTTTAAAATAATTTATGTCACTAATAGTAATGATTAGCATTTTACGATATTGATAGTATTCCACTTGTCTGTAAATATGATTTTAATTGAGGTATATTTGAACAGCAAACTTTTCTTTATACATGTCTGGTTGAAGATGATTATCATTGCACATGTCTTTCTCGTATGTTCAACCATATGATTCCATGTAAGATTTGGCTGTCGAGGTGTTGTTTTTCCTAGTAGTTTCGGCTAACACATTTCATGAATTAAAAAAAAAATTGATATCAAAAGAACCAACAAGGAAAGATCAGCTTACGACATACATAAGTACATCTATTTCGTGATTTCTTGCTGAGAAGTACTGAATCTTTGATAATGGCTACAGTTTAGCCGAAAGTACTTGAAGAAACGAAATCCTCATCCAATTCTTACATGACATACAACCAACAAAAGCTTTGCTTGTTCGAACATATAAAAGACTCAAATGATGGCACTTCGACCAACCAAGTACAAATATGATTTTGTATGTAATTACACAAGATATCAGTTAATTTTTGGCAATAGAAAGAAATACAAAAATTGGTATTCATTACTATTGACGACATAAATTATTTTAAACAAAATACAGTTGGGGAAATTAGTAAAAAACAATTTATTTCGGTTTACCTACTCGTTTGTGACCTATTTGCGTTAAAAATTAGTATTTAATGAGATATTAGCATTTTAAATCGTCGTAAATATTAGTAGTCGTAAATATCGGTTCTGAACAAAGTAGACCTTTTATTCAGCCAGTTGTTTATATTATAGACCTTACTTTCTGTGGCTAAACAAAATTGTCACTTTGCTGAGAACCAATATTTATTACAACTTAAAATGCTTATATTTAATATTAAATGAATTTTTCTTAACACAAATACGCCACAAATAAGTGGGTAAGCTAAAAATTTTTTTACTGATTTCCCAACTGCTTTTCCTTTAAAATAATTTGTCATCAATAGTAATGATTGCCACAAAATATATTAAATATCTATATAAGAATAGAAAGAAAACAAAAGTGAAAAAAAGCATTAAAAAAACATTTAAAACAAAAATCCATATTAAAATATTCTGAAAAAAGTGAATGCTTCTAGCTATGAGTAAAATGATCTTATTTAATTGACTAAATTTAAAACAACTTCCAGTTCTTTGATACAACAGGAGCACGTGATAAAATAAATGTTTTCTTTTGATTTAGGAGCACAAATGAACCGTAATACTTGTTCATTCAAGCTTTAATTCGATCCAGAAATTAACTTCTAACTCACCTTAAAGTGTCTTGAAAATTACTTTTGAATGTTGCAGGATTTCAACGTGAACATGTCAGCCATTTTTATCTACTGTTATTAGATGACTTATCGTTACACTTGGACATTCAAAATTTCTTTTAAAGTCTTTAAACAAGCGGATATCAAATCATTTATAGTTTGAATTAAAGCTTAAAGGCAAAAGGTCAAGTATTATGGCTAATCTGTGCTCCTAAACCATCAAAGAAAAGAAAATGTTCACATGTATCAAAGAATTCAACTTCCATATTTAAAGAGTCATAAATATAATTTAAAAAAAAAAATTAAAATTGAACGTTATGTTGTCTGTATAAAATGCAAATATCCATGCATAACGTCTCAGATGTTTGCTTAAAGTTGTTTTGTTTCAAGTGAAAATACAAGAAAAGATTAACAAAGAAGTCTACAATTTGAATGTAGGTAAAAAAAAAAATGGTTGATCATAAACAGATGGTCAAGATAATATCATTTGCACAATTTTCTTTTATGTTATGGGGAAAGATTAAAATTCGCAAGTTACACTTAAACTTCCATATTATATATATTAGTACAAAATGCATAATGTTGATATTAATATCCACATATGCTTAACTTTTATAAGAATATGGTGACAAAATTTTTATTTTTATTTAGTTGGCAAGAAGGACAAGGTTTTGTTTTTTAAGACTTGCCTTTTTTAAGACTTGGTAATGAGTGGAGAAATAAATATCCACAAATCCCCCTTAAATTTCGATAAGAATATGATGAAAATAAAATAATTTTTGTACATTCATCACTGACAAAGACCATTCTTAAAAAAAAATACTTTGTGCTTCTTCTTGTCAATTAGATAAAAAAAAATATTAAAAATATTTTCCCATCACATTCTTATATTTTTCTCACATAGAAAGTATATGCACAAACATATATTTTTTCTTAAACCAACCTTATGTTGTTATATATATACTGATGGTGTGAGTATCTGCTTTTTTTTGTGCTGACTCAGTTTTTGATTTACATTTGTATACAGTGCTCGATGTCTTCTCAGACAGAGCTTTATATTACTTAAAAGAATTGCGTGTTTTTTAACATGCCATAACCATGGTTTAATGTTTTTTGCGATCTTCAGATGACCAAAGACATCGATTTAGATGCAAGGTCGGGCTGTCTTCTTCAAGCAAAACACGAATTTAGATCTAAATCCGTGTTTTGGGTCATCTGAAGATTGCAAAGAGCATGAAACCGTGTTTATAACCTCCTACTAAAAAACAAATAGTTCTTTTAAGTATTATATATTATGTGTGTTGTATCTGTTTTTTGACATTTCAGACACGCAAGTTTAAGTTCCCATTTAATCAAACCCATCAAAATGTTTAATTCATCAAATTATTTTATCAAGTTTTTTTTTTTTTAATGTTTGCACTTTATTTTGAGGATTGGAGGACCTTCAATAGTAAAATCTGGAGAAATTCTCTGATATCCAAAAATAGTTCTTGGGCCTTTTAGCAGTTGTATTCCTTCATTTAACTGAGGCTCCTTTTTTTCTGTAGGGGAGCAAATTATGGTGGGACAGGGGTGGGAGAAGCTGATACAGCTGGTGTTTAAGATTAAAGGGATGTAGAGTGGAAACAACAATAAAAAAAAAATTAAAAAATTGTAGATGAGAGGACCCAAAAGTGTAGGTCTACTTATCCAGAGGGAAAGTGGGAATTCTTTTTTTTCTTTCAGAATGGGCTGGGAAATTTAATAGTCGGTTTTGTGGTCACAGCTGTAGGAATGTTAGCTTCAGAAGAAAAAAAAAATTGGGAAAAACGATTATTATTATTGTTTGTCAGTCAACTGTTGTAAGGGAACTGGGTGGGACGAGGGGTGGGTTAGAAATGCACAACCGTAAATAGGTGATAGCATTCCCGTGTCCAAAGTGATGCCAACCATTATTTAAAAAAATCTTTTCTCTGACTGTTTTGACTTGTTCCCAAAGCGCTGATAGCAAAGTTTGCTTCCTCTCAAAGTACGAAGAACAAAACAATAATGACCACCATGATGACGAGCAATACACCGATAGCACACCACTGTCGACGATCTGTAAAGAGAATTAAAAAAAAAAAAGGTCAAAAGTGATTCTTCCAAAGAGCGACTTTTTCAGATATTAAAGACAATTATATAAAAATGATTGTAGTTGCAGTGGAGGATAGGATATCAGTTTTTTAATTTTTGAAATTGTGTTAGGTGTGTATATATATATAAGATAAAGATTATATCTCTACATTATATCCTATCTTGAATAGTCAAAGCTCGATATATGAGATAGAGCAATAGTATGAGTATTTATTTACTCCTCTCCAGGAGTTAGACACAAGGCCAGTTTTATCTTACTCCTACAAGTAAGATGTGACCCATGGTCAGGTCGGGAAAGTGGGGTTTGAAAAGCCAGCGCCCGAGAGGTGAGCACTCTGGTGATTAAAAATTGCCTGGGCAGCCCCGTCGGCATTCCCCAGTAGGGGCGCCACAGGCAGTAAGCAATAAACTTACTCCTCCCCAAAGAGGGGAGGCGAAGCCTGGGAGGGTGGACCTCCTAGAACTGCACAGGACAGACCCATAGACCGGCGTAAATTAAGCCGCGAAGGCCAAGACAATACCAGTCTATGGGGTGCAGTATCCATCAGAACAGATACTACACTTTGATCTTAGCCAAGAGTATGAGTAGATAAGTGATGAGAATAAAATAATTAAGCTTGTCTAAACGAACTTCTCGATGCTTCTTCAATGGTTATGATTTTCTCTGCATATTTTAAACTTTTTAATTTGGTTGTATTTTCATGTTTTTATATTTTCAAATGTTTATATTACAGTAAATTGTACTGACTTATCCATCGAATTTCCTCAGTGGATAAGAGCATATCTTTGAAAATCTATGGATTAAGGAAAAAAAGTTATTTTTATATTAACCTGGTTTGAACAATTGATGATTAAATAAATATTGCATTCTATCCAATTTTTATTTTCATCACTTATACAATATACATATTTAAGTGGATAATGTGTGTATTTAGGCAACATAACAGAATGCCTCTGTTTAATTATACCGTTATTATTTTTTTCATGTCAAAATTAATGAATATTCCATAAGAATCACAAGCACTTTCGATTCTTCGTCAAATCTTTCAAAGTCATAAAAAGGTACTTCAGTGGTGCACATATATAGTATGCGCACGGGAACAGAGATAGGTATGTATATAGTATGCGCAGATAGAGGTGGTACTTTTAATAGAATATGTCATATGCCCTATGCAACGGAAGAGGAGTGGTGGGGAAGAGACAGCTTTTGCCAAAGGTAACAGGTAGAAGGTGGAAATGGGGAGAGGAGGCGGTGAAATGGGGCGACCAGGGAAGAGAAAGATAAAGAGACGCTATAGAGAGAGGGAGAGAAATAGAAGTTTGAATATAAAGATGTTACACACGCTATTTTTCTTCTTTTTTGTTTTTATGACCCCAAACAACGCCGGATAGCCCTGCTAGTTGTATATATTATTGATAATTTTTTTTTCTTATACAGGTACATTAGTAAATAAGTTTTCTACATCAAGCGAAGCAATGATTTTATTGTCTGGTTTGTAGGATTTGTAGTAGTTCAATTTACTAACATTTAAAAAAAAAAACAAACATAACTGCTCCCCTCTAATTTAAGACAAGTATATTACATTCTGAAACTAATTTTTCAAAAATTTAAGATACTCGAAGCAACTCAGCAACCTACAATAAATGACATTACGCATGAAATGAGTAACAATATTCTAAAATGTTTAATGAATATAATTTATCCTGTGACGCTAATTATGGCGTCACCGAATTTAAATTGTAAACGTTCTTCTGGAACTACACGATTTGTTGTTTTTACATCTAACGGCTTCACATGGCATTCTTGGCTGTTTTTTTTTTGAAATTCACTTTTTGTCTTCAGCTTTTTGTCATCTGAAGATGATTTGACGAAGAATCAAAAGTGCTAGTAATACATATGGAAAATTCATTATTTTGGATTTTGACACAAAAAGATTTTTAAAAAATGTATAATCAAGCAGAAAATTCTGTTATGTTTAACAATGTTTGCTTATATATATATATATATATATAAGCAAAGTCAAATGCTTTAACTGACAGTATGCTAACGAGACAAGGAAATAAATACCTTAAAGTTATAAAAGGTGAAGCAAATCAAGTCCATCAGATTCTATTGGATACTATTGAATACTATAATACATATTCTATTGAATACTATTGAATACTATAATACAGATTCTATTGGATACTATTGAATACTATAATACAGATTCTATTGGATACTATTGAATACTATAATACAGATTCTATTGAATACTATTGAATACTATAATACATATTCTATTGAATACTATAATACAGATTCTATTGAATACTATTGAATACTATAATACAGATTCTATTGAATACTATAATACAGATTCTATTGAATACTATTGAATACTATAATACAGATTCTATTGAATACTATAATACAGATTCTATTGAATACTATTGAATACTATAATACAGATTCTATTGAATACTATTGAATACTATAATACATATTCTATTGAATACTATTGAATACTATAATACAGATTCTATTGAATACTATTGAATACTATAATACATATTCTATTGAATACTATTGAATACTATAATACAGATTCTATTGGATACTATTGAATACTATAATACAGATTCTATTGAATACTATTGAATACTATAATACATATTCTATTGAATACTATAATACAGATTCTATTGAATACTATTGAATACTATAATACAGATTCTATTGAATACTATAATACAGATTCTATTGAATACTATAATACAGATTCTATTGGATACTTATAATACAGATTCTATTGAATACTATAATACAAATACTATTGAATACTATAATACAGATTCTATTGAATACTATTGAATACTATAATACATATTCTATTGAATACTATAATACAGATTCTATTGAATACTATTGAATACTATAATACATATTCTATTGAATACTATTGAATACTATAATACAGATTCTATTGAATACTATTGAATACTATAATACATATTCTATTGAATACTATTGAATACTATAATACAGATTCTATTGGATACTATTGAATACTATAATACAGATTCTATTGAATACTATTGAATACTATAATACAGATTCTATTGAATACTATAATACAGATTCTATTGAATACTATTGAATACTATAATACAGATTCTATTGAATACTATTGAATACTATAATACATATTCTATTGAATACTATAATACAGATTCTATTGAATACTATTGAATACTATAATACAGATTCTATTGAATACTATAATACAGATTCTATTGAATACTATAATACAGATTCTATTGAATACTATAATACAAATACTATTGAATACTATAATACAGATTCTATTGAATACTATAATACAGATTCTATTGGATACTTATAATACAGATTCTATTCAATACTATAATACAGATTCTATTGGATACTTATACTTATAATACAGATTCTATTGAATACTATAATACAAATACTATTGAATACTATAATACAGATTCTATTGAATACTATAATACAAATACTATTGAATACTATAATACAGATTCTATTGAATACTATAATACAGATTCTATTGAATACTATAATACAGATTCTATTGAATACTATAATACAGATTCTATTGAATACTATAATACAGATTCTATTGAATACTATTGAATACTATAATACAGATTCTATTGAATACTATAATACAGATTCTATTGAATACTATTGAATACTATAATACAGATTCTATTGAATACTATAATACAGATTCTATTGAATACTATAATACAGATTCTATTGAATACTATAATACAGATTCTATTGAATACTATAATACAGATTCTATTGAATACTATTGAATACTATAATACAGATTCTATTGAATACTATAATACAGATTCTATTGAATACTATTGAATACTATAATACAGATTCTATTGAATACTATTGAATACTATAATACAGATTCTATTGAATACTATAATACAGATTCTATTGAATACTATTGAATACTATAATACAGATTCTATTGAATACTATAATACAGATTCTATTGAATACTATAATACAGATTCTATTGGATACTTATAATACAGATTCTATTGAATACTATAATACAAATACTATTGAATACTATAATACAGATTCTATTGAATACTATAATACAGATTCTATTGGATACTTATAATACAGATTCTATTGGATACTTATAATACAGATTCTATTCAATACTATAATACAGATTCTATTGGATACTTATACTTATAATACAGATTCTATTGAATACTATAATACAAATACTATTGAATACTATAATACAGATTCTATTGAATACTATAATACAAATACTATTGAATACTATAATACAGATTCTATTGAATACTATAATACAGATTCTATTGAATACTATAATACAGATTCTATTGAATACTATAATACAGATTCTATTGAATACTATTATACAGATTCTATTGAATACTATTGAATACTATAATACAGATTCTATTGAATACTACAAGTATTAACTCAACTCTATGGATAGGATTTTGGGTCAACTAGAGCTTATTTATAACAACTTTTAACGATACAAAATTATGACATATTTATTGTATGGTATATATGTTCCAAAAATTCGACATCGACAAAGTTTACAATTTATTTATTGTCTTCATCAGCAGATATAAGGAGGAGAATCATCAACATTTCACTATTATTAGTCCAGATAGCGAATAGAGACCCAATAGACCCACAAATGCATTAACATCGTTTTCAACAATATTAAAAATTACGATGCTTGTACAGAGAAGCGTGTGGATTAAATTATCAATATCACAAAAAAAAACAGATTTAAATCAGTATCCTCACCAAAAAGTAGGAAAAGTTATTGAGTAGAATTTTAATTAAAAATAAAAATCAGTTTCATCGTATTTTGATGAATGCTATTGATTTATTATGTGTTAATGACAGACTGGGTTATCTCCCCCTGAATTTCGTGTTTTTCGCTCGAATCAATGGCCGAACCCGATTAAATGATATAACAGATTTTTATTTTTTATTACAATTCTACTCGATAGTTTTTGCTAAGTTTTGGTGTACAAACCTATTTTTGCTTGATACATAAATATATCAGAGTTTTCCGGTTAACTCAATTGGAACTGCGATTTTCAGCATTTTTCATATGCACGCTAATCTGTACAAGCACCAAAATTACTAACTTAATAATTTTCATATATTTAAGCAAACATAGTAAAAATAACAATTCTTCTGCTTAATTATACTTTTTCTTTTTTTTAAAAAAATATTTTCTGACCTTTTTTGTGTTAATATACAAAAATTAATGTTTGTTCTATACGTATCACGAACGTTTTCGATTCTTCGTCGGGTAACAAAAGCAAATGAATCAAAAGCTGGAGGGAAGAAGAATCGAAAACGTTCGTCATTTTTTAACAATGTTTGCTTAAATGAAAAATGCTGCTTAAATACACAATTCAAAAATATATATACTAGCTGAAGTACTCGTCTATGCCAGGTTTCTCAACTTTTCTAGCCAAGATAAGAATTTAAGAACATCTATCAAATAGTTTTCATCCATTTTACAAAATTTAAAAAAAAAACGTTTAAGGTTTATGATATAAGTTCAGAAATAACTGGAACGCTATAGCAAAAATAAATACATAAGTTAACATTTATCAAATTTTTTATCCATTTTTTTTATTTAAAAAAAAAACAAAAAAACAAAAATGACTTGTTGCAGTGGAGGAAAAGTTTTAGCCAAAAAAAATCTCTCATAACAACATAACTTATAAAATGTTTACGTAATTAAAATAAACTTTTCTTACCTCTCTCTCTATATATATAATACATATATGTATATATATATCGTCACTCTCTAGTAAGTGAATAATTGGTTGCCACGTAGCATAAAGCATAGCTCTTCATAATAGAATTGTGCACTCAAGGCAGTCGATAGTGTGCATATTAGCAGATATAAGCATTGTAATTTCCCTTAGTCTTGTATTGATATATTTTAGATTATTCGGACTACTGATGTAACGTCTGACCTTTGTTGAACTCGGGAATCTGTATGGAATTTTGAACAGAACGGAACCCTTTATTTACTTGAATAAATAAAAGTGCAAAGTAATAATCAGTTCGAAGTGACAAACTTCTGGGGTTGAAGGTTCAATAATAAGTACGGGCAATAGCTCATTCTTATTGAATGTAACATACGAATTACTTCAGTCTTGTACCTAGTCATGGCTGATGGAACAAGAGCAAGCTACATCCATGGATTAAATAAAGAGTTCCGTTCCAAATTCCGTACAGATTCCAGAGTTCGACAAGATGCACATGAAGAAGGTCAGAGGTTACATCAGCCAAAACGTTAGAATAACATCTAAGATCAGAACAGTAATGCAAATAATACAAATTATCCATCATCTCAAAAATTCTAAAACATAATATGTATATATAAAGCAAAGTAGTCTGTATGTATGTATGTTTGCCGCATCACAGTGAAACGGTTGATGTAAGAGCCAAACTAATTGCAGATTTCGAATCAGCATTTTCGATTCGATGTCAGAAGTTCTTGAACCTTTTATAAAACTCCTTAATCAAAATTAAAAGTATGTAAAAATAACATTAGAAACAAATGGTCAAAAAGTTTTAGAATTCTCTTTTAGCCAATCGACAACTACATATTGTTTACTTTGATCCTTTTTCTTTAATTAAAAATGAATATTTGATAAATGTTTACTAATATATTTTTACTTCAATAAGTATTTTTTATTTATGATTATTTATTTGAGACAATCGAAGCATTTTAAATCCGTGCAGAAAGATACCTATGTTGAACTCATAAACACTATAAGTAGGTTAAAAAGACAAACTATTTTCGTTTGTTCAGTGACCGTATAGATAAAGTGCTTGCCTTCATTTCGAATATTTTAGGGTTTGAATCTCACATTAGACATTTTTTTCTTTCTTGTTCCAGTTATTTCCTAGCCGATATCGATTATCATCATAAACTGAATAATATATATATTTTTAATTTATTTAACTGCTTTGTGGTATTACAGCTCTTCTGTATAGCTAGACATGCTGAGGGTTTTGTTTGATGAGCAGTTTACCATTGTTTCTAAGGAAGGGAAATTACAATGCTTATATCTGTTAATATGTGCACTATCGACTGCCTTGAGTGCACAATTCTATTATGAAGAGCTATGCTTTATGCTACGTGGCAACCAATTATTCACTTACTAGAGAGTGACGATATGTATTATATATATATATATATAATACATGAGAGAGAGAGGTAAGAAAAGTTTATTTTAATTACGTAAACATTTTATAAGTTATATGTTGTGATGAGAGATTTTTTTTTTGGCCAAGTCATCAGCAGAGAAATGGTAAGAAATTTCAAGGCATGAAATAATTTTGTTTTGCTTATCAAAGGGTTAACGTAATCCCCAAAAGTAAATGGGTGATGAACGTCTAGAAACACCATTGTATAGACTCATCATACAAAGTTCAGAATAGTCTTTGTCTCGCTTAAAATGAGACAGTAGACTTATTTTTGTAATCAGAATGATTCGGTTGACCATAATATCTTAGAAAATAATGTGTTTATCGATAAATTAATGGCATTAAAGTAAAAAAAAAAAAACCTGACTTACAAAAGGGAAAGGTTTAAAAAATCTGGTATTGACGGATATTGCAACAATTAAACTAAAAACAAAAACATGAGTGTAATAATTATAGTCAAAACAATAATATATAAATAGCCTTCACTTGGGCGAAATTTTGTGAGTTGTTGCCTCTGATAACATCATGTGATGTCCCTCTCAACATCCGGGGTAAGTTGAATAGCAGCTGTGTCAGGAGCGTCATGATATATGGAAGTGAATACTGGGCCCTCGCCAGTCCTCTCTTGCAGTCTGCAGCACAATGACATATCCATTATTAGATGGATCCGCAATGTGAATTCTGACCCAACCCAACCCAACACATTAGGTCAGAGGAGTTGCTGAAAACACTACACTTGCTCAGCATGGAGGTTATCCTAAGGATCAATCGATTATGCTGGTATGGTCATGTGGAACGTTTATCCACCGGAATAAACCGTTGCAGAAGCATGAATGTCTTAAATCACAGGAAGTTTGACCGGCCAACGAGAACTTGGAAGCAGGTGGTTGGACAGGACCGCACAAAATGGAATTTGGAAACTGCTGACCTGTGGAGAGTGAGCTTGCGTGATATCAGAAAACGTCTGACCCCCTGAACAAGGGAATAAGTGACGTTTAATGAATAGAAGAATAATTTCTGAAGAAACAAATCTGAAATCTATCATCGCCGGCCAGTGTTGCATGCAGCCTAACATCCGTTCTAGTTTATGTAGTTAATAGCATTGACATTTCTTACTGGTTCGATGGCTCAATCGGTTAGCGTGGTTAGCGCACTGTACTTACATAGGTTGTGAGTTTAAACTTCACCCGGGATGTAAGTATTTTTACTCTGTTTTTTTTTTACCCAAAATGAACTTGGCCATTTCAAATCACAATATTAAGCAAATTGTTTAGTTTTACTTGTATCATTTTCTGTGGTTTACAGAAATTAAAAGCCCAGAGAATGCAGATAGGCTTGCTAGCAAAACATTTTTTTTAAATAAAACGATTGCATTATAGGTGTTACTTTTCAAAAGAAGATATGACTTTTGGACCACCTTGAAAGGCATCTTCTCATGGAAAAACAACCAACCAAAAAAAACAAAAAAAAAACTGCCATTGAACATAAAAATGAAAGAATTTTGTTTTTCCTCGTTTATAAAAGGAAACAGAATGAGAGACGGACCAATCCACTGACTTTGGCCGTCATCCAAAGATTTTCACGACTTTTTGGCTTTTTTACAAATTTTTTTTTTTTTTTTTTTTTTTGTTTGTTTTGCCTTCTTATTTTGTCTCTTCGTTTTAAACAAACCTTTTCCTGGCAAAATATTGTCTTATTTTTCCGAATGTTTCTTTTGTATTTGCATCATCAAGCTATTAGGGTAGAAAGCAATATTGATAAGTGAATTAGAAAGATGAAAAAGAGACTTTGTTGGAGGGAGAGAATGAGTGGAAGAAGGTACAGTGATTAGGAACAAGGTATCTACATATGAAGTTGTAGTTCCTGTTTGTTCACAAACTACTCTTAGGGGTTTGGAGATAGACGCTCATAACTCTTCTGAAACTATATTACCCAGGAAATTTGGATAAGTACATTTCATTTTGATCAAAGTAGTTGGTTGGTTGTTTTTTTTAAACGGCATATCGATCCTGTAATGGTCATTTAATGCCATAAAAGGTTGCCTTTTTTGTGTGTGTGTGTGTGTTTTTTTTTATATACGTATAGTGGTAGGAATATTTGTGAGATGGGTAAAGAGATTTTTGTATTTTTCAAATTTTCTTGTAAAGCTCTGTAGCTTTCAAGGAAATGAAATATGTTTTCTATGTGAATTTTGTTAAACAGATCCTTAAATTGTCTATTTGGTAGTATATTTGTTTGGTTTGTTGGAGAGCAAAGTGGGTAGAACATTATCATGTGGTCTGCATTCACACTTGACATCTACCAAAGGAAATATTCTATGTTTTTATGACTTGAAAATTATAGAAATTAAAAAATAACATAAATGGTAGTATGGGGTTCAGGGCTTGGAGCAAGAGTGCACAAGAGTCACCATTGATTTCTGGAAAATGCTGGGTGTGCCTAGCAAATTTATTTTAATTAAATGTCACTGTACTTACACCCCCTTCTATCCAATCAATGTTGAGTACATCCTTTGGTCCCCACTTCAAAAATTGAATATAGTAAAATGTAAAAATAAAAAGGTAATATAGTATTATGGGCTGGGGGCAAAATACCATAATATTTTCCATTTAATTCGAGCAACGTGGGGTCTTCTTGTTTATATCTAAATGAATAAATCCAAAAGTTTTTTTTCCACTTATCCTAACTATGTTAACATTAAAACGCGTTATGCTTATTTGATTCTATGATACAAAATAGCATTTTGAAGTACGTATATATAGTAATCTGCAAACACCAACAAAAAGCGATAGGTATTCCTAATTTGCATATTTATTTTATAAAGTTTAAAATAAATTAATCTTTTCTAATTTGTCTTGTCATATTTTCTTATATATGTGTAATAGTTTTGTTGATAGTAATATCATAAATAATATCAATTAAAGCGATTTAATAAATAGGATAATGTTTTAAAAACGTTCTTAGAATTTCAGTTTAATTATTTTTCAAGGGAGATAATTTACATGAAAACTTCCGGTTTAATTTTCACAGCATTAGTAAAATACCTGGTGTCGCTGACATGTTAAACACAGATACTACACTTTGTTTTTATGACTAGGCATTTTTAAATGAATAAAAAAAAAATAACAATAATTCAATCAAAAATTTATTGTATTATCTTTAAATGGGGGTGGGTAGTATAGTATCGGTTCTGTTGTCGTAAGACCGTCGTCTCAGGGATTACCTCTTCCTTTTTTAAAAGAGGGTAGGGGAATCCTTTAGGAGACTCGGTAATGTAGTATCTGCTCTGTTGTCATGATACCATACTCGCATGCATTATTTTCTTTTATGGGAGGGTCTTCCCAGGTATTACCTCCTCTTTTTTTTGAGGGGGGATAGTGAAGTATCTATTCCATTGTCATGATACTATACTACCAAGTATTACCTCCTCTTTTGGGGACAGTGTAGTATATGTTCGTTCATCAGGCATTTTCAATTGTCGTAATGCATTCCTCTTAGACATAACCTACTCTTCTGGGGGGAGGGGCAGTATAGTACATGTTCGTTCCGAATGATACCATCCTCCTAGGATTACCTCCTCCTTTTTTTAGAGGAGAGATAGTGTAGTATCTGTTCTGTTGTCATATCATCCTCCCAGGCATTAACTCTCCCTTTTTGGGGGAGAGAGGTAGTGTTTGTTCACCATGATATCATCCTCTCAGGCTAGCAAATATATGCTCCCTCTGGTCGCACACACATATATATATATATATATATTAGATTACCCATGACCCATCGGGTCATAACAACTACCATTATTTGTTTCACTTTGATTTCATTCAAAAAATCATGAACTGTGACATCTTTTAAGAAATTCTTCTTGCATGACTAAAAATTATAAATTTCTTTACTTCTATTATCTTTATGGGTAATACAGAAGTAAAGAATTTTATTTGCTATTTAATTTACATACGTGTTTATGGTGTATACAGACATTGTAAATCTGGAAAGAGTCACTCTTTATCTAAACGATCACAGATATTAAGAAATATTTAAAAAGTGGTTGGATCAACATAGAGTGAGAGAGTCAAGAGAAATAGAATAACTAAGAAAGAGATGGGTGACTTGTTCAGTTAATTATAAATTACAGCTAATTAGAACATCTAAAACAAAATTATTTTCAAACATAACTCAATCCCAGAACTAAATTGCATTTTAGTATATGTTCTATGTGTATTAACCAAAGGAAAAAAGTCTTTGGGGAAACAAACGTTGATTAACTCACATTTAGTATAATGATAGATGATAGAAAGAAGTACAGAATGTGTGCATGAAAGGAGGTTGGTAAATATAGAGAGAAGAATGGAGGAGTTAGATACAAAGCGAGAGAGAGCGAACTACACTGGCTTTTTTTTCATTGTCCAACAGACATAAACCTATTAACATATTTACGGAAAATACGTATTCTTTATTTCTTACATCCATGAAACGGTTGCTAATGGTGCTAATAAAGGTTCCTATGAAATGAGTGCAAGCAGAGAGACGCTCTCTGGGCATGCGGTGTGAATCCGTTCCTTACAAGAAACTGCAGATTCTTGGAGTTTTTGTAGCTTTTTAACTTCAATGAAACTCGGTTGACCTAAACTTGTCTGATTTGTCTTTGAATATTCGAGATATAAAAACAAAAAGCCTATTTGAAGAATTGATTAAATGTCAAGGAATGTTTGGAATAAAAAAACAATTGCACTCACAAAGGGAGTGCAGAGGGTAATGAAAGGGGAGATATCGAATGAAACGAAGATCAAATGAGTATTTATTTACTCCTCTCCAGGAGTTAGACACAAGGCCAGTTTTATCTTATTCCCACAAGTAAGACGTGACCCAAGGTCTGGTCGGGAAAGTGGGGTTTGTGAAGCCAGCGCCCGAGAGGTGAGCACTCTGGCCATTAAAATTGCCTGGGCAGCCCTGTCGGCATTCCCCGGTAGGGGCGCCTCAGGCAGTAAGCAATAAACTTACTCCTCCCCAAAGTGGGGAGGCGAAGCCTGGGAGGGTGGACCTCCTAGAACTGCACAGGACAGACCCATAGACCGGCGTAAATCAAGCCCCAAAGGCTAAGACAATACCAGTTTATGGGGTGCAGTATCCATCGGAACAGATACTACACTTTGATCTTAGCCAAAAGGCCAAGAACATGAGTGTCAAATGAGTAAGGCAAATACACAGACATAATTGTATTTTTCTAAAATCTTTATGAAATTAAACTATAAACAAAAACAACAATTGATTCTCAATCTCTACATTTATGTGTACAACACATCATCATAATCGTATCTGTATTATTTTGCTTTTTCGGACTACTATTCTGATGTTGGTGGATATTTTCACAACGTTTCGGTCGATGTAACCTACAACCTTCTTCAGGTGCATTTTTTTAAACTCTGGAATATATCAGGTTGTCCAGAAAGCTAGTGTCGATTTTTAGTAGTTCTTCTTTCGACATGTTAGAACATGTCCAATTGTTGACAGATATATTTAAAAGACATATCAATTTGTATCGAAATTACCAAAATGTCAATGTTTATCTATCTGTATGAATGAATGAGAAAGATTTTGTTGCGTGTTTACAACAAAGTTAAGAATGAAATGTTTATTATTTACAATTAATGTTTCAAGCATTTCAAGCAGCAACCTTTGAAGCTATAGCATGTCGGCAAAACCAGCTAGTATATATACACACACACACATATATATATATATATATGAATAAAAAGATTAGATAAAATGCAATTTCATCTTGGCCTTTTAGCCAAGGTCAAAGTGTAGTATCTGTTCCGATGAATACTGCACCCTATAGACCGGTGTCGTCTTGATTCCGCCGGTTTGTGGGTTTGTCCTGTGCAGTTCTAGGAGGTCCACCCTCCCAGGCTTTGCCTCCCCTCTTTGGGGAGGAGTAAGTTTATTGCTTACTGCCTGAGGCGCCCCTACCGGGGAATGCCAACAGGGCAGCCTAGGCATTTTTTGTAGGCCAGAGTGCTCACCTTCTCGGGCGCTAGCTTTTCAAATCCCACTTTCCCGCCCTTGTGTCACATCTTACCTTGTGGGAGGAAAATAAATAAAGTAAGAGTTATTTTTTTTGTTTTCTTTTAGATGCGGACATCACATCTCTTCAATTGACTATGTCCGCGCATCTTGCTCTTAACATTGCCCATCTAAGCTTAAGCTGCGTCTGCTTGTTCTTGTTTTATTAAGTTACAAATGCATATGACTGAATTTAAAAAAAAGGTGGAGCTGTTTTTGTTTTTTGAAAGACATTTCTATTTTCACCAATCTTATATCTACAAAAAAATAGTAACTATAAAGAAATAAACTCTTTTCATAATCTACAAAAAAAATATTAAAGAAACAATTATTCGATTAAAGTAATTTCTTGTTAGAATTACAATTTATAGGCCATAGTCAAGTATTATGGTTGATTTGTTCTCCTAAACCAAAGATAAACAGTATTTATAGGAGGAGCAACTAACTTTGCCCTTAACCGCGACCGTGAAAATCGATCGGTTAAAATGCTGCTGCTTGTTATTGTTTTCTTAAGTTATGAACAAGTTTTTTTGTTTTTTTTACAGACGTTATTATCATTATCATCATTATCTTCGGTTTAACATCCATTTTACATGCTGGCATGTGTTGGACGGCTTTAAGAAATTGACTTTTAAACTAATCTATCTCTGGGCAGGTATTTATTCCTCTTTCTTTCAAGTCCATCCTTATCACTTCCTTTCATGTTTCCCTTAAAACTGCTACCTCAACTGCTCTACATCTACTAACCCAGGAACTTTTATGTATTCTTTTAATGTGGCCATACTATCGAAGTCTCCTGTTCTGCACACATCTCCCTATACTGTCTAGAATTAATCTTCTGTGTTTTAATAAAAAAGAATTTGGCCATACAGACGTTGATTGTTGCTCCAATGAATGAAATTGATTTTCGCAATCGAGATAAATACTACGTAAGTATTGGGCGTAATTCAAGATTTTCATTACATTTTTTTAATCCGATTCTTCATTGCATTTTCTAACTGGATGCATCTGTATTAATGTTACAAATTCCAAAGACTTCAAAGAAATTCTCATTATTTGGTTGAAGTCAATTGGAAAACGGTTCAAATCACACAAGGATTCACTTAAAAGCTCATCTTTTTAAGATTGCGACCAAAATAAGTTCCAAAGAACCAAACAGATGAAATAAATATGGATAAGCATGATGGAAGAAAAAAATATATAGTGAAGGGGAAAAGGATCAATAATGATGCGGCCTCTGATAAATATTCAATTCAATTCAATATATTGGCAAAAGATTAGCACAGGGCCAGAGCCATGTAAAAGCGAGTTAGGGGAGGGGGGGGGGGGGGTTGACGTACAGGGGTAACCATTTAAAGGTCGATGGCCATGATAATGCATCTAGTGCCGGCTTGAACTGTTTGGACGTCTGCAGGCTGACCATGGCTTCTGGCAGCTTGTTCCACCATCCAGCGACCCGAATAAAAAAAAAAAAAAAAAAGCTGATTGTAATGTTTTCTCTGAATAGCTTTATTCTCTTGAATTCTACTGAAACATCAGATGGATTGAATGAAGTCTATTTCACATAAAAATGTTCCAATAATTACCAATATATACATAATAGTATAAAAATACTTATACTGGTTCTAAGTAGCCGTAATTTGCAATTAACTAATCAAGTGATTCATCTCTTACTAATTTTCTATTTATCACTTTCACCCCCTCTCACTGTAAGTTGTTTGACCTCCCCCCCTCTTATTCTATAAGTTGTCTATCAATCTCATCTGCATCACTCTCTCTGCATAAGCTGTATAGAAAAGACACTGGCCTTGAAGAGGTCTGACTGCCCATTGCTATGACCGAAACATTTATTAAAATGTGTACCCAAATAATGTTTGTATAAATGAAAATCTTTGTGTATATATATATACACACACACACACACTCATAGTCTGATGATTTTCCTCGGGAATGAAACACAAGCATTACTGTGTAGCTTACTTGCCATCATTAGAAACTGATGATTACCCACGGGAATGAAACACAAAGTTGTAATTCCTGTTTGTTCACAAACTCCTACTAGCGTTTTGGAGATAGAGCCCCATAACCATATATTTTCTGAAACCACATAAACCAGAGTACTTAAATAAGTATATTTCATTTGGATACAATAATTTTGTGGAGTCTGTGTTCATGGCAGACATCCATACAAACGAAGTATGATGCGTTATTTTATTAATAATTTTAAAATTTTAGAAATTTAAAATGAAAATAGAAATGGTTATGTGGGGTTCAGGTGTCCTCATTCATTTCCTGAAATTCTGGGTGTGTTTGGAAGGAATTAAAGACTATAAAGTGTAAAATAAAATGGTCGACCGTAGTCGAGGGCGACCTGAAAAGGCTCCCTTTTTATTAGCTACTACACCAGAATTAAGGAAAGAGCCTCTCTCTTTCCCAGAATTACTCCACTTACCCTTGATCCTCACTTATAATGTTGAGTGTTTAGCAAGGGGGCATTAGCTACCATATTTTTAGTCTTTGGTAGTACTGGACTGAGGATTGAACACCGGTCTCACAACCAAATAGCGATGCCAAATGAATCGATCCTCATTCATTTTCAGAAATGCTGGATATGTCTCGAAGGAATTCAAAGACTAATTTTAAGGAAATTTATTTCAGTAAATGTCACTTTACTTTACATTAACCAAATGAATGAGTAGGTCCTTAGGTTCCACTCTAAAAATTGGATATATATAAAATGTAAAAAAAGTTAATGTACATAGGATTTCTCATTTAATCCCGGACAAAGCTAGTTCTTCCTGCTAGTTTATCTAAATAAATAAATGCATTCAACTCTACACAATAGACGCACCATCATTTTCATATACTGCTTCTGTATATGTGATATCAGTCACAAGTTTAGCTAATTTGCATATTCCTTATAAAAATGACAGTTTATTAATAAGCTTTTACTTATTGTTTTTTTAATTCAATGATTGTTTTGATTTTAATATAACAAATAGTTCTGTTTCGCAATATTATTTCATTTCTTAGACAAATGTTTAACATTTATTTTCAAATCCTCCTTTTTTTTTAAAAGACCCACTTGATTTTCAACAAGTTGCAATCTATTTCTACATTGCAAGTGAAAGGGCAAATTGATTTCTACTTTCTTTTCTTTGCAGCCACATTTAAAAAAATAAATAAATTTGTATGGAAATTACGAAAATGCTAATGTTTATTAAATAAATGAGAAAGATTTTGTTTTGTGTTTACAACAAAGTTATGAATGAAATGTTTATTATTTAAAATTAATTATTCAAGTATTTCAAGTAGTGAACTTTGCAAAGCGATAGAGCTGGCAAAGTTAGCAGAGTCGTACCATGGTTTCATCCAGATGGACTGACTTTTTAAATTATACAAATCGTCTATAGCCCATAAGGAATATTCAGCGTCTCGGAATGAAAACAACAGGGGAAAATGACATTTAGATTCACTCAATGACATTAATAACAGAAATATAAATATAAAAAACATTCCGAATGGTCAGTGACCCAGAGAGAAATAGAAAGAAAAATGTTTCTAAAGAGTTTTTGAATAGAATGTTGACAAAATTTGAGTTTTTTTCGCTCAAGATTCTTTCTCGATGAACCGGGTTTAGATTTATTCTTAGTTGCTCAATATTTCTTCCTGATTCTTGAGAGATTAAGATTTATACTCAGAAGAGAGATATTCATTATTCACGCAACAAGGCTCAACATTTATTTTTAGGATTTCTTCTCAATAAAACAGGTGCACATTTATTTTCTGCACTTTCAGATTTCTCCTCAATATGCCACGTTTGCAAACATCGTTCATTTTGTGAAAAATAACTTTTCTAAATCATACATAAATTATATATATATACATATATATATATATATATATATATGAAAAAGGAAAAACCAAAAGATGTTTTTTATGTATTCATCAACGTTTCGTCTTTATTTGTAAGACTTCCTCAGGATGATAATTTTAAGAAAAATGTCATGAGAGTACATGAAAATATTGGGTTGACATGAGAAGAAGTAGTAGCCACTACTGGGAGCGCAGCACCGAGGTCCGGGCTGAGAGAAGTCAGTGGCAGGGAATGAAATTAATGTGGATGGCTGTGAGTGAAAAAGTGGAGGGTGGGGAAAGAGGAGGGGAGGGGGGAGGCTCTGTGTTTTTGGTGTGTAGGTAGTGTCATAGTTTTAGAAAAGATTTAAAGAAATGAAGGTGATTTGAAAGTGGGAGGGGTGGGTGGGTAAGAGTGTGAAAAAAGTAGTCGAAATGGTGAAATGGGTGAGGGGGGGGGGAGAGAGAGGAGATTTTGTTGTGGTTAGGTGTGAAATTTTTGGAGAGTAGGAGTATTTGACCAGCTGGCTATGTCAGGAATGTGTGAATATAAGTGAGTTAGAAGGAAAGTGTTGAAATGTGCTGAGAATATGACAATGAGAGGAAAAGAAAAAGAAACAGGAGGAGAAAAGTGATATTAATTTTGGCGAGAAATGGGTGAAATGTAGTTTTGTGCAGGAAGTGGTGATTGTTTGAAATTAAATTGAGGGCAAAAGGGGTTTAAATATCTAAATATTTGTGAAGGTATCTGGATTGTGTTCACTAGTGAGGCTGTTATTTGTGGTTAAGTGGTTTGGATTCGTGCTGAATGAAAATGTATGTGTGGGAGTGGGTGTGTATGCGGGGACTTGTATATAAGTACAATTGAGAGCGAAGAGAAAGAGAGGTTAGCCATGATCTAGGTTCAGTTTTTGTTCGGTCAGGATAAATTTGCTTATTAAGGGGGATAGATTATAGAAGCCATTTCGTTGTCTGATGGTGTTGGAGGCTGTGATTAGTGCGGTTTCCAGTAGTCTTCGCCGAGCTTTGTTGTGAATGTATTTGGTTATTTTGGTGTGTTCAAATTTGAAAGCATGATCGTGCTCTGATGCATGGGGAAAAAGTGGACTGAGAGAGTTATTGTTTTTTTATGTCCCTTTTGTGTTCGCTCAATCTTTTTTTCAATTCACATTGTGTTTCTCCCATGTAAATTTGATGGCAGTTGTTATATGGGACAGTATATAAGCCAGCATGGGATGTGCTTTTTTTTTTTTAAATGTCTTGATGTGTTTAATGTTTGTTTTATCGTTTGTACTGTTGAAATGCCTAGTTTGTTAAGTGTGTTGCATATTGATGTGTTATTGGAATGTGTGGGTAAGAGAAGGGGTCTGTCTATGAGAGAGGTATTTGGTGTTTGATTTTTTGTGTGTTGTTTTTGGAGAATATTTGAAAGGCTTTCTTCTTGGCATTTAATATAAAATGTGTGAGGTATTGCAGTGTTTTTAAGGAATTAATGATGTGTTTTATTTCTTCATCTATGTATTGAGGACTGCAGATTCTTAGAGCGCGTAGGAAGAAGCCTATAATAATACCGGTTTTTATCTTGCTATTGTGGTGAGAGTAGAAGTGTATGTAGTCATTTTTGTGAGTGTTTTTCTTTTTCTCCTTTCTCTCAATGTCATATTCTCAGCACATTTCAACACTTTCCTTCTAACTTACTTACATTCATATATTCCTGACATAGCCAGCTGGTCAAATACTCCTACTCTCCAAAAATTTCACACCTAACCACAACAAAATCTCCTCTCTCTCTCTCTCCCCCCCTCGCTCATTTCACCATTTCGACTACTTTTTTCACACTCTTACCCACCCACCCCTCCCACTTTCAAATCACCTTCATTTCTTTAAATCTTTTCTAAAACTATGACACTACCTACACACCAAAAACACAGAGCCTCCCCCCTCCCCTCCTCTTTCCCCACCCTCCACTTTTTCACTCACAGCCATCCACATTAATTTCATTCCCTGCCACTGACTTCTCTCAGCCCGGACCTCGGTGCTGCGCTCCCAGTAGTGGCTACTACTTCTTCTCATGTCAACCCAATATTTTCATGTACTTGCATGACATTTTTCTTAAAAGTATCATCCTGAGGAAGTCTTACAAATAAAGACAAAACGTTAATACATAAAAAACATCTTTTGGTTTTTCCTTTTTCATTTCTCATTACGTCGGATTACCCTCATCCTTCCTTTCTCATATATATATTTATATATATATATATAGTCATCCACATACAGACTGTTTCGCTGTTTCGCAGCTCATCAGTGCGGCTAGACCAGTTAGTACCTCAAGCCGGGATCGAAACGCAACCGTCGAACTGACAGTCGGTGATGTTAACCCTACGCCATCATGCGACACTGACTGAATGTAAGTTGTATCTCAATGTAAACATTGCAAATGCCGGAGCTCGAATTAGTGTTTACCTAATGAGCATTGCCCTTTTTACGCTAATGGCAGTTTGCGATACCCTTACAAACATAAGCTCTACCCGGGGGGGGGGGGGGGAGCTTTAAGAGGTTTATGTAGTTTGCTTGAAGCATTGTTTATTGGTATATATAAATGTGATACTTAGAAGGCAATACAATACAGAGGTGTGACGGATAGACACAAGTTGGAGCAAATAAGACATATAATGGTGGAACAAATGAATTAGTTTCCACCTTTAATACAATGTGTACATACACACATATATATATTTATTTATTCATTATTATTATTTTTATTTTTATTTTCACAAACACATATATATCTGTCTATCTACACAATGTTACAATGTTATGTAATACCTGTATCAAGATGGTCTGGTGGAAATTCCGTATGATATAATATTTTTTATTTTATTTTAATATTTCGGGAACTCTTCCTTTCTTCAGAACCGTGCTCAACTCAAGTTGTTCCACCATTATATGTCTTATTTGCTCCAACTTGTGTCTATCCGTCACACCTCTGCATTGTGTTGCCTTCTAAGTATCACACACATATATATATATATATATAATATATATATATATATATATAATATATATATATATATATTATACTAAAGTTGAGTAAATCATCGTTTGTTTCCCTAAGGCTTTTTTTCCTATATATTTTAATTGCACAAAATACATGCAAAAATATTTCTTAGTTTTGGGATTGAGTTACGTTTGAAAACATTCCACTTTCCATGTTCTAATTAGCCGTAATTTGCAATTAACTTATTACATGACCCATCTCTTACTAGGTTTCTATTTATCACTTTCACGTTCTCCCACTGTAAGTTGTTTCGCTTCCCATCCTCTTATTCTATACAACATCTATCACTTTTACTTCTGACATACTTTATCTCTCCATATATATATATATATATATATATATATATACTAGCAAGACCCCTGTCCCGGTGTTGCCCAGGGGAAATATGGCACAAAGCAAGAACAATTTGGCAACAGAATATCCCCCCTCCCTCCAATATTTTAAAATCAATATTTTTAAATAATTATTTACTCTGTTGTTTAGAAGCAACAAAAATCGACTTTTCTAATTTATTTTGTGGGGTGGGTTTAGGTTCTCTCACCCCTACTTTTAAATAGGGGCTAAGCCCCCCCCCCCCCCATTTTAAAACTCACTTGGTAAAAGTGTGGAACAGTTAAAAGTCGAGAAATTGTAAAAAAAAAAACAAAAAAAAACAAATAAACTTATACCAAACGCTGTTTATTAGTAAAGAAAAAAAAACAATCCTGAAAACTTGATAAGCGAGTTTTTTGTTCAGTGAAAAGGAAACTTAGTTAACGTTTGTGTTTTTTTTTAAAATAAAACAAAACAAAGTTAATAATCGATTTTTTTAAAACAGTTACTTATGAAGACCCTAGGCGTTAGGCTAAGATGGGATTTTTATTAGAAGAAAAAAAAACTTGTTAAAAGTTAGTAACAGAGTTTTGGGTTTGTTTAAATCAAGTAATGCTGGTAAAAATATTAAAATATGATATAGAGTTGTATATGAGTAAAAAGCAGAATTTCTAGAAAAAAAAAACCTAACAAATTTAACTATTAACTTTTAAGCGGTCAGTGAGTATTCTGGAATACCGATGTTTGTTTAGTTTTTAAACGATTAAAAAGTAGCACACAGTGATTCTGATGGCGGTGGTAGTAGAAAAATAGTAGCGGGTGAAATTTATGCTACCTTCTCTTTGAATGGGAGAGTTCTGGAGAGCGGATGAAATATAATAAATATGCAATGAGAATGAATTTAATGCAGAATTTCTGGAAACACTCATGAGTGCTTTAGGTAATTGCTTAGCGGGACAGTTTAGCTTAGGAAGTAGGAAGTGGTCGGTTATTTTACTATAATGACTAGTTGCAGGGGGAAAAAAAAAATCAACATTATTTTATTATATAAATATATGTTTATTAGCAATCAAAGGTAATAAAGAAAAGAAAGAATTGAAAAACTGGAATAGTCAAAATGAAATATCATCACAAACCGTAATACTACTTAACTGAAGAGGATAAAAAGAGGCTAATTTTGGATTTTATTTTTTGTTGTTTTTTTTAATATTTAACTGGCTTTGCAAATTTAATTTTCCGGGTTCAAAATGTTTCCAGTGTGTATGTATTTAAAATGGCCTACATAAATGCTATTACGTCTCAGTACTGCTTGTACCTCATCGGGGCCAAAGTTTGTAATAAAAATAACTCGTCCAAAAAGTCAGAATCAGAGATTTCAAACAATCAAATTTTAAAATTAGTGGCAGCCGCTGTCCAGACATCGACACAATCACACGGCTTAAATCCATAACGGTGAGAAGAGGGTAAGGTGTCAAAACATGTCATTTTCTTTTCTACTTTAAACTCGACAATTCAAACTCTTCCCTTCAGAAATATATATATATATGAAGAAGAATGGAAAGGAATTAGAGAAGCAAAAGCCAAATCAAAATTCAATTCAATTGCTCAGAGCAAGGTATATTCCGCAAAAAGGCAATTTATTCAGGTTAAATTTTCCTTAAGCCAGGCTTTTCAAAGATCAAAATCTTATCAGAGGAAGTCGCTGGATTTTTCGACACCGGACCTTTTAGCAATCGGACATTTGCTTGCATTCGGGCAGAGTTTTGCCCTGCGTTTCCTTCCCTACAACTTTTATTTCATTTTTTCAAATTTTAAATCTTGGCCATTGCCATCTTATCTATCCCAGCGACTTCCTCTGATGATAAGATTTTGATCTTTGAAAAGTCTGGCTTAAGGAAAATTTAACCTGAATAAATTGCCTTTTTGCGGAATATACCTTGCTCCGAGCAATTGAATTGAATTTTGATTTGGCTTTTGCTTCTCTAATTCCTTTCCATTCTTCTTCATATCTACCTGCTCTATCCTGGATATTGAGCTGTATACTCTTCACAATAGGTTTTACCTTTCCTAAAAGTTCGCTTTTAGTACACCTCTTTATATATATATATATATATATATATATATATAAACTTTATACTAAAAAACAGCTCTACTTGTTATTGAGCACTTTTTATAAACACTGGAATTTCATTGGATTAACATCTAGGATACAAAAATGATACATGTACTATATATATATATATATATATGATAATTATGGGAATAATATTTCATCGATATTTAAAAAAAAAACAAAAAAAAACACTCATTCCACTTCATAAACACACTACATTTTGAATTCTAACGGCTATGGTTTGTTTGAAAAAAAAAAATATTCTTCACGTCACAAACACCACATATTTTCAAATATTGTACTTCTGTTATTTCTTCAAATCAGTAATCCTGAGAAAGTCTTAAAATAAAGATGAAACGTTGATCAATATATGAATAATTTTAGTTTTTCCTTTTCCATTATATATATATATATATATATATATATATATTAAAGCAGAGTGAGTATTTGTGTCCAATCTTGTTGTTCTTCAGCTTTGTGGAACCTTTTTCAGTACTCATCCCTCACTGCTCTGAGGTTCAGCTGGAAGAAGTTGAGGTGGTAGTGGAGAAAGTGAATCTTGAGTGACATTTGGCACCCCATATCCGCATAAGCTTGCAATAACTCAACACAATCTTGGTAAATTAGTGCCCATATGTTACCAAGGAAGTCATGGTCGACTGACTCAAATACTTCCCATGCCTTCACTTTCTTGAAGGTAAGAATCTCAAATCTCTTATCCTTTTACAGGTATAGCAAAGATGTCCTCCTTCAGCTTAGCAGAACTGAAAAAAGTGCACAGGTGCTGGAAGGCTGCACTATTCTTGTTCATGGCCTTCGCAACATTCTTAATTCATAGTAAACACATATTTATGTATTTTATTACTGAACCATTTAAATCTTTTGACTTAACATAAATCTAAAAATGTAGGTGATAAGTGAAAATGGGTATCATATCTGAAATCAGCACCAAAAAATGATGTTAGAAAACCTATTTTTAGGCTTGCTTCAATCTATCAAAGTTAATCTAATAAGAAATATTTGACTTATATTGTTCACTAACATTTGACTAAAAAGTTATTTTCAAAATTTGATTCATGCAAATATATATATATATATATATATTAGCGGAAAGCTGATGGTTTCCACTAAGCATGTTTTTTTTTAATTAAGACCTTTCGGTTTTCAGTATCGTAATAAATGTAAAACAAAATGAATAATTTCATTTAATATGATATAATTTCTTCCACTTCCAGTAGCAGATTCGTTAGCCCAGTTGGTAGAGCATAACATAACAACCACTGGCGTTCAGGTGTTGCACTTTTACTTGCAAAGTGTGTATAAAACCTTTATACACCCGTGTTGTGGTCGAACCAAAGTTGTTGATCATCTGTGGATACATAACCACTCAAGCGCCAATGTTCAGATTTTAATAAGGTTTATTTAAAATGGAGAAGAACAGTCATAGAAACAGGTTATTTTCGTATGCGTGAGAGAGAGAAAGATAAGCTGATAACCTGTTTTGCTACACCCTGATATGAGCACAACCTCTCATTTGAAAATTCAAATATTTCAGATTTGCATTAAATTTAATTCATAGTTATTAGACACTAATAAAGCAAGATTCTGTGAATTTCAATTTTTCTAGAGCCTTTAATTGTTAGACATTTTCTTGAATCAAAATCATGTAATGGATTTTGATCAAAATTCGAATAAGGATTATAGACATAAGATTTAGTAGCATTATATGTTGATTTTAATGTTCATAAGGAAACATAAAAGTGGTGCACTTCTAGTATGTATATATATATATAATGAGGATAAAATGCACAATATATCATAAGATAACAAATCGTGGAGACAGAGAGTATGAAAACAATTAAACACAGTAAGAAATAAAAATCCGATCAGAGATTTGACTGGTTACGTTCGGATCAATGAACTCCTTCAGAAAAAGTGAAGATGTGAAATTTATAAAAAAAAATAAAAACAGCACAATATAGGAAAGAAGACGTGAAACAATGTTTTGGCACATGCTTAACTATTTGAAAATATGTGGTGCGTTTGAAAAAGGAAAGAGAAAGAAAAGGAAAATAAAAAAAGAAAATAGCAGTAAAAATAAGCAATACTTAAGCCCTTCAAATCAATCCTACCCAAAAACTTCCACTACTTTCGATATATCGATGACACACTCCTTATCTACCCACATCATATAAGTCTCCCTGACATTGTCTACAAACTAACTAAAATTGAACACGCAATTTCATTCACCTCCGAAATAGAAACTCACCACGTCCTCAACTTTCTTGATATTACTCGGCACACTCCTTCCTAAGCCAGCATTTCTAAAACAAAATGTTCATCATGTCCGATGTTTTATATTAGTGAGACGGTCAGAAATATAAAATCCTGTACTTACAAACATAAACGGGACCTCAAACACAACAATTCCACTAATGCACGAGTCATACACAGAAGCACTTTTACCCACAATTTTGACCTTACATACTCCACCCTCCTCAAGACTGAATCCTCTCTCCTGCGCTGCAAGTACATTGAAAGTGCTCTCATCCTTCTTTCATCACCATCAAACGTAAATTAATGATTTAATAAATATTGCAGTTTATTCAATTTTTATTCTCATCACTTATCTACTTATACTATTGCTGTATCTCATATATCGAGCTTTGACTATTCAAGGTAGGATACAATTTTTATCTCTATTTTCTCACACGCACATATATATATATATATATATATATATATATGTGTGTAAGAGAATATAATCCAATTTTTTTTGTTGAAAACTTCTTAGACAGCTGTTTTGTCCATCTTAAATCACTTTTTTTTTTCTTGTTCATAAGAAAAAAAAATATGTTTAATCAGAAACACTGATATTGCAAAATTCTTAATTTTCCAATATCAGCATTTACGAGAGGCTCATTAGCCTCTCGTAAATGCTGATATTGGAAAATTAAGAATTTTGCAATATCAGTGTTTCTGATTAAACATATTTTTTTTTCTTATGAACAAGAAAAAAAAAAGTGATTTAAGATGGACAAAACAGCTGTCTAAGAAGTTTTCAACTCCATGCTGTTATTTTGATCCAAAATTTTAATAAAATTCCGGCTTACTGTGGGTGAAACTTGGGTACCTTTAATGTATAGTATACAAAAACCACTCACATATATATATATGATAATAAAGATTCTTAGTCAAGAGTAAAAGAAAGATCTTAATCTGTAAAAAAGGAAAATGGATGAATATCATTTCATGTTGAGTGCTCACTTACCATTTGACATGTGTAACACTTTGGCCATCTTTTTCATTACGCTATCTAATCTGGAATCAGCATTCTCTAAATCTCTGTGAAAATCCTCCAACATCCTGAAAAAAGAGAATCGAAGAAAAAGTAAAAGAAAATGGAACAAATTGACGATTGGAATAAAGTAAAAAAAAATTAAAAAATACACACATACACATCAAAGAAAGAAAAAAAAAAGAAAACTTATCCAAGTTCCATTACCAAATTCAAAATGTTCTCAAGTGAATGCGAAAGACTTGCTGAAGGCTGACAACATGACAGCTTTTCGCCTCGAGCTAAAAGGCCAAAATACCAGAATGAAGGATATGGAAGTTCTATTTATGAAGCAAGAACGCAGATAGCATTGAAATATTTACCATTAGTTCATTAACAAGACTGAGTCGACGTCTTGTTAGTGGAACAGACAGAAAATATTTCCTTTAGTTTCAGACTGTTAGAGTCTGATGGAAATGGCATCAGAGATCCCTATAACAAAAGCCAGTTTCGTAAGCCTTTTCACCTCACCTCTCTCAAGCCCGGCTAATCTGACCAACTGCGTGATCTTGTTCGCTTAAACGTTCATCTGCTCGCCAGCTTATTTGACCATGGTCAACTTCCCATATGCTGTGAATGCACTATCCGTAAACCTCTCTTTTAGCCGAGCCTGTATCTGCTCTCTGTCTATTTGTTGGTTCTTGTTCATCTTCAAGTAAGGGGCCAATGTATCCTCCTCCAGATACAATGGGAGCATGTTCGTCACATAATCCACCTTTTGATGTCATCAGCTTCACTTTCTTTTGTCATGCTATCAATTTTCCCTCGCCAATAAATGGTTTTATTATACAGCTACTTATAAGCAAGAAGAGGCTAATTTTGGATTTTATTTTTTTTTAATATTTAACTCGCTTTGCAAATTTACTTTTTCTGATTAAAATTTTTTTCCAATGTTGATGTATATAAAATGGCCTACATAAATGCTATTACGTTTTAGTACTGCTTGTACCTCATTGGGGCCAAAGTTTGTAATGAAAATAACTCGTCCAAAAGAGTCAGAATAAGAGATTTCAAACAATCAAATTTTACAATTAGTGGCAGTTGCTGTCCAGACATCAACACAGTCACACGGCTTAAATCCATAACGGTGAGAAGGGGGTAAGGTGTCAAAACATGTAATTTCTTTTCTACTTTCAACTCGACAATTCAAACTCCCCCCTCCCCTTCAGAAATACATATATATATATATATATATATATATATATATATATATATATATAAATTTATACTAAAAACCAGCTCTACTTGTTATTGAGCACTTTTTATAAACACTGGAATTTAATTGGATTAACATCTAGGAAAATGATACATGTACTATATAGGTCCCCAGATGCAGGAGAGTCTTCTACTCCAATAGCTTCTTTCCTCGAGCTGCCAGCCTTTGGAACTTCCTCCCTACTCCCTGTTTCCCCAACTGTACAGACATGCAGAAATTTAAAACTAATATGAATAAGCATCTCGCTGCACAGCTCCCAATTTAGGATGACCCCTAAAATTTCACCCTAATTCTCAGTAGCCCCTTGTATCTATAGTAGCAACTAAATTAAAAAAATAAGTCGAATTGTGCAATGGGAACACTCTAGCCGCACGCAAACGACGCTAGATGTGTGGTGTCCAAAACTTGTTGCAGATCATAATTTAGTCAGCTTTTTAAACAGCAGAAGACGCCAACAACTTTGCATAGTCACACGTTTTCGACCATCATCTTTGAAGTCAGACAGCCACAAGTTCGCTTCTGCATGCAGCCACTGTCTCTTTGCTAGTTGTGACCGCTCATCCTGTGGTCTCTCCACACCGTCGCCACAAATTCTTTACAAAGAGATTTCAGTATTATATAGCCCTTTATTGGGGGACTATTTTTCTTGTAGGCATGGGTTGAAGCTGTCTTCTGGATACTTTTCTCTCGGCTGGGTTCCTGACGTCTCACGGAAGACTGACAACAAAAGCAATTCCTTTTAACTTAAAACATATATTTTATTTACATAACTATGGATCTATTTCCTTAACCATGAGTTGTGTATGGCTGTTGTCAGTGAAGACAGGATGTCTAAACGCTCCTATCTAACATGATCTCACATTACGTTGTTTAATCACTAAAAGTTTGACAGACACTAATCTAACCTTACATCCTTCTATATCCCATAACTAAGTTAACCAATCTACTATCTATCAAGTGATATGTGAACTTGGGATCAAACTGTTAATAATCTAACATATAAAGTTATCTTGTCGGATTTTCAAAGTCAGACTCAAACAGCAATTGTATTTTGCTTCAATTTTTTTTCTGAAAATACTTATTCTGCCTACGAAAAAAACTGTTAAAGTGGAGATATTTTCTCTTACTCACTGAAACAGATTAAAGGAAAGTTATCATGTGCAATTATACAAGAAATAAATATATATTTCACAAAATAATTCGATTACAAAATTAAAGTCACTTAATTTCCGTTTCTTTGTAAACACATCAATCACTCCTGGACAATGGCAGATATATATACACACATACATACACAACAAAAATAATAAACGACCATCTGTTTAACAGATTTTATCAGTTAATTTTTTTGTTTCTATACAATTTGTTGTTAAATATTGTAAAACTGTCCAAAAATCTATCAGAATCTTAAATTAACTAAAAATAGGAACAGGAATATTACATAACCTCTTATTTAAATAAGAACTAAACCACAAGAAGTGAAATCTCATGATTGTCTCTTTTAGAGGCATGAAACCTGGTGTAATTTTGAGACATGTGAGCGAGTTGCAACTTTAAGCATTTATATGGCACAAGCGGTGAAATGGCAAAAGACACGAGAAGTTGGAAGACAATAAAATTAAACTAATGATAATGATGTCAGCTTTCTGGCTTACATTGACAGTGGCAACGTTCAAAATGTTGGTCTCTCCAGTCTAGGCTCCGAAGAAACCAATAAGTTGAAACGCTGGCACTCTCAGTGTAAGCAACAAAAAAGAAACTTATATATAAACTCTACTAATAACAATTCTAGTATTAAGGACTATCGGATCGGATTTATAACAACTTTATTACTAAACTACTAAAACTCTGTGGGTCCTGTTTGTCTGTTCCTTTGCATACTGGATGACGTCACAGAAGGTGATGTCATTGATTAAAAAATGAGGGGGATAACCGTGCACAATGGATGATATCATATAATGATGACCTCATCCATCTAATCAGGAAGAGAAAGGGGAACTTTTATGTAGACGAACGTTTAAACTCATGGGGTTTGCTATCATACCAAAACTCTAATAATCTTAATTGTTTGCTTTTTTTTTTGCTTTTTTTTAACATAGTTCACCCCAAACAAGGCAAGCCGCCACTGTAGACGTAAGGGGCTACTGAGAAAAGAAAAGGGGGGAAGGAAGGGGGGCGGTCAACCTAACTTGGGATCTGCGCAGCGAGATGTCTGTTTACATTAGTTTTAAATTTCTGCATGTCTGTTCTGTCGGGGAAACAGGAGGCTGGGAGAGAGTTCCAGATGCCAGCAGTACGAGAAAAGAAGCTATTTGAGTAGAAGGCTCTCCGATATCTGGGGACCTCCACAGTGAATGAATGAGATTTAGTTGATTGTCGAGTTAGTCTAGGGAATTTACGTCGAGGAGGCACCAGAGTAGCCAATTCATCGGAGCATAATCCATTGAAGTATTTGTAAAACAAGCACAAGGATGCCACATTGCGGCGATGGGACAGAGGCTGAAGCTTGGTTGACAGTGAGGGTCCAATTAGGTTGGCGATTCTTTTTTGGACCTTGTCAAGAAGGGAGAAACTAGTAGATGATGCACCAGCCCCAATGTGACAACAATACTCCATGCATGGACGAATGGTGGCTTTGTAGAGATACAGAATAATGTCAGATGTGAGGAGTTTACTAGCACGGTAGAGGGAGCCAACCTTCTTTGCGGCAGCCTTGGCAATGTCTTCAATGTATTTGTTCCAATTCATGTTACCTGTGAAGGTTAGGCCGAGGAGTTTGAATGATGAACTCTCAGGTAGGGTGTTATTTGCCATAACAATCGGTGGTTGAATAGGTTCCTTGTAGTTATTGAAGGAAAGGAGCTTTGTCTTTGCAGCATTAAAAGTTACCAACCATTTATGACCCCAATCCACTACAGCCTGGAGGTAATTTTCTAAAGATTCAGACATTGCCTTGGATATGATCGCGTCTGTTTTACCAACATGGCGAGAGTAAAGTGTGGTGTCGTCAGCAAATAAACCAATCTCAGACTCCACGTCATCAGGGAGATCGTTTATGAAGATCAGGAACAGTAAAGGTCCAAGGATAGATCCCTGGGGTACACCAGCATTTATGTCATGTTGCTTAGATGAATGGCCATATACTAAATGTTTTAGATGGTGGGGGACGGAGACGACCGAGACAAGAAGTAGTGGGAAGTGCGGAATAGAGGGAGGGTGAATAACAGGAGCTATAAATAAAGGATGTAAATAAAGAAGAAAAGGAAAAGACTAAATTAATAGTAGCAGCAGCAGCAGCTGGGACAGAAGAAGGTGAAATAAATAAATAACGTAAATAAAGAAGAGACGGGAAAGACTAACAATAGTAGTAGTAGTAGCAACAGCAAGAACATAAGAGGGCAAAGTAAATAAATAAATAACGTATATAAAAGTAGAGAAGGAAAACTGTAAAATTAAAAATATTATAAAAATGGTAATATAGATTGGGAGCAGGAGTACACAGGGGTTCTTATTTATTACCGGATAATGTCAGGTGCGATTTCTAGTATATATCTAAAACAAAAACAAAAACGGTGACGAAAGAAATATATTTTATTATCCATAAGCAAACACTTATAATAATTGAACACGCACAATAATAATTGTTTGGAGAATATTACATGTACTAAAAGTGTACTTTTTTTTCTTTTTTTTTTTTTGATTGTGCTGTAATAATTGGATATAAACGAATTGTGTGGCTGGCAGAAAAACAGAAAAATAAAAACAAAATAAAACAGGAGAAAATGAACAAAAATTACTTCAGAGAAAAAAAACGTTTTCTGTGACATGTTTCTTTTTTTTCCAACCGTAAGCAAAATTTATTTTCCGTGTCCATTGGAAATGCGGATTACGAAAAGACCGAAGAGGAAAGAAAGATAAAAAGGAAATTAAGCAAAAATAATATTAAGAGAACAAAGAAAAAAAAATGGGAGTGGCAACCAAGCACAATTTCTATCTTAATAAAATTGTGCGATAAAAATGGATGTGAGAGAAACGAGGATAAATAAAGACTTGGACAGAGATAGATTAGTTTAGAAGTGAATTTCCTAAAGCCATCCAACGCATGTAAAACGGACGTTAAACCAAATATGATAATGATCATGATGTCTCTTCTTTATTACATAGATTTAACAATAAATGTCTAGCTACACTGAAGAGTCGTGAAACGTAGAAACAGCTGTCTGTGGATGACTATATATATATATATATATATAATTAGACGACCCTTGACCTGTAGGGTCAACGTTGGTACACTGTACATTAGTGTATACATTTAGTGCAGGGGCGGGCAATCTCCGGCCCACGAAGGCTTAGCGTCCGGCCTGCCACCCTGCTATGCTTTAATATTGCAATCCGGCCCGCGGACCTCCCAGTAAAACTCATATCATTTTGTGACATAGACGTAAAAGTAGGTTTCAATTAAGACTTACAGTGGGATAAAAATGTATAAATATCAGCGAGCGATGATGTATGTATATTTCATTTTTCTTTAACTATTAATTTCAAATCCTTGGCCTGAGAGAAAAATAGAGAAAGAGAAAGGCAAAGAGGAAACGAGAGACGATGAAAGGGCATAAAACAGAGAACTTATGTGAGGTGTGTCAAAACGAATGCTGGATCAACTTGCTACTTCCCCGTCATTATTTTTTATCATTCCAAAACGGCTCTTCGTCGGCGCCTTTTATAACATCACATACAGAAGTCTCTTGAGAAAAAATATCAGATTTGTAGAGTGTTCAATGCAATTTTTGTACAATTTGTTCATGTAAACAAAATATAGTAATTCTGAGATTTCGTTTTTCACTTCGGCCCGTGACCTCCTTCCAAAAGTCTCATCTGGCCCTCACTCTAAAAAGGTTGCCCGCCCCTGATTTAGTGCCTTTAACTGATTGTGAAGGTAAATAGACATTTTATTTCATTTGTTAATCATCGCCAAACATATGCTGCTACTGCTACTCTCCTTTTTCTTTTCTTCTTTATTTAAGTTATTTATTTATGGCATCCTTTTATTCTTCTTTACTACTACTACTACTACCCTTTTCTTTATTTACTTCGATTCTTTACATCATCCTCTTACTCTTTTCTGACACTCCAGCCACTACTATCACTCCCTCTATTCCACTACACAAATCACTTGTCTTATTCGCCCTTCCTTCCAACATCTAAAATATTCAATATGCAAGCAAATAAGCATGATAATTAAAATTTTACTATCATATACATTTTTTCTAAAGTAGATAGTCTTTTGACGAAAGCTTATAATTCTGAGGTAATGTTTTTTTTTTACTAATAAGTCACCACTTATCAAGACCCAAAAAAACTCGAGGATAAGGGTTAATAAGATGACTAGATTGACAGTTGAATTATGATGGATACTATTAGAGGATTGAAACTCTCCACACACCACCCATTCAATACAACAGCTGACTCGGAAAACAGCAATTCTTCCCCTTTTGTCACAAACATCACTCATGGAATGTAAGGACTAAAGGATAAAATAATGGGAAACAAGATGATGAGGCTGGTGAAAGTAAACTCAAGGTCTACTCTGCACCAAATATGGATAGCCGTTGGTCCACATAGAGTTCACCCACCCTTTGACAGCTGCTGTTTTTAGTGTTGTTGAATGTCAACACATTAAACTCAACAGACAAGCCTTGGTTTGTCTGATGGGGGTGTCAGTTTAATTGACGACAGCTCGACCATGGAGCAGGTAGTACTAGTTCCCATGGTACTAGTAGCAAGTAAGAATGTAAACATGTGCATTGCTGCATGTTGAGTGGGGTGCATGGTTGCAATGCATGCAAACGACAGGTCGGTGATGAGAAAATGTTTGGCTTGGGATTTGACCAACCACATTTTGATTTCTCCATTTGGAAAAGTTATTGCCTCTTTAAACAAAGGTTCATGCTGATAAATCAAACTACTTGAAGTCTTAGAGAAATTAGTGTCTGCTTCAGATACGAGACCTCATGGTCAGTAAGTTTTTATGTCCAGTGATAAAACAGCTTAGCTTTTTCAAGTGGGCTGGCTGTGTTGTCTACCCCAAATTTATTCGAACAGTAAGGGGTCGGTTGGGTTTTGTGGGTCTCAGAGACAAATGGGCCTTAAGCAGATGGACTGTTTGTGCTTGGTTGGAAGACTTTTTTTGATTCAGTCAGGCCCAGAGCTCTGATTGCAAATCTGCCGTTCGGTAAAAAAAATAAAACAAGTATCATCATAAGCTCTCAAAATAAAACATTATTTAAAACTGAAGTTGGGATTTTGTTCTAAAAGAAAATCCTTTAGTTACAGCAGCAACTGAGACTACATAATTGTCAGTGTCAAAATCAAGCACTGAATTCGTATGAAGACAATGAGCAGATGATATGGGCCTGTGCAGTGAACGTACACAAACACAGGTTCACTAGAAAGCAGACAAGACCTGACATTAGAGATTTGGTTTATACAATTGAAAGATCTGTGCAGTTTGTATTTGGTCAATTGCCAAGTTCAGAACTGGAGGTTAATGAATTTGGAACCAATGAAGTCTCAATTGATCTGCGTAGATGTGTGTGTGCAGGTCTAAAATTATCTGCAATATAGGATCACAACCCTCTGCACATGTCTTAAGTGATCTATGCATGTGAACGTCTGCATGTGCATAATCAATACAAAAATAAAATACAAAAAAACAAGGTGTTGAATCAGTTGTGTGTGTGTGGAGTGGGGGGGGGGTGGAAGCCAACAACATTTAATAGATTCTAATTAGGAATTACTCCATTCTTTGTAAACCGGAATATTCTAAACTATCCTGGAGGAGAAAGCATATAAAAAATATTCATTGATCGTATTCCTCAGAAATTTGACTTAAACATATTGTAGTTTGATGATGAAGGAGGGAGAGTGATGGAAAGCCAATGGAAGAACTGTGGAAAGAATGGCAACATTCTCACAAATGAGGGAGAGAAATGATTCATTAGAAGAACCATAAAGATTTCTTGTGGTCGCTATCATCGTTGTTCTTTGTATGGGTGGGGTTTTCCCCTATTAAGCGACGCCCCCCCCCTCCCCCATGAGGAAGTGATACAAGATTAGTTTAACGTGGGTGAAATCCAGATCCTCAAAAAGGGGCACTCTGGATGAGGACAAAAATTAAAATTGCCCCAGTCAAGAAAGACTATTTTCGAAAAAAAAAAAACAAACTTTTTTTATTTTTTAATTTTTTTTTTTACTTATGATTAACCACTTATCAGGGCTAAAGGCCACTCAAGGATGAGGGTTAATCAGACGGATTGATTGACAGTTGAATGATCATGAATACTATGAGAGGACTGAAAATAATGAATTGCATCAATAAAATTTGATGACTTATGATAAGTTTTTTTTATATTAGATTTGAAAATGACCCAGCCCTCAAGGAAGCAACCTTGTGGTCACATGTTCCAAGATAGGAAGTTCCCTTCTTCTGACAGAACAAATATTAGACTTTGATCCCAGCCTGAAGCAAGCCGCATTTTAATTAGTTGTTAGAATTCAAATTAGTTTACATACGTACATGATATCAATAGGCTAATATTTTTTTAATTGTAAATATAATCGTTTATATGAAATCAGACACCGATAGATCTATGTAGAAATTATTGTTTATTAATTTTGTAAGCGACTGGTGCTTTTTAGGTCATAAATGAGAAATGCCTCTAGTCTGACAAAGTTTCTAGCCAGAAAACTGCAGTGAAATGCATTAATTTGTTGCAAAGAACATAGTAGAAATGAAGAAGACAAATTTTCTAGAATTGAATACATTGCTATACGGGTCTAACTTTGAGAATCCGACTGATTTTCTTTTATATACTAGGACATGTGTTACATGGAGAGAAATGATATGAGAATGACACGATGGATGTGTAATGTGAGTCTTAAAGGCAGGCTTAATTCTGATGACCTAGGATGAAGATTTAATCTGAACAGGAGGATGTGTGCAGAACACGAGACTTTAATGGTACGGTCATGTTGAAAGAATGGATGAGAGTTCTAGGGTTAGTAGATGTAGAACAGTTGAGGTAGCAGAGTCAGTTCGCAAGGGCAGGCCGAGGAAACCATGGGAGGAAGTGATAAAAGGGACTTGAGAGAAAGAGGGATAAGTAAAGACCTGGCCAGAGATAGGTTAGATTTGAAGTCAATTTCTTAAAACAGCTCAACACATGCCAGCATGTTAAACCGATGATGATGACGAGATGGAAGAAAAAAGAAAGATAGATTTTTTCAAATCTAATTGTTTTTTAGATTAAGTTTATCAAATCTTTCTTGGCAATACATTTCCAGGAGAGATATTAAAAAACTGTTTCATATTTAGAAATCCCATTATTTTTTTATATCTTTATTAAATCTTACCTTCATTCTTCTCTCTCTGATCCTTAGCAACAACTCCTTTTTATTCAAAAAGATATTCTACACTTGGGAACATGTTGAACAGTTGACAACCAAGATGGCAACAAGATTCTAAATGCTTACCTACAAAGAGCGGCTTCAAAGACCAAATCTGTTCTCACTTGAGCATCCAAGGATGTGAGGGGATCTAATTCTGGCATACAACAACATCAACAGGAATCCTTTCGAGGAGTTTTTCACCCCAGCGCAAAGTCATGATCTCTGTGAGCACCCTCAGAAAAATGTACCATCATCACTTTCATCTCAACAGAAAAAAGGGAGAATTCGCTATTTGTGTTTTTGTTCTGTGGAACAGTTTGCCAGAGGAGGCCGCGTGACGATGCTTACCATATCCAAGTTTAAAGCAATCTTGGGCAAACATTTAGACTGAATATGGATGTAAATATTTTCTCTCTTTTTATATGGCTTGCTGCACTTTGCTATCTTTTGTCAATAAATTTAATTAGATTTTTATAATTGAGATAACCCTATAATTTATAATCCTAGTGGCTGAGCAGTCTGTGTTCTGGTTGCCTAAATGGTCACATGATTTGCAACACTTCATTTTGCTCCTTACTTTTGCTAGATGGTAGGTTAGAAAAACCCAATCCGATCTAGTGGCTAGTCACAACATGCCCTTGGGAAAAAAAAGAAGCTCATCTCGATTCTACCCTTATCTTTCTTTGATAAAACAATTGGCTTGGCTTTGATTTCTCTATTTAGCAGCAAAGCACATCTGTAACAATATTAGAGACGGATGTGATAGCATAGGATTAGTATGGTTAATTTCCACGTATGGCTAAAAATTAGTAACTTGTAGATGCTAGAAGGCGGTTGCTGAGAGTCAATCATACCAAGGAAACAAAAGGCTTGATCACTGCTTCATGTTACTAAATATTAGGTTTTAGGTGCTAGCAGCAACTCAAAACTTGATGTGAATATACTGGTTTTGTATCTCTGTCTCAAGAAAGGCGATTAGAATTCCCCCTTGGTATATTCCCAACAGAAGTTAGACTCTGCGATGGATGGCGGAGCACAGAACCAGTGAATAATTCTACTTTTTTTGATGGAAAAACAATTTTTTATTAAACCCAAAAGGGTATGTGAAGTGCTCTTTAGCCTTGGCAGGTCATCACCTAGAGATAGTTTCTCGATAAAACCACTGATCCCAATCACCTCACTGAGTAGGCATCAGGAATACAAATATTGCCTCAAATAAGGAAATGGCTTCCTAAGATTTTTCATACTTTTTAATTTAGTCACTTAGCTTTCTAATTTGAAACAAAAATCTGCCAATTAATGTTTTTTAAATTTGATTAATTGAACTCTTTTTTTTTTTTTAAAAAAGCCCACTTTAAAACTTTGTTGAATTCTAAGTAATGTTACTTTTGACTAAAGTAAGGTAGAATAAAGTTAACTAAGAATAATACGATGGATGTGTAATGTGAGTTTTAAACAAACGTGGACATGCCTACAAGGCCAGAAAATGGCAAAGCTCCCACGACTTTCAAAAACATTTTTTTCATGCTCAGAATTGCTGAAGCACGGAGCAAACTGCCTGCATCAGTTGTTTGTTGCCAAAACACTGCATCCTTTAAAACCCTCACGCTTCCCGAAATTCGCCAGTACTACACCTAATGTCCGTACTCCATACACAAGTAAATCTGTTTCTGCACACTTGATGAGTTGGAATACATCTGAGCATTGTACACAATCATTTCATCATTATTAAAACTATTCATTTCACCTAAGTTTAAATCAAGTCGATTCGGTTCAGTTGCACATTAATACTACTGGAAAAGGTATTAACCCCTAATCCCCCCTCCCAGTTACGGGTAAAATAGTCAATTGTGTTCAAGTATTTGTATGTAATGCATCATTTACAATAGGTATTGTGGTTCGACATTAAATATCCTGAACAAAATGTGTAATATGATGGGGTGTTCTTGGATCCCCACGGTGCATTCTCCTCGATCCCCATGGTTCGTCCACTTCGTTATCGGGATCCACTGGTCAGGTTTTGGTGCTGATGTGGCAATCAAGGTTTGCATCTCCTCTTCTCTCCATCGCTGTTTTCTTCTTCTCGATAACCACTAAACAGCTACCCAAAAGCTTAACCGTACTCTCTGATGGCTAAGACGAAAGAGACTAGATTCTCTCTACCAATTTGCCACACCTGCTTACTGTGCCAGTGACGTCACAGTCAGGACATGTAGCCTTCTTCTAATCTAAAATGGAAAATTCCACTATCTAATTTTTAACCCTATGTGGAAATTAACCATACTAATCCTATTTTTACACACCTGTCTCTAATATTATTACAGAAACCATACATCAAAATGTAACACAGCAATTACAGACATATTGATATTGTAAAAACTGGATACATATGTGCTTTGCTGCTAAATAGAGAAATCAAAGACAAGACAATTTTTCCTATTTTTTTCTTCTTTTTTTCATTTATTACCAACGTCATATTTTATTCTCCCGCACCCCACCCCCTTTTCTTCCTTCTATTCAATGTCAATTACCGTTGTGTTTCGTAATAGGCTATTCCCCAATCAACATGCTTCAAGAAAGGCATCTCTCATGTTCAAGCGCTAACTCCCACCCCAAAAAATATAAATTTCTTCATCATTAACAAGACTTTCTTCCCACCTAATATTTTTTGACAGCCAAATTAAGATAATTGATCAGGTGTGACAAAATAAATCAATAAAAAATATAATGTGGCAAAAAAATATAAATATAAAAAAAAATGTTTTGTTTTTGTTTTGATATAATGTAAACATCTAAATTTGAAATTTGAATAAGGGTCGAAGCCTGGAAAAAGGATTGATTCTTCACGGACACTTTGAACTACTTTATTAAGACATTTTTCTGTGACAATCAGCCTGTGTCTAAATAGTCAAACAATATTCTATTAGAAATTAAAAGGGTGGAGTAGGGTGGGGTGGCTGTGTGATATCCAGGCTCTAATTGGATTGGAAATGTCAGATCAATTTGATGAATCAATTCAAATTAATCATCATATTCGGTTTAAGGTTTGTTTTATATGCTGGTATGTGTTGGACGGCTTTTAGAAAATGACTTCCAAACAAACATATCTCTGGCCAAGTCTTTATTTATTCCTCTTTCTTTCAAGTTCATCCTTATCACTTCCTCTCATGTTTCCTTGGCCTTCCTATTCCAACTAACCCTGCAACCTCAACTGTTCTACATCTACTAAACCAAGCATTCTCATCCATTCTATCAATGTGACCATACTAGAGAGGTCTGCTGTTCTGCACACATCTCTCTATACTGTCCAGATTTAATCTTCCTCTGGGGTCATCAGATCTAAGCCCATTTTTAAGACTCACATTACACATCCATTGTACCATTGTCATATAATTTCTCTGAAAACAATAAAGTTAATGTTGGAAATAAAAATAAAGTGTAGATGATTTTAACGTAATAAACAAAACAAAATCACTAAGAATTTAATTAAAACCTTTTTTCTAAATCTAAAATAAAAAATCTTTGTGGTTTCTTCCTACAAAATCAATGTTTGATTCTGGTTCACCAGTTTTTTTTCATAGAATGTTGGTCCATGTTGTTAACAACAAAAATGCATTTTCATTTAATGTTTTCTAAAAATAATTCATCCGCTTCGGAAGATTTTAAAAATGGACACCATCATAAATAATGGTCCAGATTACAGTAGCAACAGCCAGTATAAATACTTCGGCAAGACAGCCGAAATATTTCAGTTGGAAGAGTGTCAGACTGAAGATCTAAATGTCCCGGTTTCAATCAGGAATCTTGGCATCTATTTGTTTTCTTTTTTGTTGAAAATCTATTATTATTTACATCTACATTATTTACAGCAAAAATGCTATTTACATTCTGTATTATTTGATAAATACAGATTAAAAAATATTACCGTAACAATAAATAATTATAGTTTTAGAACAATTTGGTTCAATTAATAATTTAATAACCAAATGATACTGTAATAATTAAATTTAACTTTATTTAAAAACAAAATATAGTATTAAAAAAAACAAACAAAAAACCTTGGTATACTTAAAAAAACAAATAAAAAAAAAAAAATTAAAATTAAAAAAAAATTAAAGTAAAAACACTCCCGTACAACGCCGGGTAGGTAAAGCTAGTAATATATAATATAATTATATCTCCATCTAGCAATTATTAACAATTTCCAACAGTGAAAAAAAAAGGGGGGAAAATAGTCAACAAATAACTTATCGCAATCAATAAACATTACTTTTCTACCTACCTGCCTATTTTTTTTGTGTTTTAAAGTATTTTAAAGCGCTTTTATTTACATGTTTTATCGCTGCCTTCTCAGTCTTGTAAACCTGCCGGATTCAAAAATGGCGCTGAAGGTTAATCGATGTTAAAATTCAAGGTCGTAGAATAACTAAAAAATCGACAATTAAACAAAAATACAGCTAATAACTGTCACCAATCAGTCAAAAATTTAATTTTCAACAGATCTGTATATTTTTATGACCTGTATTTTTGTTTAATTTTCGATTTGTTGTTCTATGACCTCGAATGTCAAAGCTCATACAAGATCACACCTCTTACTGGTGAAATGATCACCAAGGCCAATAAAACTGGACGTTTATGAGTGAAATTGGTGAACAAGTCAGACCAAATATGGTTGTATTGTAGAAATGATTGTGAATTTTATTAACGATTTTTTTTTGGAGAGTGTTACCCAATATATATATATATATATATATATATAAACGACAAAAAAAATTGTCTGTTTTTCATGCTTTCTTCATATGAAGCAAGCTTTAAAACACATACTAAACTCAAGTACCCTACAGATTGTTTATAGAAAATTTGCCAGAGTGTGGCATTCTGATCTACTACACAAACTTCAGGATTATAGTATTGGTGGTGAGGTTCTTGACATTATTAGGTCTTTTCTTTCTGATCGAAGCTTGTGAGTAACTTTGGACGGTGTCTCTTAATTCTCTTTTCCTATATTATTAGTGTTCCTCATGGCTCTATTTTAGACCCAACACTGTTTCGTCTCTATATAAATGATCTTCCAGAGAATATTATTCAGAAAATTAACATTTATGCTGATGATACCACTTTCTATTCTGGTGTTGCTTCTTGCCCATCTCCTTCGGATCAGTTGAAATATTCAGCCGATCTAGAAGTTGACATTATCAAGTTCCCTCTTATGATTTTGTCCAGACCATCAGTTGCCGGAAAATCAATTCTCCTTAATTTTTTATTTTTAAATATGTTTTTATTATCTGCTAATTAATTCTCTTTTTAGTGTCTGATCTGAAAGAATCATTAAAATCTTATTGGCAACTCATTTTTTTAGTGTCTGATCTGAAAGAATCATTAAAAGCTTATTGGCAACTCATTATTTGTTTTTAGTGTCTGATCTCAAAGAATCATTAAAATCTTATTGGCAACTCATTTTTTTTTTAGTGTCTGATCTGAAAGAATCATTAAAATCTTATTGGCAACTCATTTTTTTTAGTGTCTGATCTGAAAGAATCATTAAAATCTTATTGGCAACTCATTTTTTTTTAGTGTCTGATCTGAAAGAATCATTAAAATCTTATTGGCAACTTATTTTTTTTTTAGTGTCTGATCTGAAAGAATCATTAAAATCTTATTGGCAACTCATTATTTTTTTTTAGTGTCTGATCTGAAAGAATCATTAAAATCTTATTGGCAACTCATTTTTTTTAGTGTCTGATCTGAAAGAATCATTAAAATCTTATTGGCAACTCAGTTAATTTGATATGAGACATCATCTATACAATAATACGCTCAGGCATTCCATGAAATGAGAGCGTCCGATCAGCAAAGATGATGATTGGTGATTAATCTGATGTCACTAAGGTAAACAATTTAGACTTTACTCATTTTAAAATGAATTATTCCAAAATCACCTTATGTCATATCGTAGACTAAAACAGTACAATTTTTAATAAATACATTTCAAAAAATGACATTCGTTTTATTAATTTTAGAATATTTAGCTGACAATTATTTTTACGTAAGAAGACAGGGAATATTTATTATTTTAAAAATAATTAAATTGCAACAATTTTAAATAAATAAATAAAGAAAAGACATATTTGTTTTATTTAAAGAATATTTAGAATAATGACAATTATTTTTACAGAAAAAGTAATTTCTTCTTAATAGTATTGACCCTGACGAACATTTATTATTTCAAAAGAAATATTATTAACAGTAAATTATACAGATTAATGTAGAACACACTGTGAAATTTTCACGGGATCCTGCTATTTTAAATGAATAGTGTTTTTTCTTGTTTTTTTTTTAACAAAGAGAAAACAGAAACCACCACTTTATCAAGGCCGAGGCCACCCGTGGACAAGTGTTAATGTGATTTCTATTTATCCCCTCTCCAGGAGATTAGACACAAGTGTCATGTGGGTTTGATGGAAGCGTTTTCAGTGGAATAACTTGGATTTGAACCTGGCACACCCAGGTTCTCAGTCCGCGTCGATACCAACTGTGCCATCCCCAATGAATAGTGTTCACTGTTCACACGGAATTTGCACATTAATTGTGTTATTTTTTTTTTATATAATAGACGGGGAAGGTCGGGTAGCCTTACTTGTATATCATCTACATGTGAGATAGATAAAAACTGTGACAGGATCACAGGTAAAATAAGCCTGATCCTGGTTTTGCCACATAACTAACAACACCATGAACAAAATGAAACCAAACAAATATAAAAGTTGTGGGGCTCAGAAGAAAGATCTGAGCATCATAATCAGCAGAGGCTTCTTTGATAACTAACATTGGGGATCTAGTCAGCATCCTGCAAATGCTGGCCCTTCTTATTTCAGGTAGCAGAATACAACAAACCAAATCCAGGTAAATAAATATAATTAGCACACACCAAAGACCACACATGGGAAGTCATAGACCACAAAGGAAATTAGACTAGTACTGGAGTGCTATTTCAAAAGCAACCTCCACACAAAGAGGCTCCTTTACACATATAGAATATAATCCCGAAGTTATGTCATTGATTTTCCAAACATCCTGTATAATACATGAGGAAGGTCGGGTAGCCTTACTGGTGTATAATGGAACAGATAAACACTATCTCTGTGACAAGATCACAGATAACATAAGTCTGGGTCTGGTGTATCCACATACACCAACAACACTATCAAAAAATGACACCAAATAAATATAAAAGTCGTGGGGCTCTGAAGAAAGATCTGAGTGTCATGATCGTTAGGGGCTTCTTCAATAGGCAATATGAGGGACCTGATCGGCAGCCTACTAATGTTGGTCGTTTTTCATCTTCGGGTAGCCCTGCTGGTATAGTATATAATGGTATTAAATAAATGGATTTAACCCTTTGAATCCTGAACTCTCGAATGTAATTTAGCCAAAGCTAATTAGACAAAAGCACATATATAAAAAAAGAAAAACTTCCATACATAATATATTGACCAAAGATCAGATGGAACAAGCTTCATGCTTGGCCTCGTTCGTTCCGTTACTAGGCGATAAGCTTACAAAGGCCGCATGAAAAATTAACCACACAACATTAGCAGTTACAAAATAGGTCACTCATATTGAATGAAAGAGATGAGGAGGGAAGGTGGAAAGGGAAAATAAAAATTACTAGTTAAAAAACAAACACTAAAATTTCTGTTATTCTTGTGAATAACTTTACCGATAAAAAAGAAATAAATGTTGGATTGTAATAAAGTGATACAACACAAGTAATTATATCAACGCGAATGAGAAAATCAATATTTAGCATTCAAGAGGAGTTTCCCTTTCAATTAGCGAAGACTTCAAAAGAGTAATCTGTATATTGAGGGTAAATAATTGCAGTATGAAAGTTTGCAAGACTAATACAATAATATAAATGAGGGGTCACCAAACTACAACCTGCAAGCTGAATCCGGCCTGCCAGATAGGTCTGGCCCTCAGGTAAACATTTTTTAGCAATAAACATTTTCTCATAATGCCCTGTGAGCTATGCTGACTACATCTCTATAGAAGTGTAAGACCCCCTCCTCTCTCAACTGGGCCATCTGTTAGCCGTGGATGGTAACTCATGACACCTAAGGATGGGACCCTAGTGGCTGAGCAGTCCGTGTCCTGGTTGCCTAAATGGTCATATAGTTTGTAATACTTTACTTTGGTCCTTACTTAGTATAGCCGAGAGGTCTGAGAGGCCTAATTCGACCAAGTGACAGGTCATGACATGTCCTTACAACAGAAAAACAATTTAATCCCGATTGTACTATTAAACCTGAAATTTCTTTGATCAATCATCCATCTTCTCTGTCACTTTTAAAAAGACATTGATTGATGGTCAATTATGCCAAGGAAACAAAAGGCTTGCTCACTACTTCATGTTACTAAATATAAGTTTTTCGGTACTAAATCGGAAACTAGCAGTGAATCCAAATTGTATACAGCCCGAGTATACAGGTTGTATATCTTTGAACCAAGGCGATTGGACTCCCCTCCCCGTTATATTTCCAACAGAAGTTAGACTCGACAGTGTTTAGCAGAGCATAAAACCAGTTAATAATTAAAATCAAGATATAATGATATTAAACCCTATGTCTAGAATCCTTATTCCAATTATTCTAGGAGAGTAGAAAGTGGATCATGGGTTTACTTTCGGCAGCCTCGTAACTTTCTTCTCTTATTTTGTCCTTTAGTCCTCACATTCTATGAGTGATGTTTCTGACAAAGGGGGAAGAATTGTTGTTTTCTGGGTCAGAATCTATCCATCTAACACTTATCATTGGCTAGTTTTTGACCTTGAAGAAGTATATTTTTTAGCTCCTGACATCAAGTAGCTTCATGTCTTGTCTGGAGCGATTTCCATTAAAAAAAAAAAAAAAAAATTGGATCAAAATTCGTTACATGATTTTGATTCTTGTTTGGTTTGTTTTACAGCATATCAACCTCTTATGGGTCATTTAATGTCGAAACATTAGTTTTAGTATGGTGAAAAGTTTTTCATGCTTCAAGTTCTTTATATGTTCAAGTATTTATTTATGGTGTTTGGTTGAGTGAAAGGGGGAGAGAAAATTGTTTTTTGTTTTGAATTTTGCAGAACATGATTGAGTTTTGCAAAAATAAAAATCAATGTTTGGTGCATTTTGAGTGAGGAAGCCAATATGTTCAGACAGCCTGATCTGGTAGCACCAGTTTGATTCTAGAAAATGTCTCAAATTTAATCAGAGAATCTTGCTTGATCGGTGTCTAATGACTATAGATCAAATTTAATGCAAATCTGAAATATTTCAACTTTTCAAATTTGAGCTTGTGCCCATATTATGCCCCCTAAAAACTTTTTAAAATACTCCAAATAAACTGAAATTTTGGGAATATTTATTAATTGATGTCTAATAGCCATTGTTAAGATTTCACAAAAATTAGAGGTATCTGAATTTTCATCCCCTCTTTGCCCCTTTTGCATAAAAATTAATTAAACTAAATATAGCCTACATTATAACCCCTTATGCCTAGCAGATGTGTTCCAAAATTCATACCGATTTGTTAATTAGTTTAGGAATGAATCCTGTACATACAAATATGTAAGCATACACACGTAACTTTATATAAATAGAGACAATGTCTGTCGACCTTTGATTATCTGTTTCTACAACCAATCTGGACAAGCATTTAGCATTGGTGGCCTCGGTCAAGGAGGCATGAAAGAAGGTCTGGTTTTAAAGAATTATTCAGAGTCGGTCGCTCGATCGATATAAAATAATGCATGATTATGCCACAAATGTATTTACATTTAAATAAACAAAACATATTACTAACCATTAGCAAGCAAAGATCACAAATTATTGCCGAAAAATGAGTTAAACCTGGTATATCAGTAATTTCCTCACCCAAAATTTGATGAATGTGTTCCAACGCTTCCTCACCAATGGTAAGGATGGTGATAACAGGGTTCTGGTGAAAATCCAGAAGGAGCCAACATCAGGATCCGTCGTCCTCTGGTTGTCCTTGCCTCTGCATGTGGCAAGCATGGACGTGTCAGGCATGGAAACACAAATCCATGGAATGAGGATTACAATATTGCTTCTGCACATGTGAAATCGTCATTTCTTTGTGTTTTGGGCCAAACCTTCCCCGACTTCATATGTAACCGCTAGGCCTTGCTGCTCTGGGTGTCGATGATAGAAACGCACAATCTTGCAGGTATAATGAGTAGTTACAGCCAACACAGTGGTCTTCATGCAGACTAAATAGTCCAAAGCATGATCTTCGTGGACTCAGTGCAGAAGTCTAACAGTAGCAGCCCCCTAAAGTTCGAGCTTTCTTCATTGTGGTAGAGGTGGCTGCAACATGGTAATGTCAGAGTTACCCGGCTAACAGAGCTCTGGTAGAAATCCAGGATTTGTCGTCCTCTAGTTGTCTCTGCATGTGGCAAACTAAGACGTGTATGTTGCGGAATCGCAAATCAATGGAGTGAAAGTGGTGACGTTGCTTCTGCGCCATTTCTTTGTGTGTTCTACGTGAAACTTTGCATGCAACTGCTGAGCCTTGGGTATCGGAGATAAAAACACGCAATCTTGCAGGTATAACGAGTAGCTACGTCCAACAAGGCAGACAATCCGAGGTATGATCTTCGTAGACTGTGCAGAAATCCGATTAACAACAGCAGGTTTATATCCCAAATGGATTTGACAATTAGTTATCATTTAAGCTTACCAATATTCCTCCTCAGATCTGAATTTACTAATGACTCATCATTTATCAAGGCTTAAAATCCACTTCAGAATAAAGGTTAATAAAATGGATAGATTTACAATTGAATGATGATGGATACTATGAGGACTGAAAATCTCCACATACCACCTACTCAAAAAACAGCAATTCCTCCCCCTTTGTCGGAAACATGTCTCATGGACGAAATAGGAAGGACACGAAAGTTACAAATCTGCCGGAAATAAACCCAAAGTCCACTAAGTAAAAAAAAATGTAAAGTGGTCGACCATAGTTGAGGGCGACCCGAAGGTTCCCTTTTCATTAGCAATGCCATTGAAGTGTAGGGAAGGGTGCCACTCCTTTTCCAACATTACTCCATTTACTCTTGATCGCTCACTTTATAATACTGAGCGTATAGAAAAGGGGCATAAAGTACCATTTTTTGAGTATTTGGTATGACTTGACCAAGGATTGAACCCCGGTCTCCCAGCCCATTAGCGAACACTCTAACCATCATGCAAACTCTCCATCAATTTTCTAATGCGTGGAGGAACTACCACTTTTCTCTTAGAACTTTATACTTAATCAATGAGCAGAGTGTAAACTTTCAATATTGCTAATTACAGAATATGTAGTTATGGTAGAACTGTTATATATAATACATAATAAAATAAAAGTTATTCTGATCAATAATTAAAATAATTTTTTCTTAATTAAATGAAAGGGTTAATATATACAGGTGATCATCAACATACAAGACATTCACATAATCAATGATAAAATCCTGATCCAAGAGAGGATTTATCAATATCAGTTGATCTAAAGACAAGATCAGATTACAGTGGACAATGTTCAAAGAAAATAGTCTGCGAGTTTCCATCACTGAGATTTAATATCAAAGTCAAAATTAGATTGTCATTATAAGATTAGTCTTCAAAGTCTTTCTTGGCGATTGAAAGAGAATATTTACTGCACTTTAAAGCTTCAATGAGAGGGAGAGAGAGAGAGAGAGAGTGCATCAGGACTGCAAACAGTCTAAACCAAGTCTGTGCACAGCTTGTGATAAGCACAGGCCAGATGAGAAATCTAAATTTCATTTTAAACACTGATCAATAAGTATAAATTATTGATTATATATATATATATATAAGGATGAAATGCTGTGAAAGACAGGATGTGTCAAAAAGACAAACGGAAAAAAACAATTTTAAATACAAGAAAAATCATCAAAAGATGAGATTTGACCGGTTTTGTTCAGATCAACGAACGTCTTCAGAAAAAGTGAAGATTTTCAATTTACTGTTTTTTTTTTACCATTATCGAATCAATTTAAAATCTTTATTTTTTCTGAAGACATTCATTGATCTGAATGAAACCGGTAAAATCTCTCGTTTTTTGATGATTTTTTTCCTGTATTTAAATTTGTTTTATTCGTTTGTCTTATATGTCACATATATATAAATATTGGGGCTTTACAAAAATAATAGTATTTTCATTCTAACCATTCAAATTAACTCCAGACATCCATATTCACTCTTACATCATTTAGTCTGATGATTTACTTCAAGAATGAAACATGAACTCTTCTGTACTTGCCAAAAATACATTTTCATGATTATATATATATATATATATATATATATATATATATATATATATATACTAATTAAATTGATAAAATGAACTTAAAACCAATATTTTTTTCAAAAGATCTCAATACAAAGTAGAGCTTTATAAATATACATTCTATAAATATTTTAAATCCCTATCATAAATGAAATGACGTTCTAGTATTACTTGTACCATCTCTTGGCCATGACGAGATAAAAGTAGTACTGAAACGTAACTACATTTATGTAGGCAATTATATATATTATATCGTTACAAAAATATTCATTTTAACACAGATTTTCTAGTTTATTTCTGGTAAATTTTAACGTCTATAATAAGTAATGTGTTCTCAATAATAATTTGTAACCTTTTTGTCATATAGAAAATATTTGTGAAGCATTCTATGATGAACATGCCAAAACATGACGTTTGCCTTCTTATGTTGCGTGAGTTCAAACTTGGGCACAATGCCTCCGAAACTTCTGCCAATATCAATAAAGCACGGGGAGATGGATCCACAAGCAATCGGACAGTACAAAGGTGGTTCCAGAAATTGCGTAGTGGAGATGAGAGCGTTGAAGATGAAGAAGGTAGAGGACGGCCGTGTAATCTGTACAATGAATAATTGCAAGCACTTGTTGAGCAAAATTCACATCAAAGTGTCAAAGAAATGTCTCAGACACTTGCTGTCAGCACTGAAACAGTTTCGTGTCATTCAGAGTATTGGAAAAGTGAAAGATTTTCAGAAATAAATGTTTGTGAAATCTGCCATTATTTTTGTAATGAACTAATATCTCTCTCTTATATATATATATATATATATATATATGTTTGAAAAAAGACAAACGGAAAACAGGTTAGAATGCATTTTGTCTACCATGGCATTTCATTTTCATAACTTATCGTGTACCTTACCCCATATTATATATATATATATATATATATATATATATATATATATATAATGTGGTAATGTCCCATGGCCTAATGGTTACAGCGCTTGCTTACGGAGTCTAGGTTGACTCTGTGGCAGAGGTTGGAACCGTGTGACCGTCCGAGATTATCACCCCTGCACTGATGAGAGCGAAAACTCACAACGCTAGCGTATGTAAGTAAAAATAATTTAATATTATTTATTTAAAATTAATATTATAAGCCCCTTTAATAAGATTAAAGTTGAGCCCTGTTCAGGGAAGTTAAAAATAGACTGACACGTAGCTATAAGGCATATTCCGACAACGTTTGTAGAATCTCTAGTCAGTCTTTCTTGATATGACACCCTTCGCATAAATAGAACTTTAAAATTCCCTTCTGAATGTGTTAATGCCACGTGGCCTAATAATTACAGCACTTGCTTACAGAATCTAGGTTGACTGTGTAACAGGGGTTTGAACCATGCGACCGTCCGAGATTATAATGCCTGCACTGATGAGAGCGAAAGCTCGAAACGCTAGCGTATGTAGGTAAAAATAATTTTTAATTTATTTATTTAAACTTATATATATATGTGTGTGTGTATATATATATATATATAATGTGTGTGTATATATACACACACATACATACATACATACATACACACACACTAGAAGAATACTCGTCCAGGTTGGGTAAAATTAATACCTCTGAAAAAAAGCACCACTTTTATGTTCCCTTATGAAAATTTAAATCAAGATATAATGGTACTAAACCTTGGGTCTAGAATTTTTATTCCAATTATTCAAAAGTTTAGAAAATGTCTAAGGCTTAAGAGGTCTTAAGAAGAAACTTCATAAAACTAAATTAAACTAAATATAGCCCACATTATCCACACTCATATATCACCACTTAAAATTCTCACATACATACAGACGTCAAAAAATAACATAGTTAAACTTACACTCAATCCTATCGACACTGTGTCACCATATACTTGATATAACATACACATTCACACAAGCTACAGGGAAGACTACTTACACCTGTACACACACACACATATATATATATATATATATATATACAGGGTGTTTCAAAAGTCTTGGGAACATTACAAATGCGTATATCTCATGAACTATTCCAGGTAGAAAAATGAAACTGGTGCCATTTTAAAGCTTGCTTAATCAAGTTTTTGGTCATACTAATGATTTTCGTGTTATCTTTCCAGGTGCAGTAATGGCGTTCTCTAAACAAGACAAGGCATTTTGCGTCCTCCAATTTGCAAAGACTGAATCGTGGACATGTGTTCAGCGTGCATTTCGCAGGAAATTTAAAAAAGAAGCCCCTGAAAGGAAATCCATTGTCAGATGGCATGCTAAATTTGTGAAAGATGGGTGTTTGTGCCCAAGTAAGCGAACAGGTCGCCCTTCAACTTCAGAAGATGCAGTTGAGCAAGTTCGGACAGCTTTTCAGCGGAGCCCCCGTAAATCAGTGAGAAGAGCCAGCAGGGAACTTCAGCTTGCTCCAGCAACTGTCTGGCGTGTCTTAAGGAAACGACTGCAAATGGTACCTTACAAGCTCAAGTTGGTCCAAAAGTTGAAGGACACTGATAAGCCACTTCGCCGTGACTTTTGCATTGCAATGCAAGAGAAGTTGGAAGATAACGGCTTTGATGACCGGCTTGTTTTTAGCGATGAGGCGACCTTCCATCTGAATGGCAAAGTTAACAAGCATAACACTCGCATATGGGGTACTGAGAATCCTCATGAACTTCTTGAGCATGAGCGAGATTCACCAAAAGTGAACATGTTTTGTGCAATTTCCAAGAAAGGTGTCTATGGACCGTTCTTCTTTGAAGAGGCAACTATCACTGGTGAATCCTATCTCAACATGCTGGAAGACTGGTTAATGGCTCAGTTGGAACAAGCAGAATCTGATGACTTCATTTTTCAACAAGATGGTGCACCACCACACTGGAGTCTTAGAGTAAGGCAGTTTCTTAACACAAGGCTGCCTGGTAGATGGATTGGGAGATCTGGGCGAGGTGATGACGTTCTCATGCCCTGGCCTCCTAGGTCTCCAGATCTTACCCCGTGTGACTTTTTCCTTTGGGGCTTTGTCAAGCAACAAGTCTATGTGCCGCCTCTTCCAAGAGATATTGACGAACTAAAGGCTCGAGTAACGGCAGCTGTGGGAACCATTGACGTCAAGATGCTGGAACGCGTTTGGCAGGAAATGGACTATCGACTAGATGTCTGCCGTGTGACGAATGGTGCTCATATTGAGCAACTTTGAAGATTCCCCACAAAACTTGAAACTTTAACCTTTCCAACGGTACCAATTTCATTTTTCAACTCCTAATAGTTTTTGAGTTATTAAAAATCGTTATGTTCCCAAGACTTTTGAAACACCCTGTATATATATATATATATATATATATATATATATATATGTGTGTGTGTGTGTGTGTGTGTGTGTGTACCTTACCCCATATATATATATATATATATATATATATATAAATTCCTGAAACAGTTTTTCATGGTAAACAGCTGATGATCCCTTAAATAATGTTACAAGCAAACTAATATAATAACTGTATAAGTTAAATTGACTTACATGAGTGATTTTCCACTGAACGACTTGGGACGTAAGGTTTTTTTTTTTGGGGGGGGGGGTTCTTTAATATAGTTTTTAATGGTTGAGAAACTTCCAAGACTATATATATATATATATATATATATATAGGGTAAGGTACACGATAAGTCATGAAAATGAAATGCCGTGGTAGACAAAATGTGTGAAAAAAAAAAAAGAAACGGAAAACAGGTTAAAATGCAGACATGTTAGCACCGATAATTACACTCACATATAGTTTGAAACACACTAACCTAGACAATATAATAAAATAAAAGATATTACAGCATTACAGGCAGTCCTCAATATATGTAATAAAAAAAAACAACAGCCTCTCAATCGAAATAGAACTGAATAAAGACAGCAGATCTTGGACAAGCAAAGTGCTCAATATCCTAATAGAGTTATATCTATAAAACTATCGAACTTTAAAGATATAGCTTTAAAACTATAGAGCTTTATATCTATCTATATATAAAATAAACTTGATGTTTCCCCTCCCAATTCAGTTAGAGTAGACTATAAAAATGATACATCAAATGCATCGAAACACATCACTTCAGTCGCATACTACCTTCGACCGTGTTTCCAGAAACTTTAAAACCTTACTTTTCTTCCCCTCTGTAAGTCTTTCCCAACTAATTAAACCAAAGAGAGGGTAGCACACTAATTTCTCTCTATGAATTAATAACTCTTAACCTCCTTAAACACCGTTTGGCTATTATTTCACAAGGAACTGCAATCAAGTTAAACCGTTTCAAAATTTGTAAGACATCCAATGAAAGCAAAGCTTACATAGACATTACGCATCAAATTGTTCGCCAAAACACTACGTCACATTTTAAACAAAAATAAACCTTTGAGAAGAAACCAGATAAGTATTATTTTTCTTTTCACACTATACTTACATTGTTAAATTAAAAATCAACTCATTTAGGTTACTTCTTATTCATATATATATAATTCAATAATTAAACACTTAACTTTGTTCTGTTTTATTTCTTTTACTAACAACAACGAAAATTACTAAACTTGCCTCTTACACATTGTTGGGTTAACATTATCATTAGCCATTTTTTTTTGTATTCTTTATTACCTAGTTTTTTTGTACGCTGAATTGCACTGATTAATTTATTCCTCTCTTTATCACTCGGAAGAAAAAAACGAAATACGCGATATATTACTACGGCCCCTATACTACATTTGAACCAAACTTATTTTCTGTTTACAAAAATGAAACATCCAAAACAAGTCTGATATATATTCAAGTGATGTAAAAATGGTAATTTTATGAGATCACTCCAGTCTACAATCATCTGGTTTTTGGGTGGTATCATGCGTTTTTCAGGTAACACCTTCAGAAATCAACCCCCCCTCCCCCAAATGAAATTCTACTTTTTAAGGCGCTCATCTTTAGACAGTAAACACTGTGATAAAATTGGTGGAAAGGGAAAAATATATTATTTTTTTTAAATATAAATATTGGAAATCAGCTTTGCGCATCAATTTTATGTAAAATGCTCCCCCATTTCCGACCCATTCTAGCGTTTTACCTCAGTTAACCAAAATTGTCACTTACGGTGAATGGTAAAAACATTTAGTTAACTGCCCTACCAAGTTAGAATGGTCCGGAAATAGGGGGGATCATTTTATGTTAAATTTATATACGAAATTGATGCCACACTTTAATTTGGAAACTTATTGTTCTTTGTATTTGCTTTTCCACCTAATTTTTTAGGGTGTTTACATGTAATCGCCACAAAAGAAGTAGAATTTGAATATTCCTTTTTTTTTGGAGGGGGGGGGATGTGGTTGTTTAGCCGAGGGTGTTAATTTACATATTACCATTTTTCGAATGCCCTGATAACGATTTTGGCATTGCAAAACACTATTATACCTATCACCACCCCTAACCCTAAGTCTGGGTACCCCCCCCCAAAAAAAAAATCTAACTTGACTCTAACTTTAACTATTATTATGGTTATTTTGAGCTTATAAACCAAAGAAACACATTATTTTTCGAATGCACCTTTATTGTACCAAAGAGCTGAATATTCCTTTTTTAATAATATTATTTAACAATCTCTACGTAATTAACATTATTTTTTTTATTTAGTAAACGAATATTTATTGACAAAATAAAATAACACGAAATTAAAAAAATTCTATTGAAAATTATTTAATTGCAAAATTAAATCCACAAAACAAAAAGTGCTTCTACAGAATTTGAATGAGACCTAACCACGTCCACCGTGACATAACAGATTGTTTCCGATATACAACTTAGGTTAGACTTCCAGTGACTTTTGGCATTGGTTAGTAGCCGACTTTTGATGAAATAAAACTTAGGTTAGGGTTCGAGTGACTTTTAGCCTAAAGCAAAGTGCTTCTACAGAAGCGGTTAGGGTAATACAAAAACAATTCGGTTCAAATTAGTTAGAAGTAGAAAACACAACTTAGAGCAAGTTGCATCATACACGTGAAACGTCGAAGTTAAAACTCAGTCACACAAATATACTAAACATCTTTAAGAAACTGGGTCAATTTCTATTTTTGTCCCAATAACAAATGCCTCTTTTTCGTCGGTACATACATTTTCAACTATTAAAAGCCGACATTTTGTGTAAACATTTAAAATATCCTATATGACCTATTTGCGTTCGGTCGGCTGTTTAATTCATTCTTTTATATTCATCCCAGGCAGTGCCGGGCAACGGATCCCGCTAGTATATATATATATATTAGTACTTCATGTATCCACATAAAATATTATAAGGAGATATAATTTTTTTATGTATCAGTTTTCAGTATTTACTTCAACAGTGCTCGATACGTAAGTAGAGCTAGGTAGTAAGCAATGAAAATATATATGGCAATCAAGCTACACAAGCTTGATTGCCATATATATTTTCATTGCTTACTATATATATATATATATATATATATATAAACTATACAAACGTAGACTTAGTTTTGATATATTACTGTAGTTTCACAGCAATCATCAGAAGTGTATCTGACGTACATTTTATTATTATTTATTATTCATATATCTGAATGCCTGGTTTTGAGGAATTAATTTTTGTAGCTATATGTCTCCCTCAGTGAACTGCAACATGTCAGTAGTTTTGTTGTAAGATTTTTATTTATTTTTATTATTTTTTATTTATTTATTTTTTTATTTATTTTCTAATTTTTTTTTTACTAATGGGTATCAAGACCAAGAGCCACTCGAGGATAAAGGTTAATGAGATGGAAAATTGTCAGCTGAAAGATGAAGAACCCTATGGGAGTACTAAAACTGATCAATGAAATGAACAAAATTTGATTGCTTATGGGATAGTTTATGACAAGTACTTTTTATATTGGATTTGAAGGTGGCTATGTTGTAATCTGTAGGGAAGTAGCTCCACTGTAATGTGTTCCACAGACGAGAAGCACTTGCAAAAAAACTCTGTCTATAAAAATTCTGGCTGATGCTAGGCACATGGAGGAAGAAAAGTTGTTTTTTTTCCATTTTAGCAGCAAGAAAAGTTCTTGCTGTAAATGTCTTACAAAGAGGAATCAGAAATTCCTCACTAAACTTGTATTGCAATATATGCTATATTAGATTTGAATCGAAAGCTAGACATTTATGGCATGATTGGCCAACAATTTATGTGCAATAAATTTTAATTATGGTCGTCAAAATGGGAGATATGTATATGGTCACAATTCAGTGATTGACACACTAAAAGAGTTAAACACTCCTAGATGAGGTATACAAAACAAAATAAAAAGAATAAATTGGACTGCGGGCGATTTAAAATTCCAGCCATGTTCTGCTAGAAATGAGTCGTGCAAAATATTTTTCATAATGGGAAATTTTAACAGGCAATTTATAAAAAAATTTTAAAAAGAAAGAAAAAACAAACCAAACTAAAATTAAAAGAAAATAAAAGAACAATCGAAGAATTGGATTGTAAATAAGTTTTATCGAGATGAAAGAAAAGAGAAGTTGATTAAAATGAACTGGATGTAATTAGAACTACAAGTCCAGATGTTGTGTTTGATAGTTTTTCTAATGAATTTAATATTTATGATGACACAATCGGAGATTCAAAAAAATATAAAGAACGAATCCTTATTAAATGTTATATTCATTCAACAAGGAATCCTTGGCAGTTCTCAAGTTGAACAATGTTCAATGCAAATTATTTTCTTTACCTTTGGACATGTTTTATTTTAATCAATAATCTCATACATTTAATACAAATATTTGTCAAATATTATATATATATATATATATATATATATATATATTGAAATAATGAAAACAAATTTCAAGTTTATTATAATCATCAGATGTTTAAACAAAGAATATAAAAAATATGAGAATGATCTTTATGTCAAAGCTTGCCACGTTCATCTATATCATCAATACAACAACACAATCTCTTTTCGTCTTAAAGACCGAAGAGCTCCACTTTCTATCAGATTCAACCTAAATAGTCAAACCCCGAATCAAGGGAGATTACTCTTATCTCTAAAATGGTCCAAGAGAGATAACTCATAATACACACTTTAATCCATGGATTTTCAAAGAATTACTCTCATCCTCAGAAGGGAAAAAAACAATAAATTGCTAATTATTGGTAAGTATTAATTTGAAAATTTACAACACAGTTTTAAGTTATGCTTAAAGTTAAAATATATATTATTAAAGTTCCTTAAAATTTCACAAGAGCTGGGTTTATATAAATATTATGGTTTGTTTATGTCTTGTTTTTTTGTTTAATTTGATTGAAAAAATTCACTGATGAAACCTTCTCTATACATCTTGAATTTATTATCAAGACAGAATGTGTGTTTTGAGGATGGGCAGAAACAATTGTTTGAAATAAAAATGTTTTTAAAAAAAAATTTGGAACATTTATCAAATTACTATATATACATATATGTGTGTGTGTGTGTGTGTGTGTGTGAATGTAAGCAGTAAGTTTTCAAATAGTCGCTTAATATTTTGGTCAAATTGGTGTTATAAGTTCCATGGTTTTCTTGTTTCATTTTTCTTTCTTTTTTGCGAGTATTTTTGATTTAATTCATCAAATCATCATCAGGCGGGGTCAGTCTTAATTTGTTTACAACTATGTCTTTTAGTGTCGAGTTTTTTTAACGACTAGTAATTTACACCATTTAGTTACAATAGAATACATTTTTTTCTATTGTAACCAAATGCATCCGAACTTTAAATTATATGAAAAAGCTCTCAAAAATGTTATATATATATATATATATATATATATATATATATCCACCACCAACTGTTATAATAAAATAAGATTATTATTTATTTAAAAAAATTATATATATTTTAATAGGATAAACTTCAATATATTCAAAACATTCAATAGAATTTCAAATATTCAAAGTTCACACTTGGTTTGAATATTTGAAAAAAGAGGGATATAAAAAGAGAGATGGGAGCGAGAGAAGAGAGAGAGAGAGAGACAGAGATGAAAAGAGAGAGAGAGAGAAAGGTGAGGTGTACTTACACATTCTGTTCATCAAGTTCATTACCAATTTGGTGACTCATGTTTTTAAGAACGCCAACGCTGGCTCCGATCATATCCAGTTGATCATCTTGGTTACTGATCAGCATCTGAAAAACACGACGTTAACAATTACTTACTCAAAGGAATTACTTATTACTTATTGCCTTTAGGCAATCATCGTTCCAAGGTAATAACTATTTTCTTTGTTGCTGATGGTTTTGCCTCCAAGCGTAAGTATGATTTTAGTACAGAGGCTCACCCATGTACTTTCTCCATAGGCAAACATCAAAGAACACCAAGGAAGAGGTATTTTGGTAAGATACTTTGGTTAGGGTTAGTGTTGGGGGTTAAGGGAAAGTGGATGCATGCATTTCTTAATAGTATGAGTCTGAAATGAATATAATCAATTTCATTTTAGATATACACTGTTGATTTGAATTTATTTGTAATAGCAGGACCCATGTTTCAGGCGTTGCCCGGAAGGAATATAAAAGAATGATTTAGCTATAACAAAAATATCTGCAAAATTGGAATTTAAAAATAAAATAGAAAGCCAAACTCAAGTTCCGATGCTTCTACACAATACGAACTGTTGCAGACTACAACTAAAACTTAGTTTATGATTAGGTTGCGCCCCACCCCTTTTTGTGTGGATTGGAGGGGGGGGGGTAATTTTGGGGGTGCTTTTTAGGAATAGGTATCCAGAAATTTGCAGCCGTGACGTAAGCAATTTCGACTTTCAGGAGAAAGCCGAATCAAGTTCCGATGCTTCTACACAATATGAACTGAACTGACTTCACAAACTAAAACTTAGTTTGTGAAAATTAAAAAAAAAAAAAACAGTTCGGTTTGTATTGTGTAGATTGTTTGATTATTGTCACCCTTATTTAGCTAATCATGGTCGATTTTTTTAGTCAAGTGGTTGGTAATTTCAGAATTTAAAAACTCCTCTCCCACCCCAATCTAAAAAATTGAATTTTTTTTTTTTAAAGTACCCCCCCCCCCTTTATATTTTAAACAGACAAATATTAATTTGGATGATGAAAAAAAATGCCACCACCCTAATTTTCCTGTCCCCAAATTGAGAAACTTTGTGGATATCTTTTCTGTTGTTTTTTTCTTTCAGAAGTGATACTTTAATAGGTATTTTTTTTCAGAAGTGATACTTTAATAGATATTTTCTTCAGAAGTGATACTTTAATAGATATTTTCTTCAGAAGTGATACTTTAATAGATATTTTCTTCAGAAGTGATACTTTAATAGGTATTTTTTTTCAGAAGTGATACTTTAATAGATATTTTTTCTATAAATTTTTTGTTGGTGATGTTATCCTCTAAATGTTCATCGCCAATAGATTTGTCATAGATAAAGTTCATCGCCAACTGAGAATCTCATTAACCGTTATCCTTGAGTGGCCTTTGGCCTTCACAAGTGGTAACTCATTTTCTATTATAAGGTCCAATTTGTCTTACATAAATGATTTAAATATTGGCTAAATTCGATTTCAGTCAGCCAAAATATTTAGAATGAAATTAGTCTCATATTTAATGTGAAACAACTTATGTTTATCCAAATCATGTTTTAGTAAAAAAAACAACAACGTGAAACACGGAAATGAAAACGTTTACGGTATCATTTTTAGCATTTCTATTCCAACCATCAAAGACAAGTAATTTTTTGTTGCTAATGGAACCTCCGTCTGTTCTGTCCATGTAGGAGAAATCCTTCTAGACTGAGACAATTTTTATTCTGTTCCAATCCAGTGACCCTCTTCAGGGGAGCGATAGTTTCCTCACATTAAAAATTTAGAATCATAAATAACAGTAAGAAAAATAATTATTTTTTCAAAATTAAGCGAAAACCTTACCAAAGGCGTTTCTCCGAAGGTCCCCGGTATTTGCATGTAAAACATGATATTAACCATTCGAAAATAGAAACCGAAGTGTAATCTGCTATTCCGAATAAAATCCTAGTTTTAAAAAAGTAACCTGAAGTAACTTAATTTCTCTGAAGTTCCCCAGTAATATTATGATTGTTGTTGGTTGTGTTTATATTCGCTTATATTTATAAGTATGTGTGATCGTTTTTTGTTAAAACGTAATCCAGTAAGCCACGCCAGAAATTACCTGACTCCTAATCCAGTCCTCTACCTATATAACAGTCAGATACGTTATAAGATGGAGTACTGCCGCCACATCTGGGGAGGTGCCACTCAGAGCACTCTTTGTTGCCTAGACAGAGTTCAAAATCGACTCTGAAATCTGGTGGAGGATGACCTCTTCTGTTCCCTACAGCCCCTTTTCTCACAGAAGAGACATTGCTAGTCTCTCTACTTGATCATTATTTCCATGGAAGCTGGTCGAGTGAATTCCAATCTCTGGTTCCTCCATGTAAGACATTCACAGCAAGAACTAATTTTTCTACAACAACGAAAACAAACTTTTATTCCTTCCTCCGTGTATGTAGTGTCAGGTGGAATTTCCATGAACAGAGCTTCTTCGTAAGGTCTTCCCGTCTGTGGAACACATTACTACAGGAATGCTTCACTGCAGATTACAACATGATCAAATTTAAATCCAATGTCAACAGATTCTTTTCATAAACCGTCCCCATAAGTAATCAAACTTAGTTCATTCCATTAATCATTCTCAATCCTCTCACAATATGCTTCATCTTTCAACTGACAATCATTCCATTTCATTCACCCTTGTCTTGAAGTGACTTTTGGCCATCTTAAGCAGTGACTCATTAGTAAAAAAAAAACAAAAAAACTATGGGGTGATTCCACACTCCCGAAAGGTCAGAAATTGTTATCTCACCACCGGATGCAGTCCCGGGCATTAATTCATCATCATCATAATAATAATAATATTCCATTTGACGTCCATTTTTACATGCTGGCATGCATTGGAGAGCTTTTAGAAATTCACTTCTAAACTAACCTGTCTCTGACCAGGTCTTTATTGATTCCTCTTTCCCTGAAGTCCATTTTTATCACTTCCTCAATGTTTTCCTTGGCCTTTCCCTTTGAACTTGAGCTGCTACCTTAATGGTCTATATCTACTAAACCCAAGAACTCACATCTGTTCTTTCAACGTGGCAATACCATAAAAATTTCCTGTTCTGCACACATCTCCTTATACTGTCCAGATTTAATCTTCTTTTGAGGTCATCAGATCTCAGCCTGTCTTTAAGACTCACACTACACATCCATTGTATTATTCTACATATCATTTCTCTCCATGTAACGCATGTTCTCAATTTTCACTGCCATACATCATCATCACATTGCATACACATGCCTGATAGACTCTTCCCTTGGTCAACAGTGGTAATGCTCTGCTGGTTAATAATGGCAGAAGTTCCCTAGACTTTCTCCATCCACTCCCAATTATTGCAATCAAACTAGTACTTGTTCCACTCTGTGCTTCAATGGTATCACCAAGGTAACAAAACTTCTCGATAACCTCAATAGGTTCATCATCCAGACACACTTTGTCCACATCAGTTCTCATTCATCTTCATTGTCTTACACTTCTTGCACATAAGCTGGTTACTCTCTTTCAATCTACCAGTAATTTCTTGTTGTGTCCTGACTGCCATGCATTAATTATTGGCATTAAAGAAGTCGGGCATCGAAATGAATAAATGCAAAAGTTGCGCTCATTTCTCACACTAACGCGAACGGTGAGGTCAAAACATTTTATTTCAAAGTTTCTGAATTTTTTAGATGAGGATTGATAATTTGTATCATTCAGACTACTGTTCTTTTCTTGGGTGTTATTCTCACAACGTTTCGGCCGATCTAACCTCCGACCTTCTTCAGATGTATCTTGTCGAACTCAGGAATATTTCTGTCGAACTCAGGAATCTGTACGGAATTTCGAACAGAACCCTTTATTTAATCCACAGGAAGTAGCATGCTCTCGTTCCGTCAGCCATGACCGGGTAGAAGTCTTAAATAATTCGAAATTCCGTACAGATTCCCAAGTTGACACGATACACCTGAAGAAGACCGAAAGTTATATCTGCCAAAACGTTGTGATATTAACACCAAAAATGAGTCCAAATAATATAAATAATACATCTTATTTCAAGTTTACACAATAGCAGCATCCTATCCGTTTTATATACTGCTTATGTATATGTGATCTCGGTCATAAAGTTAACTAATTTGCATAATTCTGCATAAAAATATATTTTATTAACTATATTTTGTTATTTTTTTTAATTCAATGATTGTTGAGCTTTTACTATAAAAAATAGTTCTGTTTAGAAATATTTTATTTTGTGGTCAAATATTTAGGAAGTCAATAGAATTCAGAAATTTTAAGTTACCCCCCTCCACACACACACTCCCCATCGCCCAAATGAATTGATTCCTTCTTTCTTTTCTTTATGGTCATATTTAAAAGATAAATACATTTGTATCAAAATTACCAAAATGTTAATGTCCATCCATTCTATATGAATAAATGCGAAAGTGTATGTTTCATGTTTACAACAATGAAATGTTTATTGTTTAAAAGTTTAGCTTCAAGTATTTCAAGTAGAGAACTTTGTGAAGTGACAGCGAGCTAGCGAAGCCATCTAGTTTCAAATAAATCTAAGTATGGAAGAAGAAAAACGTTTTTAGTGCCACTCTAGAATTCATCCAGCCATTTCAAAAGTCCATGATAATAACAACCATTCTACCAACCATAGTCAATTTGGAACAATCTTCAGACAAGCAAATATCCTTTTCTTTTTTTGAAAAAAGGCAATTAAAACCGTTTTCATTGTTGCGGGCAAAGTATTACATGTACCGCCATTTTGATCAGCCAAACACAAAAGCGACCGATAACATAGAATTGCTTTTTCCGTAAGACAACAACAACAACCGGAGAAAGATGGATGCTTTCAAATTGAAAGCCAGACAAAACAAGACAGAAAAAAGATTTCAATGAAAAATAAATCTATTTCGCTTTTTTATTGTTCAAAATAATGTTTTATTAAACAGGAAGGTTTTCATTATAACAGAAATTAATGAGGAAATTAGAAAAAGTCGAAACAAAATAATTTTCTCTTTCAAAGAATTTCTCCTTCATTGAATTTGTTTCTTTCAAATTTCTTATTCTATTGCAGTCAGTCTATAGCTGGCAATATAATTTAGTTATATATATATATATTTAACATATAAAGTTATTTTGTTGGATTTTCAAAGTCAGGCCCAAATAGCAATCATAATGAAGAACAAACTTTTTAAAAAGTGTGTATTTACATAATGAGATGAGGTGCTTCCGAAAGATCCTCAAAATCTCATACAGGGACCACATTACAAATGAGAGTGTGAAGAACAGACTCAGACAAGCAGTCGGGTCATATTAGGATCTACTGACCACTGTGAAAAAGAGGAAAATGAAGTGGTACAGCCATGTCAGATGATCAGCATGTCTCGCAAAGTTAACTCTGCATGCAACTATACAGGGAGAAACAAGCCACACGTGCGTGGTCCCCCTCTGTATGTGACTCGATGTGGCGAGTGTAAAATTCAATAAATTTGGGCAATTTGGAGCATTTTTGACCCCCTGGGGGCGCAAACAGAATTTTTCTGAGGTCAAGGATGCTCATTTTATATCCAGAACAATTGCCTCTACATTTTGGTCAAGTTTCAGAAAAATTGAATGGATGGATCAAACGTTATGGGAGGAAAGGGTCATTTTTTGCCATTTTGGGGGCTTTTGACCCCCTGGGGGTGCGAACCAGATTTTTTCCAAGATCAGCGATACTTATTTTCTATTAGGAACAATTGCCTCCACATTTTGGCCAAGTTTCAGAGAAATTGAATGGATGGATGAAAAGTTATGGGACAAAAAATATCATTTTTTGATATTTCGGGGCCTTTTGACACCCTGGGGGGCTAACAAGATTATTTTTCAAAAATCGGAGAATGTCACTTTCTAACCTGACCAAAGTTACGACTTCCGGCAAAATCTCAGAGAAATTCAATGCATGGTTGCGGAGAAAATTCCGGACGGACGAACGGACGGACATGCCTCAAAACATAAGTCCCCCGATTTTATAAATCGGGGGACCAAGAAAGAGGAGCAGACAAAGAAAGAGATGGGGGGACAACATCTGAGAGTAGACAGGGTTGGTGCTGAGTAACATGCTCAGGAAAGCAGAAAATCGGAAGGGGTGGAGAAAAATGGTTTCCAGTTCATCTTTGGCGCCCGAATGGCCATCCCGACCAAGGAACAGATGAGAGATTTACATAATGACTGGCACAAATATTATTTACATAGAAACAATGATATCAATTGGAAACTAACAACAACAAAAGAATGACGAACATGGATGACCATACGATGCAGTGCTGCCTTGTCTGCACTCTACTGTCTAAGCAGTTCGAAGAATATCACAGAGTTGGATGATGATGAAAAGAACTGTGTAGAGAAGTGAAAAACGGTTGTATAACCACACGCTTCGAAGACACAAAAAGAATAGAATGGCTGACTTGTGTATACTATTGTCACCTTTATGAATTAGAAAGTGATTTTGAAGCCTTTAAAGTGTTGATTAAAAAACCAATTTCCAGCTTCATGGTTCATTTGTGCTGCTAAACTAATGGAAACCATTAATTTTACAATGTGCACCTGTCATATAGAAGAACCAACTCTTTTTTTAAGTGTGTGTATTTGTAGTGATTGACATGCATATTATTTGTATAGACACAATCATATCAATCCGAAACTAACAAACAAACAAAAATATAAAAATTAAAAAATATAAGAATGTAAAAAAAACAAAAAAACAAGCATGAGGATGTTGGACTAAATTATTAAGTACGAACAAACCAAGTATTCTATGATACCACACCCATTCAAGCTTCCTTTCCATAAACACATTCAAACAATTTAACATACTGGCCACCTGCCTCTATAAATTACAGAGAAAGAATTCTCACAACCGATGAAAAGAAATAAGCTCATTGGCCAGATACGTGGTTGACCATGGAGATGGACCTTGTTGCTAGGAGACAACCATACAAGAATTTCTGTTTTCAGCCCTAATCTATATTAATATCATTATGAGACGACTTCATGTGTGTATGCATTTCACGTCAACATAACTTTGATAATTACAAATTTTTTTTGGTCCCCCCGATTTATAAGATCGGGGGACCTATGTTTTGAGGCATTTCCGTCCATCCGTCCGGATTTTTCTCCGCAACCATCCATTGAATTTCTCTGAAATTTTGCATGAAGTTGTAACTTTGGTCAGGTTAGAAAGTGACATTCTCCGATTTAAAAAAAAAAAATCTGGTTAGCCCCCCCAGGGGATCAAAAGGCCCCAAAATGGCAAAAAATGACATTTTTTGCCCCATAACTTTTCATCCATCCATTCAATTTCTTTGAAACTTGGCCAAAATATGGAGGCAATTGTTTCTAATAGAAAATAAGTATCGCTGACCTTGGAAAAAATCTGGTTCGCGCCCCCAGGGGGTCAAAAGCCCCCAAAATGGCAAAAAATTACCCTTTTCTCCCATAACGTTTGATCCATCCATTCAATTTTTCTGAAACTTGGCCAAAATGTAGAGGCAATTGTTCTGGATATAAAATGAGCATTCTTGACCTCAGAAAAATTCTGGTTCGCTCCCCCAGGGGGTACAATGGGGGTCGAAAATGCCCGAAATTGCCCAAATATATTTTACACTCGCCACATCGAGTTACATACAGAGGGGGACCACGCATGTGCGGCTTGTTTTATTTACTATTTATTGAAAGCAAAAATCTAATACTTGATACAGCATTCAACCTGCTTTCCCCAAAGGAGGAAGTTTCTAGGGAATATTAAATTCACAAGTGGTTCCCAGTCGCATGTATGAAATAAATGTAATAACATACGTATAACAAATTTCTAAAATCTTATTTGAAAATATAATTTTATTACAAACTTAATTCCACTAGAATACATTTCAGTTTCGTAAATGCCCCCACGATTCACTCACGCACCAGACTGATAGCAAGTAGCTAGTTTCCTCTCCCTGCATTCATTATGTAAATCTTCACTCACTCTCTCTCTCTCTCTCTATATATATATATAAGCCTGACTGCTGATATTGTAAACACATTTGCTTTTGTTTCATTCAATTGATCTTTCCAGACAAGAAAACCTATCTTTTCTCGATTTTAGCTATAATTTTATAACAATTTCGTTTAATTTTGATCAAATTATCAAAATCATATTTAAAAATAAATAATAATGTTATATAAATAGAGATTTGGTCCGTCCGTCTGTCACAATTTTCTTTAAACATAATAAATACATTGCGGAATTTGTCTCATTTCGAAAATATCAGAGATCTTAACTACTTTTAGAAATGGAGATTATTGCATTAATAGTAAATAATAAATTCCCAACAAATAAATCGGGCGCCATGACCGGAAATCGAAACTGAAACCTTGAGATCTTCAGTCTGAGGTTCTACCAACTGACCTATTTAGACTTTCTTATGAATAGAGCTTAAAGCATTACGTTTACAAAATAATTATAGCTTTGGCGTGATGTCAGATTTATGTTTTATGTCATGTTCAAAACATGAATTCAAACATAAGCGATAATAAAAAAAATACATAAGTGAATGGGCAAACATTATTGCTTCGGAATTTTTGAGATGAGGGTTGATAATTCATAGAATTTGGTATATTCGGACTACTGTCGGAGGTTACGTTGGCCGAAACGTTGCGATAAAAACACCCAAGATGAGAACAGTAGTCTGAATATACCAAATTCTACGAATTATCAATAGTGTTTAAAATTATTTTAATCGTCCAAAAACAATTTATTTTTCTTTAACTACGTACTGGTGTTAAAAACAATTTAATATTTAATAAACTAAAATTAATGGGCCTTCTAGTTTCTATATAAAAAAAAAACGGCAAGAAATTAAGAGAACGACAAACAGTGTGTGTGTGTGTTAATGAGCAAAACAATAATGAAAGTAAAAAGACTCCCGGGTAACGCTGGATAGCTACAGCTAGTAACCTATAATCTTGTACATTTATCCACCCCTTCTGAACACTAGCCGAGTCTCCAAGGCCAAAAAAAGCGTGGCAGGTGCGAAGCAAAATCAAGGTGATGCTGACTGTCTCCTTTGATATCCGTGGAATTGTGCATCACGAATAAGCACCGGAAGGACAAACAGTGACAAAGGAGTACCATTAAGATGTTCTCCGGCGTCTCCATGACGCAGTTCGGCGCAAAAGACTAGACATGTGAATGGCGAAAACTGGCAACTTCATCACGACAATGCTCCTGCACATTCATCCGAATTGATCCAACATTTCTTAGCCAAACATGGAATTCCAGTCATTTGCCAACCTCCCTACTCTCCAGACATGGCTTCTTGCGAGTTCTGATTGTTTCGAAAATTGAAGACACCACTGGAAGGTTCCAGTTTTGAAACTAGAGAAGAGACAATGCGGAACACAAAAGCGGAGATGAACACCATTCTAAAAGAATACTTCCAGAAGTGTTTCCGGCAGTGGATGGATCGGTGGGCTAAGTGTGTGCAAGCACAGGGGGCCTACTTTGAAGGAGATTAGGGTCCCAAACCCGTCAGGTATTTGAAATATTTTTTTTGGCATAAGGTTGGTACCTTTTAGACAGACCTCATATTTTAGATGCTATGCTTATAATTCTCAGATTCCATGAGCAATGTTTCTGACGAAGGGGGAAGAATTCCTGTTTTCTGGAACAGAATCTATCCATCTAACACTTGTTCCTATCTAATTTTTGATCTTGAAGTAGTACTTTTTTTTTAGCTCCTTGCATCAAGTGGCTTCATGTCTTGTCTCGGTCGATTTCCATTAAAGAAAAAACATTGACTTGTCACTGATGGTTTAGAATTATTAGACTGGGTCAGTGTTCAGGAAAGAAAAGTTTTTTTCTTATTATTTGCTTTTTTCTTTTTCAGATGTAGGGTGGTTTCCGAGCAACAAAATCCATTTTTCAGATGTAGGGTGGTTTCCGAGCAACAAAATCCATTTTTCAGATGTAGGGTGGTTTCCAAGCAAAAAAAATCGATCTCCATGGTTTTAACAACAAAATATGTATTTCGATTTAATTACTTTCAAAAAATAATTTCTCCGTCTCGGAAAATTTAAAAAATGAACACCATCTTAACTAAACAAATTTCTATAATGACCTAGATAACAACAGCAGTAAGTACAAATATAAATGCTTTGAAGTATGAGAAATATAGCCAGCCGAAATAGCTCACTTTGAAGAGCATCAGACTGAAGACCTAAAAGTTCCGGTTTCAATCACAGGTCTCAGCATCAGGTTTTTTCTATCTTTTTTATTGGAAATATATTATTTACTGTTAATTCATTATGCATTTCTGTTTTTTTTTTTTTTGTAAACAAGTCAGCCATTTTAATATTTTGTTATAAGTTGAAAAAAAAAAGACTGAATTTGTTTGTGACCCTTCGAAAATTTATAGCAATTTGGAAACATTTAAACAGTTGAATAAAAGGTAATTTTAACCAGCTTTAAAATTCTTAGCAGATCCTCATGTATTAAATGATTGAAAGTTTTAGAAGCTATTTAGATCAATTAATCAGTTTTTCTTGAATGACTTCATACAAGGATTGAATAACAGTCATAAACAATGCAAACTTAATCTCAGGCATATTGTCACATACACACAAAGACACTCACACAAATATGTGGACATACACACATGTTCACAAAGACAAAAACACACAAAAACTCAGCCACATAATAAAAATGCTCACAAATATAAACATGCAAACAGTAAGGGACACAGACACATACTAACAAGACAAAGGTGTAGGCCCACACACATATGCACAGATAAACATAATCATGCACTCAGATACAAATGCAGGACTCTCACGCATATAGACAATTTTTACAGTAGAAAAAGAGGGGAGAAAAGAGAAAAAAAAGAGAGGGAAAAATTTATATTACAAAGAGAGGAAAGAAAAAAAACATGAGAAAAGAGAGAGGGACAGAGCAACAGAGAAAAGAGAGAGAGATACGAATAAAGAAAAGAGAGAGAGAGAGAGAGAGAGAGAGAGAAAAGGAGAGATGTGTTAAATCCTGGCAACTTTACCTGTTGTTGCTGATCGTTGTCATCAATAAACCTCTGGTTATTCCGCTCCATTTCCGAGTCAAGTCTTGAATAACGAGTATCCATTCTGCTGTTACTGGGACCATTAGATGTTAATAATGCCTGTTAACAGATAGAACATAAACAAATAACTTGCAAGATAACGCCAAAGGAACAAAACAAAAAATACATTCAATATGAAACATCTTTTCTTTTCTTATAGAAAATATGTGCACATATCAAGATTACAAATGCAAAGAATAGAAAGTTAGATAAAAAAAAGTTGATATCTATAAAAGACCTGACAACCACGTGGTTCATAACTGAAGGTACACATGTGGGAATCTAAGTCATTACCATAATACAGGGTGACTTTGGTCCACTTTTGAAATATATTTGTAAAATTCAAGTAAATATATTGTAAGTTTTCATTATTTTTGTGTTGTATTCTAAGGGGACCATGGTTAACTATCAGTTTAGGTGGAATTTGGAACCAGATTATTTAGAATATGAGGAAAGAGAAGCCATAACTAGGAGTGGCCAAAGTCACCCCGGCATGGGGTGACTTTGGCCTCACTATATAATCTCTATCGTAACTAAAGTAATACTTGCATTAGGGTGTCTATGGTATTCCTTCAAGCTCTTCAAAGTAGGCTTCTATGCGATCTCTATTCACTTCTGCTCTCTTGTGAGAAATGTTCTGACACAGTCTGTTTTTGATCATGCCTTTGTGTCTGTCCATAAAACCGTAGAACCAATCCTGCCCCGGAAGATTATCTTTGAACAAGGGTATGGATCTCCTCTCCTTATCTAGAATTCTCTTAACAGCCATCCTGAGGTCCATTGAATCAAAAGGGAATCCCCAATCAGATAGGTGGACCAAATGTTGCACCAACGCACTTTCCACCTGGGCAGATAGCACGGTTTGACCACCCGGTTTCTTTATTGGTTTTTCACTCTGGTCAGCCTTGAGATAGTTTTGCAGTGATGACCGGGCGATGCCATACTGTTTGCGAGCTTCTCGCTGACTTAGTTGACCACCTTTTACGCCGGCAATGGCTTGAGCAAGACTGACTGGTGGTACTTTGTTGTATGAGCGTGTGGCCGGCTTTGGAGTATGTTTTCTTGGCATATTTAGTAATAGTGTAGATGCTTCTGTATGTTTTAGGGTCAGTCTGGGGAGGAAAATGAGGAGGGCTTAACGTACAAACAAATTTAGTATCCTAATACATGTACAAGTGTATTGATGTGCAAAACTAGGTGGAAAACAAATCGAAGTTCAACAGATTTTGAAGATTAATATTGGTAATTACTGCTTAAATAGATCTGCTAATAAGTAAAATATGTAGCCTAGATATAAGTTACCGGTAAAGTTTCAGATTTAGATATAAATTTTATATTTAGCAAAAATAGTTTTAAATACCAAAAAATGTCTTAAATAACCACTTCACGGGATAGTGATAATCCAAAAACATAAAAACCAGGTGGCCTAAGTCTATACATACTGGGGTGACTATGGCCACCCCACTTCTAAGCTAAAGTATAATAAAAACATACAAAAAGCTTTAAAAAGTAATTTTTAATGTATTTAATATGCTAAATAATTATTACTTGTACTAAATTCACAGATTTATAACATATATTGTGAAACAGCAAATATCAACATGTGGTAGTAGCCATCTTTGTTGGAGTGTAGCTCTGCACCAAATATTGTCTGCGCATTTGTCATTATATTCATTTAACGTCATAAAATGGTTAAGTTAATCTAGTGCATAAAATACTACCTTGTATGGAAAATAAGATCGACATTTTTTTTTGATAATATTTCTAAACATTTTTTAGGCTCTGACCCAAAGTCACCCCGGGTGGCCAAAGTCACTCCATATTACCGTACTAAATAACAAATAAAGAGGACATTTTTAGCAAGGGACTGGTTAGTAATATTCCAGTAATTAGTTAATTAGAAACTGTATCTATAACTAGCAGGTCTTGTGTGCCGGCGTTGCCCAGGAAAATTGAACAAACCAAGAATCACAACCCCAAGAGATAAATTGACCAGAAAAGACCAGAAAGACTTATTTCACACAAAATGTTAAGCTTTTAACCACGATAAAAGAAATATTTGTAAAAAGTTAGTGGAATGGGGTGCGTGTTTTATCATCGATTGTATGGACATGGTTAGTATATAAACGAACTGAAATTCCTCTATGTTTTTATATGAATTTAGAGTTTTAATCTCACTGCCAGTGCAATATATGATAACTAAAAATCCCAAACAATCAAAACCATGATCATTAATTTTCAAAGGACGTGCGTCCCTTCCTTCTGCAAGGGGAATAATTTCTTTCGACAAATTATTTATTTTCAAATTCTCCTCCGCCGCCTCCACAACAATCAAGTTTTTTTTTTAACTTAGCTAATTAATTATTTTTATAAACCTCATTTTTTAAGCGTAGTTTTTCCTAAAATAGCAGCATTCATTATAACTAAACGCTTTAAAAAATATTTTTATTATTATTTCAGCATTTCATTTTTGCAGTTTTAAATTTTCCGTGAAAAATAAATAAACTTATTGTTTAATGTTTTGTTTACAAACCGCCTTTTCACTATTCTGTCCAAATTACGAAAAAAAAAAAAAAAGAAAAAAAGATTTATAGTATAAGTGTAGATTAACATCCTCTGTTAAATCATCCCACATTCCACAAAACAAAAAAAATAGATCCTTCTTTTTTAGGCGATTACATATAAACACCCTTAAAAACTTGGCAGAAAGATGAAAAAACACTTATTTTAGAATTTAGAGTAGGGATCAGTTTCGTATATACATTTAATTTAAAATGATCTGACTCCCGAACCATTCTAGCGTTTTAGGTCAGTTAACTAAATTTTTTTTTTTGCTATGGTTGCGTTTTTTTTTTTGGGGGGGGGGGGGGTCTATTTTATGTGTGCATTTGTTACCTTGCCACTCGAACTTAGGGTTAGTGCTTAAAATATTTTTATTAATTTTCCTAAAAAGTTAGAATGGCCCGGTGATGGGGCATCATTTTATGTTAAATATATATGAAACTGATCGCCCACTCTAAATTCTAAAATAATTGTTTATTTTTCATCTTTCCATTTTCCACAGTTTTCATTCTTCACACGTAATCGCCTAAAAAAGCTGAATCTCATTTTGGGGGAGGGAGATTTAGCTACAGCTCTTTAATCTTTTTTTTTTCTATACATCACTTTTTAAAAATTTTAATTATTAGCAATTGCTTTGTTTAGTTGTGTTTACCTTTCCCGTGAAAATTAAATGAATAACTTTTCAAATTGGCTAATTAAATATCTTATTTTTAAGGCGTAAATAAAATGTTAAAAGTTTGGGTATTCAATAACTACAAGAAACCTCTTCAACCTACGATTGTCATGGTAAATAACACCCTACCTGAGAGTTCATCATTCAAACTCCTCGGCCTAACTTTAACATGAATTGGAATAAATACATTGAAGACATTGCTAGGGCTGCTGCAAAGAAAGTGGGCTCCCTCTACCGTGCTAGTAAACTTCTCACACCTGACATTATCCTATATCTCTACAAAGCCACCATCCTCCCATGTATGGAGTATTGTTGCCACATCTGGGCTGGTGCATCATCCACTAATCTCTCCCTCTTAGACAAGGTCCAAAAAAGAGTCGCCAACTTAATAGGACCCTCACTATCCTTGCTGCTCTGGTACCCCCACAACGTAAATTCACTAGACCAACCTGACACTGCCAAATCCCATCCATTCACTGTGGAGGTCCCCAGATGCCGAAGAGCTTTCTACTCCAAAAGCTTCTTTTCTCGCGCTGCTGGACTCTGGAACTCCCTCCCTGCTCCCTGTTTTCCTGATATGCAGAAATTTAAAACTAATGTAAACAGACATCTCGCTGCGCAGCTCCCAATATCGGTTGACCCCCCCTCCAAAAAAAAACTTTCACCCTTTTTCTCAGTAGCCCCTTACGTCTACAGTGGCGGCCTGCCTTATTTTGGGTGAACTATGTTAAACTATGTTAAAAGATACCACGAGTCTGCTTACCAACTGACTACGGCATGGTCATCTTCAAGTATAATGTGAACAAATACTCGTTGAACCGTCCCCATGGATAATCGTCTTAAGTAATCTTCTGCCCATCCCACTTATTCTTTCTGATCCTGATCTGAAAAAAAGAAGTGTTTGTATGGTTGTTGGTTCATAGATTCTAATCCAATGTAACTATGATGTTTATAAGATACTACTTAATAACAAGTAAAGCTGTATTTTAGTATAAATTTGTATTCATACAAACATTTTTGGCTATATATGTGCATACATGTTTCAGCTACGACCTTTTTCAAAGTCTAGCAAAAATGATAAAATTAAATTTAAACCAATATTTTTTCAAAAGTGCTTAAAACAAGATAGAACTTTATCGAAGAATATTAATAAAGCGTTATTTTGACCCCAAATTTGTGAATTACGCATTCAATGATCGTAAAAGTACATGCGACCATGGTAATGACATATTGAAAAAGAAAAAAAAAACACTTAATCCTTTTAAGTACTAATATATATATATATATATATATATATGTTTTAAAACGACAGACAAAAATTGCCTTGAGTGTTATCTGTCAAGTTCTTGAGTGCTCTAAATCGGTTAATAGCTACATTGGTCATGCCACTACTACCTTGTCCAGTCGGCTTACTAACCGTTTAGAAGAAAGTAGTTTCATCCGGCAACATTAACTGACCCCCCCCCCCCTTCTCAGGATTAACATAAGTTTGTCTATAAATGCAAACATAACAGACTTCAAATTAATCTAGCTTTCATAATTATGATTAAAAAGCTTGCTTATAAAAGCAAGTCTTTACCACATGGACAATTTAACGTAAATATAAAAATTTAACAAAGTTATTTTGCCGAATTTTCAAAGTCAGAGTCAAATAGCAAAACATCTGACATATCGATACTTGATTCGAATTAGCCTATGTTTTCGCTTCTTCACACCCTCTATGTTATTGGCATGGGTATACATTTTTTTGTGTCAGTCTCTTTCTTAAAATACTTATTCCGGAAAGGAAAACTTTCAGAATGGAGACTTTTCCTCTTACTCACTGATTATCCTTAAACATTAAAATGGAAATAATCATGTCATGAATTATTTCCCTTGACTTCTGCAAAAAATAATGTCTAAAAACAGGTTACATTTTTTAAATATTAATGGGACGGTTACACATAAATTATGCATTATTATTTATTCTTTACAATTTATCGATTAACTTCAAGCATTAAAACAAACTTTTTAAAAATTCTTGTTTCACAAAATAATTTGCTTACAAAATTAAAGTAAACAAAATTGCTTTCCATTTTCAAGTCGGGTAGGTGCACCTAGAAGTTAATAAATATAGTTAAACAATTTGTTGCTGTAGAAATTCTTTTTGCATAACTAAAAAAAATTAGTTTATTTACTCCTATATTATCCTTGTAGATAATACAGAAGTAAAGCGACCTGTAATTTTGCTATCTAATTTACATACGTGTTGACGGTGTGTATGAACACACTATGTAAATTAGCTGGAAAGAGATAGCTTTTCTCTAAATGCTCACAGAGACATTCAGAAATATTAGAGAGTAGTTGAAGAAACATAGTGAGAAGAGCGAGAGAAATACATTGATAGCTAAGAGAGAGTGAGAGAGAGAGAGAGTGAGAGAGAGAGAGAGAGTGAGAGAGAGAGAGATGGGTGATTTGTTTAGTTAATTCTAAATTATGACTAATTGGAACAAATAAAACAGATTTTTTTTTTTTTTAAGTAATTCAATCCTAAAACTAAGGTAATATGTTAGCATGTATTTTGTGCTATTGGAGTATATAGGAAAAAAGTCTTAAGGAAACAAACGTTGACTAACTCAAATGTATTGTGTGTGTATATATATATATATATATATATATATATATATATATATATAACTCTGCAGAATAAACAATTTATGACATAATAATTATTTTAATATTTTGTAATTATGCTCCAAAAAATTCAACACCTAAAAATTATTATTTATTGACCTGCAGTATTTACTTGTATCATGGAGATATGAAATATTTCAGTTTTTATATTTCTATAATAAAATCGATGTTTTTGTCACCTTGTGATATAACCAAAGTTATAATCTTTAAACTCGACTTTATATATATATATATATATATATATATAAATATTTGTTATTGTTTATTATCTATGTACGTATACGTTTCGTCCTTTTTCAATTGGGACTCATCAGCATAGAGATATGACTATTCACTACCGGTCATGCGATTCGAAATTCCGGACCTCAAGTATTTTTCAACTCCAGTCCGACGTCGCTAATCGCTGGGCCAATTATATATATATATATATATATATATATATATATATGGACGCACAAAATCCTATTTCACATGAGATTTTCCAATCATTATTTATATCATAATATCTTATATTTCATTCCTCCTTTTCTGCACACACAGATATTAGTATGAAAATATACTTATGGCAAGCAAGCTACACAAAAACCGGTCTATTTAACTCCAAGCTAAAAGCCTGATGAGGCGCAAAACACAAACGTTTGTGTAGCTTGATTGCCATAAGTTTATTTTCGTACTATCACTAGGTTCTACTAATGTATTGAGCACTAAATAATTACGCAAATATTTATATATATGCTAAATGTACATACCCAACATAGCCCGGGAGTGTTGTTATTGTATTTTTTTGTTTTGCATTATTTTTATTTAAAAAAAAAATCTAATGAAATAATAAATGAAAAATGTTTTAAACTTTAAATTCACCATCCGCATTTCATTTTGTAAACACATCAATTTTTTCAAGGATGTGATGAGGATGAAGTTTATTGGTCATCTTTTGGGTCAATCCCACACACATACTTATGTAATCAAAAGGAACGGAAAAAATTGTTCATTATTTAATTGAGCCGAAAATTATTTCACTGTAAATAATTTAGGTGACTGAAATAGGAATTAACCTTTAATGATTTAGCGTTAAAAGTAAATATGAAAAAAATCCTCATGTATAAAAAAGATTAAATGCTTTGAAAGTAATTTCCATCCAATAATTGTATAGAGATTAAAACAATAATTAGTTATTTGTTTATAACAACAGGGTTTCACCATTTGCGACTCATTTGATAAAGATCTATTGCTTGTGTTTATTTGTGTCAATCGACAAAAAGGAAAATAAAAAGGAGACGCACGAAATAAAGATGTACTTATGAAATTTACGCTGAAGTGATCATGTAAGTGTAAGGAAGCATGCAAATATGTTGCGACAATTTTCGCGAAATATGTGCAAATTTTATTTTAAGTCAATGAAAACGCTTCAAATGTTATTACATGGTTTCCATTGGCAAGCTGTAAATACCCCCTTTTATACCTCTCCTGTCTGTGTTTTGAAAATATTGTAGAAAAAATAGTACGCAAATGTAAAAATAATTACACAATGCAAAATGTTGTAAATCCCAATAAAAATAATTAAAATAGTCGTTTCGTATTTGTAAGAGTTTAAGATGGCTACAGTGAACATTTTTTCATGAATAAAGAAAGGGCCCTTGTAGCTATAAAAATAATCTATCCCTTGTAGCATGTGACATGTAAACACATATGTAAGTCGAAGTTAGAATTAAAACTATTTTACCTAGTATTACAATAAACAATTAATTTTAGGAAAGAAATAATTTAATAGCAGAAATAGATAGGGAAATGTCAATTTTTTTTTTTATTAAGACCACAATCTTATGCTTCTGGTTAGGTGAGTAAAGAAAAATGTCTCCACTGATAGAAATAAGTACTTTCAGAAAAAACTGAAATGAAATAAAATATATCCGTAGCAATAATATAATGGAAGAAATTACAAAAGAAAATAGGCTCGTCTGGACCACATACCAATATGTCAAATGGATTGCTATTTTGGTGCAATTTTGAAAATACGACAAGATAACTTTATATGTTATTTATATATATATATATATATATAAGATATTAAACTACTCCTTACTATATAATTTTGGATTGAAATACTTAAAGTTTGTAACCGATAGTCCATGGAAGCATTCTAAAATGGCCTCTAATACACAGCTTGCATCTTAAACAATCTCTTAAAACCGGATTACCTGTACGTTTGATAGATTAATTCTATTTGTTACCTATTGAACCAACTGCTGCATTCTTCGTGAATCATCCAACAGTGAACTTTATCCTGCAGTTTCAATCTTTTTCTTTGGACATTTTCTGCATTTTTCCCTAAAATTTATCTATCATACTTGCATTTATACCTTTTCAAATTATGACTTTTGGTATTTCTTTTGCTAACTTATCTAATTGTATTCCTCTGATGATAAGAATGCCATTCTTTGAAAAACCATGATTTAAGGAAGGAAAATAAATATTCTTTTATTGAATATACTTTGTTTTGAACAACTGAAGACGTAAAAGATCTTGTATTTTCACATCTATCATTTCATTTGTCATTCATATATATATATATATATATATATATATATATATATATATATATGTGTGTGTATGTATGTATATGTGTGTGTGTGACATGGTCTCTGACCTTGGATGTCTGGTGTCTGTTTTCAAATCTTTCCTTTTCTTATGTCCCTCCCTACCCCAAAAATTTTCTTTAGTCGTCAGACAGCGGACGTTGCTTTCCAAGTGGCAGAGGCGGAGTTTGGGGTTGGTGATTCTTGACATGCTGACCTGATTTCTTGAGAGACATTGAATACCCTCCCTGCCCCTTTACAATTCCCCAATTTCTCTTCATATATATGGCTTTTTCTTCCCTCTCCGTCATAAATCATGTAATCCCCCCTATAAAATTATAGATTAAATATGCTTCAAATTTCCCCCTCTCTCTAAATATGTATTAGATATGTTGTCACTCTCTCTCTCTCTCTCTCTCTTCTTATATTTGAATTGTCGAGTGTGAATTTCTCTTTTCTCATTTTCAAAAATGTAATCATCTCATTGGATGCTTGACAATACCGCAAGGTTGAAATAAATTATTGCATCGACGATTATGTAATTTCGTGTTACTATATTTTATTTTATTCTTGCTCTGTTTATTAGATTGAGCTTTCATACCCGGATTTCCTCCTGGAATTTATTTCATTATAACACACACACACATATATATATATATTTAAGAAAAACAAAGATAAATTATCATGATAAATGATGGCAAATAGATGTTATTGTGTCAATCAAAGAACCAACAGTTTGGTGTAGTTTTAGTTGATGTTGATTTTATAATCATCTGACAGTCAAAGTAATCAGTCAATCAGAAGATAAATATGGATTCTTTGTAACAAACAAAAAAAAAATCAATGGAGAAAAATATTGATTTTTTGTTTTTAGCTTGACTGTAAGTATAATGGAAGTGAAAGATAAAATGATTTGTTTGTCATCTGATTGTTGTTGCGTTTTATCATTTACTTTGTGTTAGTCGTCCACAAATTCATTATGCAGTTATTTACCATTATTATAATCACAAGCATAATTGTTTTTTTTTCTAAACAGAGAAACAATTAAACAATTCCCAAAAACATAGGAAACCAAATAATACACACACACATATCTATATATAAAGTAGACTAACATGCATGATAGGCTACACATTTCATCTCACAACCAACAACAATTCCTAATGTGTGTTTCACAAAAAAATAATTACATTTCCATTTCTAACAAAAAACATTAGAATTGGTCCGAGATTTCCACCTCTCACAAAAACATCTTCGAAAGGGAGGGTAGTTACAATTATCCCTCTTTATAGAAGTAGTCCTCACACTCACCCCATCGACACCGTAAGCTTTGTTTATAGAGGGGAAAAAGTTTCATCTGTAATTCTGATTGCATGTTATTTACATGTTATTCAATAAACACATTCTCTTTAAACGAACACATTCGCCAACACCCAAGTAAATTTTTGGACAATGGACTTTTCAATTTATTTTTATTATTTTCGTCGATACATTTTTAAATAGACTTCTTTTCATAAGACATTACTCACACTTTTAATATTTTTTATTGATGCCTTAAAAATAAAATAATTATTTATCTACTTTAAAAGCAGTTATTTTTTCCCTTTTTACGTGAAAGGTAAACAAAACAATTCAATTTTCAATCAAATACGATAACACTTACATAAATTTCTAGTGGTACAAAATTTTATTAAGGCAAGGAATATAGACGTCTGTGACATTTTTTTGGTTGGAATGAAATTGAAAAGTGTAAAAACGAGAGGAAAAAAAATCAATACATAAATCTACTAAGCCGGCTTTCGTCCACACTCATCAGAGTAAATACGTGGAATAATTTATGCACTACAATTAAAAACTTAAAATAGTGAAATGAAAACCAGTGACAAGTTTAGGGGGGAAAAAGTGGGAGGGGGGTCACAAGTGGATCACATTAAGTCTTAGAAGCCACTCCTTTTGTTTACAAAAGGAGGATTTTAATGACTTAATATATATTGCTTCCAGGACTTTAAGGTGGAATAACAAATGTGATCTACTTATGACAGAAAACCTGTCACTAGTGTAAGCCGACACACATTCAGCGCTATTTATAAGATGGTGAGCAATAGCAGACCCGGATGTGTTGACTAAATTATTTAGTCGACCCTGGCGTATTGCGGGGGGGGGGGGGGGGTTGTCTTATTCTGGATTCAAACATTTGCACTGTTCGTCCCACATATACGACATCGCACCAACATTTAAATTGATAAATAATATTACTGATATGTTGGGGTGGGAGAACATCCTTGTGTACGGATTTTAACAAAGGTCGAGCAGAAAAAACGATTCTAGGGTTCGAAGCCTGATAACAACGAGGAACAGCTACAGAAACCTGGTTAGCAAATTTTATGCTAATATTACCTAACCACGGTAATCTGAGGTACATCGGACATTTTGGAGGACCAAAAAAGGCTTATGAAAGTGGGTGATCTTGATAACGATATTAGAATTAACAATATCGAGAGGGTAACCATTTTCGGTGAGAACCTCTTTAATAAATTCAATCTCCGAATCAATCAGGGATTCAGAGCAAATCTTTAAGGCAGGATGAACTAGACATTTAATCAGATTTATTTTTCTTTGTTTGGGGAAAAAAAGAGTCCCAGTGACAATATAAGCCAGTAAATGTAGGTTTGCGGTAAACAGATGTAAGAAACAATGAATCAGATTTATGCACTAGTACATCCAGGAAAGGAAGGGTGGAATTATGTTCCCTCTCACAGGTGAACTGTAAGGCTGGGTGTAATTGATAGATTACATTTACCATTCATTTTGTTATATACTTTTTAACTATATATATAAACCTAAAAATTAACGTATTTTGAAACTCCCTTCCATATTATTTGCAAAAAAAACAAAACAATATGAACACTTAGCAAAAAATGAGGTGGCACGTTTATCGCCGCCTCTCGCTGCCACCAGACACAATAAAGCATTTTCGTATGTGACTAAAATTAAACAATCAATCGCAACCAGTTAAAAACAAAGACATTTTTATTTTTATTTTTTATTTATTAAATACTCGATTTATACATTTCTTACTTTTCGTTTATTTATTTTTACTTTTCAAAATAAAATTTATTTTAAACTGGAGTATCTTATACTTAATATTTTTCTTGTGCAGTTTAGCTGAAAAAATAACATTATTATTTAGATACCCGTTTGTAGAGGGAGGAATCCTTCCAGATTGCAGCAATTTTTATTTTTGTTCCAATCCGAGGCACATCTTGTGGAGGGATGGATTTTCCCCAATTAAAAACCGACCCCATGTCTAACTCTGCCCTCTCTTTCAATGTTAGCCGATTGATATAAGACATTTTCGTACTTTTTCGGAACGATTTCTCGACTGTTAACTATTCGGCATTTTTACCATTGATATGGTTTTGATTTACTTGCTTCCACACGAGGGAAATGTTAGACACAAGGTAGGTTTTTAATTTGGGGAAAATACATCTCCCCATACAGGAACACTCTCGATTGGGACAAAAATAAAAATTGCTGCAGTCTATAAGGATTTCTTTTTCACTCACTGCTGAGAGAACAGATTAAGTACAGTATAACACAACAGATACTACATTTCAACGTTATTTCTATTTTGAAAAGTAGCAAATAACATCACGTTATATAATACGTTATTTGCCTATTTATGGTGCTTATTCACTTTACGGACTGGACTATATTTTAGAGAGGATTTTCAAGTTAAATTCAATTTTTATGGTATCTTTTGCTAATGAAATTGTTAGTACAGAATAGTTAATCAACTCCCAATCTTATATCAACTCATAAAAATTTACTTGACTAAACTACAATTTACTAAAAATATGTTACTAAACTACGATATACTAAAAAATCCTGATACTTTCTATTTTTTAAATTTATTTGAGACTGCTTCTACACCCTGTTAGAGGTCCACAGAGCATCAATGATTTCGATACTATCACTGGTCAAGTTAGGAATACATTCAGGGATTCATGTAGTGCATATTTGAAATATTTGTTTGCCATTATGTTCAATACATGTGCAGTGTCTCATCCAAAACAACTTTGGGATACAAACCGCATGAGCAAGCATCAATTGTTCAGGATGGTATTGCACAACTAACACTGACAAACACTTTCTATTGGTCAACATGGAAGTCCCGCTGCTGAGCTCAATGCTTGCATTAAATTGTCTTATTTGTGAAATTACATCAAGACTGTAACATTATCTACAAACATGCATGTGCACCTCAATGGCAAATTTGCAACAACTAACCATGGCAAGAGTGTTATTACTCAATGTATTGCATTAATTGTTGCATCTGCTATTTTACATTAGCATTGTGGGGTCTGTGTTCACGCTGGTCAATCACAAGCACCAAATAATTCAATAGTTACAGTTTTGGCAAGGAAATTCTTTAGTTATTCGACTTTCCCGGGCAACGCCGGAGCATGGGTCAGCTAGTATATATATATATATATATATATATATATATATATATATATATATATATATGAAGGAGTTAAAATATAAAATGAAAATTTGAAAGAGAATGGAAAATAAGTTTATGAAATAGTGGGTAAGCATGACAACAGACTAGTAAAATACATCATTAAAGCTAAACTAAGATATTTTGATTGATTTGTTCAACCACACTATATATACAAGTGTACACTCTGTCCAAAATGATTAGAAAAAATTATGCTTCGTCAGTGTTCATATAAAATCACAGAATTACATCAGTAATTTAATTTTCCATATATAAATTATTATAATCATTTGTAATGACCTAAAGAAACAAAAATAACTTTGCTTTTGTTTATTTTCTTCCCTTGCTTATTGGGAGGTTGGGAGGAGGTGCTAAACATGAAAAAAAAACTGACATCGGATGTTAAAAACATCAAAGTTAAAAACGAAATTGAAAGAACAATCGTCACTCACGTAAAGTAAGAAAAAGAAAATAACGTTCCAAATGGGAAGTTAAAAAAAAGGAAAGAAAAAAGAACGTCTAAATCGGTATGGAAAACGAAAAAAAGAAATAAAAGAAAACGTCTGATTATGGAAATAGATTTGCATTCTTCCTTTGTTGTTGTGATTACGTTTTATATTTAACTCGTATTATGAGGTGAATACCGACAAGCATCAATGTCAATATCATGCCCCACTTCAATTGTATGCCTATATTTAATGTTAGGTTGTGTGAATTGTCTTATTTATTAATATGTGTTTACTCTTTGTGAATTTTTCTGGTGATTTTGTAATGTTACAGAGACGATATTGACATAAAAATGTTGTTTGGCACAAGACAAATGAAACGGACCGTAAAATATATATCTCACAGAAATGTTATGTTTTTTGGAAATGTGAAAAAATAAAAGTAATAAAATAAAAACATGGTTATAGGAAAATAATATGAACCTGACTTATATTTGCTCTGTTGTCACTAATTGACAATCATCGAGCTGAATCTTTTAAGGAGACTGCAAAGTAAAAGGGCACTGATAGTATATGCTAATACATATATTATCATTAATAATTATATATATATATATATATATATATATATATATATATATATATATATAAGTAAGGAAATTGACAACATCTTTGAAGCACGCATTAGAATGTATTAAAGTGAAATATTTTGAAAATCAACAATCGTGCAATTTAAATGAAAAATTAATTTATTTAATTTTTTTTTTTTTTTTTTGCAAGCTTTCGTTGTAGAACAACTTTGTCAGGCGAGACTGTCTTATAGTTTTTTTTTTTCTTCTTTTCTTCCTCCTCATTTTGATGATATTTACCCCGAGGGGTCGGATCACAATATGAGCAGAAAGAGACGTCAAGTTCTTAAAGACGTTAGGATAAGTGTAGTCTTGGCGATGTTATGTGCAGATTGGTGCTTTTTTTAAGTAAGGAAATTTACAACATCTTTGAAGCACGCATTAGAATGTATTAAAGTGAAATATTTTGAAAATCAACAATCGTGCAATTTAAATGAAAAAAATAAATTAGGGTTAGTGTTTAAATTTTTTACTTTTAAATATAGATATGATTTTTTTTTTTTTAATTTGACAAACATTTTCATCTTTTCCTTTTATGTATATTACCTTAGATTTTGATAGACTCATTGTGAGATTCTATAATTTTCCCATCTGCCATTTTCCCCTACTTATCCATTTGTGCCATTATTACCTATATATATATATATATATATATATATATATATATATATATATTTCTCTTGAAAAAAATTCTGTAATTGTAAAAAATTTCTGTTTTCTATTGTATGCTTTTTCTGTACCTGTACTGTAGACAGTCTTTATTTCTCCTATTGTGTCCCTTTGTATTTTCAATTTAATTGCTTTGTATGCTATTTGAAGTAGATTGTAATTATCATATTCCAACCCTCCCTCAACCTCTCGAATTGCTGTATAACTGAGAATTATCTGCACTCTTGTCATGATGCTATGTCTTAACTTCGAACTTGGTGTCTACAGCCTGTGCTGATGAAGACACTTTATATCAATAAGAATCGTACATGAAACGATCGTACATGAAACTATTTTTTATGCTGAATTCTTGGAAGGTATGTAATTGAATAGGTTATAAATTTATTTACCTTGTATCTATAATATATATATATATATATATATAATTATTTATTGTTCTATTATATCTAGAAGGAATTGTAGAAGGGTGCAGAAAAATAGGTGAACCACATAAAAGATGGCGTGATAACGTATGTTCCTGACTTTCGATCAATCAGTCTGCTAAACAAAGTAGTGAAGTCTTGGAGACAGTTAATAGATGATAGATCGCATTCTGCAGTATGCGGAGAAAATGTATGATGATGGGTATACAGGCAGAGAGAGAGAGAGAGAGAGAGAGAGATAGAGAGAGAGAGAGAGAATATGAAGATAGAAGGCCACTTGTTTTCCTCTTATCAGATTTATATAGAAGGCTTCAGTTACAACTATTACTATAGAAACACTAATACAATTTCTGTATCTTGGAAAGAGAAATAATAGTAATAACAACAGAGGAGTTTTTGTATTTTTCTTTCTTCTGCAGACCAGCATTTGAAATCACAGCCCATTTTTTTGCAATACGTATAATCCCTACGGGCTGCATAGAATTCACGCAAGAATGAACGACAGCATTTATTTTGTTTGAACAGCACCATGTCCACTCTTCTTTCACAGTGGACAGAAGCAGTATGTCTGAACGGACTCCAAGAAATCAATTGATTCTGAAAATTTATAGAAATAAGATCAGTAAGTGCATTACTTTTCGGTGCACTTAGTCTTGTGGGTGAGAGTGAAAAATCAGAGTTCGAGTAGGGGAGAGAAAAGATGGCAAAATGTCATCGGTCAGATTAGAATATATATATATATATATATATATATATATTCTCGGAAGTTTCTCAACCATTAAAACTATATATAAAAAAAAACAAAAAAAAAACAACAGTTTAGTCCCAAGTGGAAAATCACTCATTTGTAAGTCAATTTACTTTTTATGCTAGTTTTAACATTATTAAAGGCATCATCAGTTGTTTACCATGAAAAACTGTTTCGGGAATATATATAGCATGTATCACAACTTAGTTGTAAAACAATAAAATGCTCAATCGTAGGTTCTACAATAGCTAATATAAATTATTTTATTTAAATACTATACATTACAGTGTTGGTTAAGGAAGGATACCCGGGTTTCATCAATCTGGTCATCTTGGATTTAGGATAAAATTCGGTTGGTAATTGCAGAAAGATTCATCAATCCCCCTCTGGTATCGAAGATTTAGAAAGCAGGTTTAAGAATGGTTCATCGGACAAACTTTGACAGTGTTCATTTTTTCCGTTCTCCCACAAAAGATGTCCTGTGTGTTTAAAATCCTGCCTGTTGCTAGTTATTTCTTTAAGCGGGGGAGAGTTTTTTCTTAAAATAAACAACTTGTAACAGGCAAGCTTTTAAACACATAAGATATAACTTCAGCTTGGGAGGTGACGGTGGTTAAGTGGATATCGGCACAGACTGAAGACCTGGGTGTTCCAAGTTCGAATCCAGTCGGTTCCACAGTACAACTTTCACTTAGGGATATTGGCAAACTTCTCCTGGTCCTTCCCGTAAGTACCCGATGCCTTTCCAGAAAGATTTCTAACTAGAAAACATCGGGGGAAACTAATGCCAACACCAGACTCATCTGATTCACACGAAAGAAGAAGATTTCAGCTTAAGCCTTAAATTTTCGACATTTTCTAGAATCAAAATCATGTAATTGATTTTGAACAAAATTAGAATAAGGATTCGAGACATAAGGCTTAGTATCATTATATCTTGATTTTAATCTTCGTAAGAGAACATAAAAGTGGTTCAAAACTGTTCTATTCAGTGAATTAATTTTACCCATCCGAGGACAGGTATTCTTCTAGTATATATATATGAGACGTTTGAATGCAAAACGCGATAAATTCAATTAATTTAAAGTTAGACATTAAACAATAAAAGGACGAATATATTAAATATAGACTTCGACTAAAAGCTTATTTTAATTGAAAGTAAAAAGTAATTAAGCCAGTATCATATAATGTAAAACATAATTTGGGGATGTGCTCGAGGGTTGAAATGCAACACTTTTTTCAGTGATAGCTTCGTAATTTTCAAGACGGCTTTTATCGAGTTTTGCATTCAAACTCTATATATATATATATATATATATATATATATATATATATATATATATTTGTATATTTGAGTAGCGTTTTTTTCTTTGATACATGATTAAATGCCCAATGAGAGAATGTGTCTCTACAAATAATACATATATTGGCATGACTAGAACAAGTATCTCTTGCCGCGTAACATGTCACCTCATCTCATCTCCCCTCACAGCTCCATCTACAAACATCTAATCGCACACGACATTTCCAAAAATACTTCTGATATATATTAACAAAAAAACACTGCCATCCTCGCTGTTTCAAATTTGAGCCTTCGCCTCCTCATCATTGAAGCATTATTTATTCGAACACGTAAACTCACCATCAACCAAGCTTGATACGAGGGTGGCGTTGGTATATTAAAATGTTTTTAAAATGTTCTTATTCGGTTTTCGCAATAAATTCACCAATTTTAATTTGTAACCTCAACACATGCTTGATGACAACTCATGTGAATTGAAAACGTTTGCAAATATGGCGAGTTCCTATTCACACTGGAGCACAACATTAGATCACTGGTCTGCCAACTCAAAATTGGATCAGAAAAAGAACAAGCAGAAACTTTCACTTCTGTTTAATCAAACATACATATATATATATATATATATATACACATACGAAAATATCATTTTGAGTAGGTGTTTTCTATTAATGCAATTACTGTAGATTTGTAAAGGTTTGAATAAAAGGTTAATCATGTCTAATAACAGATTTTTCGATCGGCTAATGATAACCATTATTTTGAACTCATCAAAAAACGATATTGTTATTGAAATGATTAAAACCTGGTCGTTCATATTAGAATTTCGATTTAAATAACACAAGAGACATAGCTATCTCGTCTGAGACAAAGAAACACAACATCTGTTGTTATTTACTCATGCTAGTCTCTGTTAATCTGATTTGGACTTCAAAATCTAGTATGGGATGTCCTTTTCTCTTTAAGACTTCAAAATCTAGTAGGGGAATGTCATCTTCTCTTCCAGACTTCAAAATCTAGTGGGGAATGTCATCTTCTCTTCCAGACTTCAAAATCTAGTGGGGAATGTCATCTTCTCTTCCAGACTTCAAAATCTAGTGGGGAATGTCATCTTCTCTTCCAGACTTCAAAATCTAGTGGGGAATGTCATCTTCTCTTCCAGACTTCAAAATCTAGTGGGGAATGTCATCTTCTCTTCCAGACTTCAAAATCTAGTGGGGAATGTCATCTTCTCTTCCAGACTTCAAAATCTAGTGGGGAATGTCATCTTCTCTTCCAGACTTCAAAATCTAGTGGGGAATGTCATCTTCTCTTCCAGACTTCAAAATCTAGTGGGGAATGTCATCTTCTCTTCCAGACTTCAAAATCTAGTACGGGAATGCCATCTTCTCTTCCAGACTTTAAAATCTAGTGGGGAATGCCATTTTCTTTTCCAGACTTCAAAATCTAGTACGGGAATGTCATCTCTTCCAGACTTCAAAATCTAGTACGGGAATGCCATCTTCTCTTCCAGACTTCAAAATCTAGTAGGTGAATGTCATCTTCTCTTCCAGACTTCAAAATCTAGTACGGGAATGCCATCTTCTCTTCCAGACTTTAAAATCTAGTGGGGAATGCCATTTTCTCTTCCAGACTTCAAAATCTAGTACGAGAATGTCATTTTCTCTTCCAGACTTCAAAATCTAGTACGAGAATGTCATTTTCTCTTCCAGACTTCAAAATCTAGTACAGGAATGTCATTTTGTCTTCCAGACTTCAAAATCTAGTGGGAGGATGTAATTTTCTTTTCCTTACAGCCTCTTTCGTTGCAAAAGAGACGTTGCTAGCCTTTCTCTATTCCATTGTTATTTTCATGGTAGCTGCTCCACTGAGCTCTAATCTATGGTTCTTCCTTTAAAAGATTCACAATGTCTAGCAGCAACCACTGTAAGTAACTTTCGTTCCTTCTTCTATGTACCGAAAACTAAACAGAATTTCCATGAGCAAAGATTCTTCCCAAGAACTACCCGTCTGTTGAACACAATACCATTTATATTTTAAACGTGACCGTAAAGAAAAGATAGAAGAAATTTATTTGCATTTTCACTTGCAAATTAGAAGTAGATCACTAAAAATCAAGTCGGTCTCTCTAAAGAAACATTTTAACACAAATGCTAAATATTTGTACAGGAAATAAAACAGAACTACTTGATATGTTAAAATCAAAATAATCATTGAATTACAAAATCAATAACAAATAATATTTAATTAATGCAATTTTATTTTTCAAAACCAATATGCAAATTAATTAACTTTGCAACTGATATTGCATATACATATATATTGCAGCATATAAGAAAGATAGTGCATCATCTACTATGTAAAGTTGAATTAACTTGAAATAGAGCGTTTTGACCTCACCGTTAGTGCAAGAAATGGGGCCAACTTTCAATATATATATATATATATATATATATATATATATATATATATATATATATATATTAGAGAGAGGGAGAAAGGGAGAGGGAGAGAGAGAAAGAGAGAGAAAGGAAAGATAGAAGGTGGGGGGGGGATAGATTTTTTGCATAAAGCTTTCATGTTAGTTAAACAAGCATGTCTACCAGGCTCCCGAAATATTCGAACATTAGATTAATTTATGCAAAGATTTTCTCTGAAACGCTCATGTGACTATAAATGCATTTCTTTGTTGTGTGTGTATGCTCTCCCTGGTTTTATATGTTTTATTGTTCTTATTTTTCTGACAAGAAGCGATTTTGATTCTACACTGCCGAAAATAAAAATAAAACGTAACGTTTATCTCTTATATTATTAAATACTGGACTTGTAAATCGGCTTGGTATAAGCTTTTCTTTCTGAAACTTGGCTTAAATGCTATTTTAAAACTACATTATATATATATATATATATAATTATTAAAAGGAAAAAAAACTATACACACATTAAGGTTGTATACATTATAAATTATTTCGACCCTTTAATTAGGTCTCCTCAGAAGTATAAACAATCACATCAAAAAAACAAACCTTAATGTGTGTATAGTTTTTTTCCTTTTAATAATTCTATTTTGCTCTGTTTAAAGGTACATTGAGCTCTTTTATTCGGATTCCCAACGCAATTGAAATCTACACACTATATATATATATATATATATATATATATATATATATATATATATATATGGCTGATAGCTCAGTGGTAATGGTTCTCGACTGCTGATAACATGATCGGATTTTGAATCACAGGCTGTAGTAGCCGTACATTTCTAGCCACACTGAAGAGCCGTGATATTTAGAAACAGCTGTCTGTAGATAAACAATAATATGTGTGTGTATAACATTATATATATATATATATATATATATATATAATGTGTGAATGCATATAAATATATATGTGTGTATATATGTATGTGTAGTGAAAAACAAATTGGGAAAAAAATTAAAGACAGAAAAAATAAAAACAAACAAGAAATTGACCAGTTTGAAAGATCTTCACTTTTTTCTGAAGATGTTCATTAATCTGAATAAAACCGGTCAATCAGTGTTTAATTTGTTTATTTTTTCCATTTTTGTTTTTCACTACATTCTGTCTCCACATTTCATTTCATGAAATATTGTATTTTATCGTCATACATATGCACATTATGGCAGGTCGATTTTGGAACCGTGGTAATGCGATGGTAATGATAGTTGGGGTTTTGCATGATAAATGACGACACCAAATATTTTTTCCCAAATCGTTACCGTTAAGTGAGGAAACGACTTTAAAGGTTAGAAATTAACGATTTTGCATGTCCTTTCGGTGATCAGTGAAAGATTTACCGCCATCAAAAAATTCTGTACCGTTAGGGTAATAAAAATGTGTAAATGTCATTTAATAAAGATTTTGTCAACTAAATTATGTACATTGTTCTCAATAAATCAAATAAAAATAAGGATTATAAATAATAAAAAATATTCACTTGTAAAGGCAAAATGGAGATTAAATATACAGTCTTTAGTAAACACAGTATTTTACTATTTACATAAGTGACAGCGATAAAAGATAGCTTCATTTTTTTTCTTTCAAGGAATTCAGGATTTGTGATTTTTCAGTAGAAAACAAATTAGACTAATTTTAATTATCAATAAAACACCATTAAACCGAAAAATGTCTTCATTTTAATGATAAAATAAAATAAATATAGTTTGTTTATAATAGTGTCTCTGGAACTTTCTTTTTAGTTATTATTTAAGTTTACACCGTTTTAAATGCATGTTGCTGTTATTGTTTATAGAATTGTATGAAATATTGACGACTGTTGGATTTTAATAATTAGTAATTTTATATTTTTTATGCAAGAAACTTAATTATTTGAAATAGAAAGAAAAAAAAGCTTGTTTAATTTACATCATTTTATATTTTAAGTGTATCTGGCATTAATTCAAACGCGTTTGTTTTTCTCCATTGAAGAAATTATATTTCCATTTTTAGGTAAGTAATACAGTTTCGTTCTTTCTATATTTTTTTTTCGTGTTTCAAATTAAATTGTATCAATGTTTCAGTTTTGTAGTAAAAAAATATAGCTGATACTATGTTATACTCGACATACTTTAAGCTAATTTTTGGCTCTTTTTAAGTTATTACCCACCACTTGTTTTTCCATTTTTATCGGACCATTTTTTTTTTGTGTGTGTGTAAATTTACCGGTTATGTCGCTAGATAAATCCGTTTTTTTTTTATTTTTAAATATTTGACGCAATAAATTAGATTTTAGAGTGGTGGATCACTTTACCATATAAATTTAACGTAAAATGATCACCCACTTCATAACCATCACACTAAAAAAATACCCAACACTTGTTTTTTGCATTTTTTATGGACCATTTTTTTTTCTGCGTAAAATTACCGATTATGTCGCTACAGAAACCCTTTTTTTGTTGTTTTTTTTACCCAATATTTTAGATTTTAGAGTTTTTTTTTAGTGTGATGGTCATGAATTGGGTGATCATTTTACATTAAATTTATTTAGGAAAATTATCCCCCACTCTAAAATCTAAAATATTGGGTAAAGATTTTTTAAAAAAGAAGGATTTTACCATAACTCAAACAGTATTGAGTCTGTTTAAATGGTCCTGTCATTTCAAGCCACAATTTTAGATGCAGCCTAACCCTAATTCAAACACACTATCACTAAAGTTAACCAAAACTCCTTACCATAATTGTCAGCCATTTTTTTATGTGAAACTAGAAGATATTATAAATTAAACTGTTTTAGACTTATTCATTTATTTTTTTTTTTTTTTCAGATAAAAATGTCTGTTTTAACTCGCAGTAAGAGTTCCAAAATATTTTGTGGTTCACCTTGTCCTTTGGATAAAACGGAAGCCGCAACTTTACGACAAGTTATCCAGCTTAGTTATTTCCTTGAAAATACTTATTCCCACTTTTCAAATTGATTACAAAGGAAATAATCAATATTTGGCAAGCAGTGACCCACAATTGCCTTTGTTAAGGGAATATTATATAGGGCAGAAGGTGAAAGTATTTTGCTTCAAGAGGGCCAGACTTATAAACAGGAAAACTCTTACTGCATCCAAAGTGAAAATAATTAAGGAACAGCTGGACAAATTATTTTATATTTCTTCATGTTGCTGCAAACTGCCTGTCTTAAGATGTGATGAATTTGCTGCAAAGTGCAATACATAAAATTTCCAAAGAAAGCATATAGTCCTTCTCCCAAGGTAATATTACTTCTATGGTTGTTTTTTGTTTGCATTTTTTAATTTGAACTAATTCATGTCCCAATTTTCAATATTTAAATTAATTGAAAAATATGAATTTACTTCTGAATATCTTCATTTTTCTAGTAAATAACCTTGTGATATTTTCCTTAATAAATATTAAGGAAAATATCACAATGTATGCTAGATCTGTTATTAAAAACATACACATTTTGAAATTTCAGATTCCCATTGAAGAGAGAGAATATTTAAAAGATCAGAGAGAGAAAACAGGACCAAAAAGCAGTTTCCAACTTGAACTTATTGACAAAGATACCGTCAAAAAATACAAAAAAGATTCACCTGAAGCAGATAGATTAGACAGGCAGATTGAAAGACAGCAACAAGATTCTTCACATGTTGCTTCCTCTACATCAGAAATCTTTTCACAGACATCTTCCAGTGAATAAACAACTAATGACGGTTTTGAGCCAGGGAGACAGTCTAAGGGACCTTACAGTCTTTTAAAAGTCCCTAGAAATTTTATTGAACTGATTAGAGGTGATATATCTTCTAACCTTGGGACTTGCCTTGCTAATGCCTTTATATTAGATTTAGAACACATGGGCCTTCTTCATCCAACCATTAATTTAAAAGATATTATTATAGACAAATCAGAAATAGATAGGGAAAAGGCAAGAGTGAAAGTAACCGGCCATCAAAAACATGTCCAGGAATATGAACATCTTATCTGCATTGGAGTTGATTGCAGAGTTACTAAGGACACTTTGTATTAAAAGGAGGTTACAGGGGAAATGATGAAAAAATGATTAAGAAAAGCAAGGGACCAGAGTGCCACTTAGCATTTACCAGAGAGATAGGAACTGCAAGTAAATATTTCACCCATAGAGTGATACCCAACATTGGTGCAACTGGTGTTCTTCTAGTAGAGGATGTTGCTGCTGTTCTAGAAGAGTACAACAGTGTAAATACCGTTACAGCAATTTTGGTGGACAATACCAGTACAAACACTGGTTGTGAAACAGGAATGGTTACAGCTTTGGAGAAAAACTTAAAAAGAAGTTACATACCATTCAGCAAAATGAACTGCCATTTAAGTTAATTGATGGAACTACAAGAAGCCCTACCACTTTCACTGGTCCTCTAGGGGGACTTTGTGGAACTAATTACCAGGATTTGCCCCAGGTAGCATTTCATAATATTAGTGGTCCGGTGGATAATTTGTATCTTACTTCAGAGGTAATGAATGATTTAAGTGGTGACCAGCGACTACTTTGGGAATATGCTGTAGGCATTTCTAAAGGGAAAGTGTTTAGTCTTTTTTGTAATTTTGTACAATTTTTACAGTTCTCATTTATTGAATACAGTTAAAAAATGACATATTTTACTAGTGCTGATTCATACTTAAGAATTCTGGTTTGAATATATTTTCCATTCATTGTATCTAACAAAAAATATCAATTTTATCTGGATTTATTAGTGAAATAGTAAAATTTTGAAGTCAGTTTGTCAGCAAAATCCTGTGGAAATTAGGGATTTCTGAACATTTTTGTACCCGATCTTTAAAACTAAATGCTCAATTAAGTTTTAAAGTTAGGAATCTAATTTTTGGTGTAAGTTCTTATAACACCAAACCCCAGCTTTCGCCACCACAGCAGCGTTGATTTTCTAAAGAAAGTGACAAATCAACCTGCCCTAAATTGCGCGTGTATGTATATATATATATATACAGGGTGTCCGTAAAGTTACTATACAGTCTTACAAGTTACTATACAGTTTCATTTGTTTTATTGTATTACATTTAATATTTATTTTTTATTTTTTATTTTTATTTTTATTTTTTTACAGGCTTATTTAATCAACCATGCCACGCAAGCTAACTTTGGAAGAGCGCAAATTTATTTTGAAGCGATATTGGAAAACAGAAAACGCACAGGATGTAATTCGTGATTGGAATCATTATTTTAATACAGATCCTCCAACACGTTTGACTATTTATAAACTTCGAAACAAATTTGATGATACTGGCTCAGTTGCCGATGCTCCGCGTTCTGGTCGGCCAAGTGTGTGCACTGAAAGAAATTTGACTACAGTTGCTGAGGCATATGCTAGAAGCCCAAAGAAATCACTTCGCCGTGCTAGTGCAGAAATTGGTATCAAACGAACCTCTCTACATAAAATACTCACGAAACTCCACATGAGACCATACATTCCGCGCCTAATTCACGGCCTTCTTGAGGATGATCCCGATCGCAGGTCTCAGTTTTGCGAACAGTTCGTCAGGATGTGTGAAGATAATCCCACTTTCTTGGACGAGATTGTGTGGACTGATGAAGCCACGTTCAAACTTTCGGGACACGTAAATCGTCACAACTGTGTTTATTGGAGTGACACAAATCCTCATTTTACGATCAATTCCCAATTGAACCAGCCTGGAATAACTGTCTGGGCAGGAATATCGTCTGATGGAATTGTGAGTCCACTGTTCTTCGACGGAACTGTTACAGGAGAAAGGTACCTGGACAAACTGAGAAATGTCATCGTACCGGCATTGAAACAACGACCAGATTTCAATAACTTGTACTTCCAACAGGATGGAGCCCCACCCCATTATGCTACAGTTGTCCGAAATTTACTGGATGAGACATTTCCTGATAAATGGATCGGCAGGCGAGGGCCCATTGAATTTCCTCCACGATCTCCAGACATAACGCCAATGGACTTCTTTGTCTGGGGAGTCATCAAAGATTCTGTGTATTCGAGAAAGCCAAGAAGTGTTGAAGATCTTCGACAATTTGTTATTGATGCATTTACCAACCTTGATCGCGACTTGTGCACCAAAGTTTGTCATAGTGTGGTGTCACGTTGTCGAGAATGTATTGAAGCTGAAGGCCTCCAATTTGAATATTTGTCATAGAAATTGTTTGCCTTTATTTTTAGTCTTACTGTACTGTTAATATATTACAGGGTGTCTGTATAGTAACTTGTAAGACTGTATAGTAACTTTACGGACACCCTGTATATATATATATATATAATTATTAATGACAATATATGTATTAGCATATACTATCAGTGCCCTTTTACTTTGCAGTCTCCTTAAAAGATTCAGCTCGATGATTGTTAATTAGTGATAACAGAGCAAGTCTCCTTAAAAGATTCAGCTTGATGACTGTCAATTAGTGATAACAGAGCAAATATAAGTCAGGTTCATATTATATTCCAATAACCATGGTTTTATTTTATTATTTTTATTTTTTCACATTTCCAAAAAACAGAACATTTCTGTGAGATATATTTTTTACGGTCAGTTTCATTTGCTTTGTGGCAAACAACGTTTTTATGTCAATATCGTCTATGCAACACTACAAAATCATCAGAAAAAATTGACAAAGAGTAAAAAGTTCTTGGATTAAAGTGTCTTGAAAAAACCTACACTATACAGTGGTTCATTTTTGGGTGAAACCAAACAAAAAAAAACAAAGAAAAAGAGCAAACTCACCCGTGGGGGAACCCACTAATACGCCATTTTGATGAACCTGACATTATATATATATATATATATATATATATATGTATATATGATTGAAAATGTATATATATCGTTACTTTGTGAAAAGGAAATCTTTTTTATGGCTTGCAATATTTTCTTAAATGAAATATCCATTGTTCAATATCATCGATTTTACAACTGTAAGTAGGTAAAATATAAGCCTACACTCTAAACTCCATAGTTCATTTTGTTATAAATATATAGAAAGAAAAAATATGACCGAGACCATTCGAGAAAATGTATATCATTATGAGAGGAAGAGCATTAAAAAAGAAAATTACATTTATAACTTGCTTTCAGTATGACCATTGTAAACGAACCAGCCTTTAAAACTAAGTTTATTTTATGTATCAGAGTATTACTAAATGTCGGAAAGCATATATCTTCATCTGGTAGGGGGGGGGGGAGGAGAAATCTTCATCTGGGGGAAAAAAGAGGAAAAAATGGCAAACTGATTTTTCTCTTTTTTTTTTTTCCTCAATGGATTTTTTGATTTACCGAGTAAAAAAAAAATAAACATTAAAAAATCATTGCTGACTAATGGTATTGAATTGCCTGACTATTGATTTCTGTTTGTCTTTGTGTATAAATTGATTTAGCATTCAATATTATAAATCCTTAATGATAATCTCTTTTATAAAAATAAAGTTATCTCTAAACGAACCCGTACACAGATTGTAGTAAATCAAATTTGCACCCAGTTGAGCCTACAATTGGTTAAGGATATTTGTCTCGAAAGAGACACCTCGAGCCCTGTTCTGGTTGTCAGCCCGCTCAGTTCAGATAAGATTTATCTAATGGTCTTTAGTTACAGTACTTCAAGGGCGTTTAGTGCGACTCATTTGGGTGCTGCTCACTTTACCATTCTACCCGATTAAGCCTGCCAAATGCATTTACATCACGTACTGACCAATTCCAATGTTTTTTTGATCACTGTAACCTACCTTAGTATAATGATCCAACCATTATTCCAGCGACCTTAACAACAGATCTGATGTATGTCTTCCACTTCAGAACTGGAGTGAAAGTTAGTCCTAGGAGTTTATCAAAGCAGGAGGCGTCCTCAAGAACAGAGAGATATCCATTTCAACTGGGGCAAAGTGAGGATCCAAGCGTTAGTGGTGAAAGGAGAGAGCTTGGTTTTAGATGTATTAAAAGTAACCGGCCACTTTTTACCCCATTGTACCACATGCTCGAGTGTTGTATTGTGCGGGCTCAATAAAAATGACAACCCAGTATCTTGGGAAAATAAAATATGTATATTTATTTGTCCGTAACGATGAGGGTGGTGGTCGGAGAGGCTTGTGCACATAGAATCAGACGGTTGCTTCTCACCGAGGTTCGATCATCAACTCTTCTTTCGATTTTTGGTTGGAATTATATAACAATTTCGTGGCCACCTCGACGACCTCGAGGTTGCACCCGGTGACAGCTTGCACTCATTTGACAATTCAACAAATCTGTATCTTTCCTGGCATGACACAACCGCACCTGGCAATATGATCTTTAACCTTTCCGACATCTGTTTTCTTCTGACATCACTGTTTAAGTGATTCTTGCGGTGCATCCTTTTATTTGGTCGGAAGAAACTTATCTTTTGACAATCGATCATATTGTTTTCTTCTGTGCAGGTGTTTGTCTGGTTGTGAGTTTTTTTGTTTTATTTTCAAATAACTTTTTGGTTATCCGGCAATTATCTTATCAACTGACAATCGCCAGGTCCATCTGTTTTCAACAACCTTCACCGTGCACTGACTCGGATATGTAACACGAGGTCAGAAGAGAGAGAATAACAAAAATGTTGACTATTAATGTTCTTCAAAGTGTTGCCATAGATGGTTGTGTTATCTGTATAAATGTCAACAAATGATCCTAGAATGTGATTTGGGAGATCATTTAGCAATATTAAGAAGGTTGGGTCCAGAATGGATCCAGCATTGATACTAAGTGCTTCAGACTTCTACCCATCAACAACTACTTTTATAAACCTATCAGAGAGAGAGAGAGAGGATTTGATGATTGAGAAGACATTCCAGATATTCCATAGGTAGCAAGCTTGTGAAGCAAACCCTATCAAAGGCCTTCGATCTATCAAGAGTTATTGCTATAGAAATGAAGCCCCTGTCAGTAGATTCACTGATCCTGTGTGAAATTACAGTCAGCCAGTCAGCTGTTGATCATAATATATATATAGCATGTATCATAAGTTAGTTGCAAAAACCAATAAAGTGCTCGATCTAGTGGGGCTCTCCTCATCTCTTCCATGCAGCCTCTCTCTCTCTTTCTCACAGAAGAAACCTTTCTAGTCTTTCCCTATTCTATCATTATTTCCATGGTAGATGTTCCACTGAGCTTCAATTTCTGGTTTCCTCCTGTAAAAAATTCACAGCAAAAGCTTGTCTAGCTAAAACCACTGTAAATTATTTTCCTTTTTTCCTATGTGTACCTGGAGTTAAATGGAACTTCCATGAGCAGTGTTTCTGTGGAACACAATACCACAGGGCTGCTTCCCAGCTTACTACAACATAGTCGTTTCCAAGTCCAATGTTAACAAATTCTTTTTGAGATGTCCTCCCAGATAATCAAATTCTGCCCAGTTTCAACCATCATCTCCAATGTTAATACACCGTCCATTATTCTTGAGTGGCATTTGGGTCTTGATAAGCGGTGACTCATTAGTACAAAAGAAATATATATATATATATATATATATATATATATATAAACCTAGAATTCTTACTTTACACCTATCTTAGAGACAAAATATACGAGTATGTCCTTTGTCCTTTCTCTCTTCTTTCATCCCCCAGCTTTCACCACCTCTCTGCTTCCACAGTCCCCCCCTAACTACCTACTCTCTCAATCCACACAACCTCCCCTCACTACGAGTTTTCTTTAGGCATTTTTAACGTCTTCCTTTTTTTCCTAAAAAACCTTTTTTCTGATAAAAATACTTAGTTCTAACAAAAAAATACACTAAACCTTACCTTCATTTTAATTAAGATATGATTTTTAATTTTCCTTTTTAATCTCCCCGCTCCTGTTCACTTCCATATCACCACTTTTTTCTCATAAGCCCAACACTAATCTGTGTTAAAATATCAATTACTCCCCCCCAAACCTGGTCTGACCCCCCCCCCCCCCCCATCCTTAACCATTTACTCTAACTTAGTCTAAATGACTCAGGGCTATAAAACTCAACCTTCTTCTGTTCCCCTTGTTAAACCATCGATCCAAGCAACCGACATGACATCGACAAAAAACTTACAAACTTGTCCAACATGTCATCGCGGCCTATACTGATTGATAAGCATCCACCACTCTTCCTCTAGTGCAACTGCTTCTGTATCCTGAAATTTTTATTCTCTTTCCGTAGTTCGCCATGTTACCAGTTTCCTGTTGACCTGAGCAGACTGGATTGTGTAATTCGGTACACAGTAACGGCCATCTGCAACATCAATTTTGACCATGTACGCTGGTGCCAAGCCACCCTTCCCATCTCTTTTAGTGGACTTGGACTTAGATTACCAACCAGCATTTCATTGCCAGTTTACGCCGCCTCCTCTATTTGTGCAAGTCAGGATCTGGTTGAGAGTATTCCACATGTAGCATCCAAATCTCCTCTCAACCACGATTCATGACCGGAGGGGGCTGGTCTACTGGTTCTGGAAATGATGAGGAGACAGAAGAGCTGGGACATTATCAGGATAAAGACAGACTCGAATCCCTAAGAACGTCCTGCGACCAACACCGTCTGACCTACCTTCAAGCTGCAAGTTCGCCACAGTGGTGCATGGCTAACAGCCTTGCCATCATCGGCTGTTGGGAACCTAGTTGATGACGATTGCCTTAGATTCTCCATTGCACTGCGCACAGGTTTGAGAGTGTGCAGCACCCACAGGTGCTGTTCTGGTCAACCGGCCGACATATATGGACTCCACACCATTTCTTGTAGAAGGAGCACCGGCAGATTCCCTAGATACAGCACTCTCAATGATATCGTCTGACGGGCCTTAGATATCACCGGCTTCCTGTTGATCCTCAAACCAGTTGGTTCTGACAGAGAGGATGGCAAACGGCCCGACGGTGTGACAGTGTTTCCCTTTGCAAACGACAAGTCATTTGTATGGGATGTGACTTGTGTCAACACTTTAGAATCGGTAACAAACCCTGAATATGCAGCAGTGTCAGCAGAGAACCGCAAGCAATCAAAATATGTCGGTCTTCTTGACGGATTTGTATTCCAGCTGATCGCTGTGGAGATGAGTGGAGTGATAGGCTCTGCCACGCATGACTTCCTCAACAGCCTTGGTCTGTTAATGACTGCTCACACCGGGGACCATTGTGAATTGATTTGGCTTCACGAGCAGCTCACCATCGCCACTATTCGTTGAAACCCCTTGAGCCTGCTCTTGGCCTACCAAGCAAGCAGGGCATCTGATGAAACTTCCTGATACTTGCATATTTGTTTCGAAAAACGATATTTTATTAATTAACTATTATTTGTTGTTACATTCCTGAAATGTTATTGACGTTGGACATTTTCGCCTTTTTATATTAATTTTTTTCATTTGTAATATATTTCAATTTCTGTTTAATAAATCTTATTGTGATTTTTTTTTTTAGATAAAGATTTTTCTTAAATCAATTTTGACTTGAGAAAGGTTTGGTTTTACCTAAGATAATTATAGTCTGAAAAAATGTTTGAGGTTGTTGCCTTAAAATTATATATATATATATATATATATATATATAATTAACTTGTTACAAATATCCAGGGGGTATAAATCCGAAGGAAGTTGAAACCGGGTTTATGAGAGTGCTCAATGAAAATTCAGAGCAAAATATATTTTTTTGTTGGTGATTTTATTATTCCATTATTGCGACAAAATATATGTTGTTTCGTTAGCTTTCATAATGAAAGCCAATTCTTCAAGCGTCAACGGAATCACTACCTAAAATTTTAGGTAGTGATTCCGTTGACGCGTGAAGAATTGGCTTCCATTATGAAAGCTAACGAAACAACATATATTTTGTCGCAATAATGGAATAATAAAATCACCAACAAAAAAAAAAATATATATATATATATATATATATATATATATATATATATATATATATATATATATATGCTCTGACTGTCGTTGAGTGCTATCGAATGTTTAGGTGTCTATAGTCGCCACTTTCAGTATAAATATCACTTAATTTCTCAGTTATTACGTGGCAATCTCTCATGGCCTAATGGGACTAGGTGAGCGGTTATGGATTCAAGGTGTTTCTGTGAACCGGGTTCGCGCTCTATGACCATCTGAGATTGTTACTTCCCTGCACTGATGAGAGCAATAAGCTTGAAACAACGTCGTACGTAGGTAAAAAAAAAAAATATATATATATATATATTAAAAATAATTTAATATTATTATATATATATATTACTTGCGAGAATATGCTCCCTCTGGTCGCATATTTCTGCTAGGCTAGGGAAATGTTATGGTGAACGAACATATAATACACTGACCCTCAAAGGAGAAGGTAATGAATGTGAGGATGCTATCATAAACGAACACTCCCCCTCTCCCCAAAACAGGAAGAGTTAATGCCTAGGAGGATAATATCATGGCAATATAATTAATAGTACACTATCACACACACAAAAAAAAGAAGAAGAAGGTAGTCTCTGGGAAGATGGTTTCATGACAACAGAACAGATAATACATTACCCCTCCCTCCAAAAAAGGATGTAAAATCTGTGAGGATTAGTCCCACCCCTTAAAAAGGAGGAGGCAATTCCTGATACTACATTACTCACCCTCATTAAAAGATAATACAATAATAGATTAAATCAGTTTTTTTTTGACATTCATTTAAAAATGCTTAGTCATAAAAACACACACACAGACATATACACAGAGGTGGCGCTGAAGTAGATAATCACATGGAATTTACAACCTGGATGTGCCAAGTCAGTTCCATAGCAACAATTTCACTTATGGGTGCTGGCAATCTTCACATGGTCTATCCTGTAAATATTTGATTCTAAAAGGAACCGGCAAAACCAATGCCAGTCAAAAAAGCTGGTTCGTACAAATTTACTTTTTATACATATATGCACAAATAAATTGCAATAATCAACAGAAAAATTATAACATGACAACTTCGAAAATATCTCCAACGTTAACAAACACACATTTCCATGTACTTAGTTATAATTTATTTTTTAAATTACTTAGCCCAGCCCAGACAACTGTTAATATGAAACATTTTAAAATAATCACCTTAAAATAAAAATCATAAAGGGAGATAACTCATTTCAAATTGAATCGCATGATAACTTCTAAAATATAGCCAACATTAAAACCACATATTTCCATGAAATAGAAAAACCAAGAAACTAAAAAAAAATAATCCAAAAATTCATCAGCCAAGAAAATTAAGTTTAATAATAAACCAAAGATTAAGATGAATTTGGAGAAACCAATTTCTGACTATAAAAGAATCATATTGCATTTAATTAACTTTGGAGAGTTACCAATTTAAGTTTGAAAATTAATCTATAGAAAATGTTGCCCCACCCCATTTACCTCGAAATCGAATTCTTTGAACATTATTGCAGCTATATCATCTTCATCCTTCTGAGATTTTCTTTCTTTCTTTTATAGCAAACAGAGTAGCATCAGCAACAACTTATTCAAACACTACAAATATGATATGATATGCAGTATTAACTTAGTTCTTTTTCGTTGTGGCATTCAAACCATCATTGGCAGAATGTAACAATATTTAGATGCGTGTGTGTGAAAATAAGGTTTCAATTAAGTAGAGAGCGGAATTTTCCATTAGAAGTCGAGTTAGAGTAAGATGTACAAGGTGGTATGCCATAAATAATAAGAGCTGGTTCCTCCTTGTTAGACATTCATAGCAAGAACTCATCTCTATATCATGACTAAAAGAACTTTACTTCCTTCCTTCGTGTGTCTAGCATCAAACGAAATTTCCATGAACAAAGCTTCTTTCCAAGAACTTCCCATCTGTGAAACACATTAACACGGGACTGTTTTTCTGCAGGTCGACCAAGCCTCCCAATGTCATGACACCACTTTCGACTTCCGTTTTGGCTCCTACTCCCATTCAGGGAGCCCTCCTACTCTCTGCACCCACCACTATCTAACACTATCTGTGGAACACATTACCACAGGACTGTTTCCCTGTAATGGAAGGTGGGGGGGAGCCAAAGTTATTGTATCTCTCCCCAATTTACCTTAGGCTCTCTCTCTCTCTCTCTCTCACAAACAGTTTCTAGTTCTGCTGTGTCTTGTTTGAAATAAAACACTTTTTGAAACCAGACCAGTATCAACGTATTATTGTGTAACGAGATACACCAGCTGGCGGTGACGAAACCAGGTACCCACATTTTGAGGTAGACAGTATCCAACAATCTCACCTATTACCATAATTTCTAACAGTTTAATGATGGGACTGGTGCTATGGTCGCTGATAGAATTAGCATGAGGCATTCAAATTCTGTCTGAGATATAAATTAATTTTCATTAATACCCTAATGTTGACAATTCAAGTATGAATTTTGGTAGCTTTAATCCTAATCTTGTTTTAGATGTGTAGTATAACTTATTACTAAATATATATATATATATATATATATATATATATTTAATAATAATAAATATTTGTTATTGTTTATTATCTATGTACGTATACGTTTCGTCCTTTTTAATAATCGGGACTCATCAGCATAGAGATACGACTATTCACTACCGGTCATGCGATTCAAAACCCCGGATTACAAGTATTTTTCAACTCAAATCCGACGCCATAACCATATATACAGAGTGGGCAAAAATAAGGGTCCTATTTTTAAAAATTCATAACTTTTTTATTTATTGATTTTTAAAAAAATTTTTTTTTAGAATAAGTAAAGGACCCCTTCCGAAGCAAGCATGAGCCGTATTAGCCCTAAGGAACGTACCCTCATTTAGAAAACATTATTTTTGTTTAAAAAACTCAAAACAGTGTAAAAAACAATACTTTAGTTTTTGTAAGTTTTAAGAAGTGTTTTTCGGCTAAAATTTGTTTTGTTTATTTCAAAAAATCTCGGAAGGGTCAGTCTACACACACATAAAGTTTGGTGAGTTTAACTTTTATTTTGTGGAAGTTATTCAAATTCAAGTTATTCAAATTTAAAGATAGGACCCTTATTTTGGCCCACCCTGTATATATATATATATATATATATATCTTATATCCGTCAGTCACAATTCTTTTTGAACGTAATAAATAGATTGCGGAATTTGTCTCATTTCGAAATATCAGAGATCTTACCTTCTTTGGAAGATGTAGAATATTACATTAATAGTAAATAATAAATTCCCAACAAATGAAGCGGATGCCATGACAGGAAACCGAAACCTTGAGATATTCAGTCTGAGGTTCTAATAACCGACTTATTTGGACCTTCTTATAAATAGAGCTTAAAACATTACCATAACAAAATAATTACAGCTTTGGCATGACGTCATAGATTTATGATTTACGTCATGTTTCAAAACATGAATTCAAACATAAGTGATGATAAAAAATAAATACATGAATGGGTAAAACATTGGGAATTATCTTAATAGTCCAAAACTTTTGCTTTATCAACATACTAGCGTTACAAACTATTAAATATACTAGTAAAAATATACGACCGGAGGGAGCATATTTTTGCTAGTATATTAAATTCCTTTAAATTCACACAAAAGTTGAGGAAGTAGCTCAATAGTGTATACATTACTAGAGCTAAAAATATAATATTATAATTTAGTAAATCTTCCGAATTCGTTTAAAGAAAGATTTTAATTCAAACAATTGTTTCTGCCCATTTTAAAACATACATTCTATTAATAACAAAAAAACACAAATTAGTTAAATGAAGAGAACAATTTTGAATGTTAACGGTTTTGTTTGTTTTTTGGATGATAATAATCAACTGATGAAGCCTTTTGAAAACATCTCGAGTTTTGTTATCAAAAGAATGCATGTTTTTAAATGGGCAGAAACAATTGTTTGAATTAAAATGTTTATTTCAAACAAATTCGGAACATTTACTAACTTATTATATTATATTATATATATATATATATATATATATATATATATTTCCTTCATCTAATGCGATATGTTAAAATTCTGTCTGGGATGTAATGTAATTTTCACTAATACCCTTGGGAAAAATATGTATCCATTAGTTTTCTCCTAGTTATAGGTAAAATAGTAGGTTTGGTCTTGTTGTTTTAGGATATATCAATACTTTTCAGATGATTTAATGTTGAATTCAGTCATTTTAGTACAAAATTATGCCATGTTCTTAATATTTTCAAATATTTAATAGATTCTATTCCCTATACAAATTGTTTTTAGATTGATTTGTTTTATACGTGTATATATTTTGTAAATAGTTTTTAATCAATAAAAACCTCTAACATCTGCTAGTATCCTATATCTCTATAAAGTCACCATTTGCCATGCATGGAGTATTGTTGCCACATCTGGGTTGGTGCATCATCCACTAGTCTCTCCCTCTTAGACAAGGTCCAAAAAAGAGTCGCCAACATAATAGGTCCCTCACTATCCACCAAGCTCCAGTCCCTGTCCCATCGCCGCAGTGTTGCATCCCTGTGCTTGATTTACAAGTATTTCCACGGAATGCACTCCGACGAATTTACTGCACTTACCCCTCAACGTAAATACCCCTGACCAACCCGACTAGCAACAGAATCACACCTGTTCAATGTAGAGGTCTCAAAATGCCGGAAAACCTTTACGCTAATACCTTCTTTTCTCAGACAGCTTGCCTTTGGAATTCCCTTCCTGCTCCCTGGACTTATCAACATGCAGAAATTTAAATGTAATGTGAACAAACATCTTGCTGCACAACTACAGGTCAGGATGGACTAAGAGTAATGGTAACTACCTCTTTCTCACAGAAGAGACGTTGCTAGTCTTTCTCTACTCTATCGTTATTTTCATGGCAGGTGCTCGACTGAGCTTCTATCTCTCGTCCCTCCCTCCCCTGTAAAATATTCACAACAAAAACTCATCTAGCTACAACCACCTTCAATAATTTCCCTTTCTCCTTGTCTTTGCCTAAAACTAAACGAAACTTTCATGAGCAAAGTTTATTTCCTAGAGTTACCCATCTGTGGGACTCACTTCTGCAGAACTGCTTCCAAGTTGACTACAACATTATCGTTTTCATGTCTGATGTAAACAAATTGTTGTTAAGCCGTCCTCCTAAATAATCAAATTCTGCCAAACTTCCACCATCATTACCAATCATCACGGTGGTGTCTCACCGTGAACCTGACAACCATTAACCCTTATCCTCGAGTGGTCTTTGGGCCTTGATAAGTGGTGACTATATAGTAAAAAAAACAAACAAAAAAACTATGGGGTAACTCCACACTTCTCAAACCTCTCAAATTGGGGTCTCACCACCTTGAAGATCATACCTAGAACCTAAAATAGTAGATTAAACTAGTTGCTAAGGGAAACTAATATCTTCTCTGTGGCACTGACAAACACAAATGAAAATATTAGACAACGGAAAATCATAGACATAATCATGTTCAGGGATAACCACCCAATAAAGGTTTACTTCTGTTGTTTTTTATACTAATAAGTCACCACTTATCAAGGCTAAAAGCCACTTGAGGATAAGGGTTAACAAGATGGATGGATTGCCAGTTGAATGATGAAGAATATTATGAGACAATTGAAAATGATGAATGGAATGAACAAAATTTTATTTCTTATGAGGACGGTTTAGGACAAGTATTTGTTGACATTGGATTTGAGGATGGTCATGTTGTAGCCCACAGTGAAGCAATTCCATGGTAACGTGTTCCACAGATGGGAAGTTCTTGGAAAGTAACTCTGTTCCTGGAAATTCCGGTTTATGTTAGACAATACAGAGAAAGAAAGGAAAAGTTCTTTGCAGCTGTGATAATAATAAGAGTTCTTGCCGTGAATGTTTTACAAAAAGGAACCAGAGATTGAAGCTCAGTCGAGCACTTTCCATGGAAATAACGACAAGTAGAGAAAGACTAACAATCTGTGAGAAAGAGACTACAGGATAGATAAGTTTCCCCCACTAGTGTTAGATAATGGCCCTATGGGAATGGACGTATCTGTTGGAGATCGGGTTTGACTTGCGCAAATTAACGCGGGGGAAGTCGAGTGCAGAACAGGACTTGTTCTCACAGTCGGAGCTCGCAGACGTGACAAGGTTATGTGTGACAAGACCTCAGATCAAGGGTCAGTCTACACCTGCGAGAAGCTCTGTGACTTCGCGGGACCTGCGTGGGAAACAAAGGGATCTGTGACGTCACTCGTTCTCGTGAGAAGCGAGTTTTTAGCCAGTCTGATTCAGAGAGCGAACTGAGAGGAGATGCGATTCACAATGTAAAGATACGGAATATTTCCCTTCAGTAGGAATCGCTCTCTACCATCTCTCTCGGCGTGGTGAATTTCCCCAGATGAAATAACAACGCTTGAATAAATGAATTAAATTTAAAAGCAGAGTTTGTCTTCGGGGGCGACATGGCTTTTATTGCAGACAACAGACGACGGCAGAGAAGAAAGAATTCATCCACTGAGACGACCATCACTGGACGACACGACCAACCCTCTAGACACGGAGTATACGAAACGCCTACTGCCTCGGTCCAGGCAGGAGTAGTATGCAACACTAGGTTGCGGAATCGATTTTGAACTGTCAAGGCAAGAAAGAGTGTGCTGAGCGGCACCTCCCCAGATGTGGCAACAGTACTCTATTTTAGGATGTAGTCGATTCAGGTAGAGGGAGAGGATTGCATCTGGAGTTAGGTACTTTCTGGAGTGGTAGAATGATCCAACCTTAGTAAAAGACTGAATATAATAATTGTACATGTTTTCTTCAACAATGTCGCCGTGAACGCACATGAGTGTATCCTGCTAAATCGTATGATAATCTGTTTCGTGTATCAGTTATTTGCTTCAAAGTGATTCAATCAAATCCAATTTTTATGGTATGAGACACCAACAGAAACCAATTTGCATCTTTTTATGAATTGGCAACAATCCAATGACAAGTGTCAAAAGGCACATTTTCACAGAACAATAAAACAGATTTGTTTGAGAAAAAGGAAGAAGACAGGTGAATGGGGGTGGAAGATATTGCAGACAGCACAAATCTTACAAAAGAAAAACAAATACGCACAGATAGGAAATGACAGACTGTAGGAGCCACATTCAGAGAGAAATGAACTGTGACATGAACACATCATGTGATGCTGAAATGTCAATTGCAGAGACGACAGAATATAATAGACATGGTTTGGTTTGGCCTTTTTAGAGGTAGAGGACTTGATGTGGAAGCTTTTATTGAGTGAAAGCACAATACTTATCGCAGATAATTAACTGGAAGGACCCGGGTTGGGGATTCGCGGAAAAGAACCGCGGTAGGAAATTCGCTGGAAAGAACTGCGGTAGGAAATTCGCTGAAAGAAACCACAGAAGGTGTTTTGCTGAAAGGAACCATGCTCTCTCTCTCTCTCTCTCTCTCTCTCTCTCCCTCTCTCTCTCTGTTTATGAATAATCAAAGATAATAAAACTAATTATAAAACAGAAAATTGGAATAGTCTATTATAAACAATAGGGGGTATCATAGTATTAATACTATTTAACCCAGAGAGAGAGAGAGAGAGAGAGAGAGAGAGAGAGAGAGAGAGAGAGAGAGAGAGAGAGAGAGAGAGAGAGAGAGGGGTGTAGAAAACAGAAAAACTAATTTGGGATTTTGTTTTTTTATTTAAAAAATTTAACTGCCTTTGCAAACTCACGCTTTCCTGCTTAGAATGATCTAACACGAGCTCAATGGGTGATCCATGGGTTAAATTTTTTCTGGTGTCTTTGTGTATACAAAGCTAATAAAGGCAGATTCGTTGATATAAATTGTCTCCCCTTTGTAGATCTTCTTTCAACCAACATTCATTAGAGAAGTAACATTAGAATTTAGCAGTAAAATTATAAATTACAATGAAATCTTTAATATCTGTAAAAAAATTTGAGAATCAAATAAATTTGGTCTGCCTACATAATACAAGAAATGCAAATCACTTCTAAAATTTTCAAATAGAAAGTTGACCGAGCATAACTGAAGATTTTAAAGCAGCCATCCATTAGCAAATATCTCAACTAGGTATTATTTGGATTATTCGGACTACTGTTATCTTCTTGAGTGTTATTTTCATAACGTTTCGGCCGATGTAACCTCCAACCTTCTTCAGGTGTATCTTGTCGAACTCGGGAATCTTACTGTCGAACTCAGTGCAGGCGATACTAAGAATAAAATTACGAACTACTTAAGACTTCTACCGGATCATGGCTGATTGAACGAGAGGATGCTACCCCCTTGGATTAAATAAAGGGTTCCGTTTGAAATTCCGTACAGATTCTCAAGTTCGACAGAAAGATTCCTGAGTCCAACATGGTACATCTGAAGGTCGGAGGTTACATCAGCTGAAACGTTGTGAGAATAATACTCAAGATGAGAACAATAATCCGAATAATCCAAATTATCAATCCTCATCTCAAAAAATTCAGAAACAGAATCTCAACTAGTATCTTCTTCTCTTACTTCTCCTTTTTGACATTCGTTTTACATGCTGCAGGGATGTGAGTGGCCAATAGCAAAAAAGCTGAAATCAAGATAAACTTCTCAACTTGGGGAGGGGGGGGGGGTCCGTCAGCAATTTACCAACCAGGGGATTGACCCTTTCCGTCGGCAACCCCTCCAAATGGAGATAAATGACAAAAAAAGCTCTAGTGACTCAGTAGAAATCTTTGCTTTAAAAACAAAAAACAAAAACAAAAAAAAGCCTTTTCTGAATTCAAAGAAAAAGCAGAATTCCACTTTTTCTGATTCATAAAAAAAGCCAAGGTCTCACATTCCTGATGCTAGCATGTGTTGGACGGCTCTTAGAAATTGACTTCAAATTAACCTATCTCTGACCAAGTCATTATTTAAACAACATAACCTGAAATGCGACATATTTTCTTTGGAAGTGATTTCCTTAGTTGAGGCAAGATTTTTATAGGCCGGATGCATTTTTTGATGCCAACCCAGTGGGGTGATGGGGACCAGGATTATTGAACAAATACTGACCAAACTTTTACGTCAAAATTTTCCGTTTAAAATAAAAATGGCAATATCTACGCACATGCGATGAAATGTGCTACTTGAATAGCTAGATCACGCATTTAAGACGTGCGTCTTCTACACCCAGATTCATACTGAATACGACAAATACATAAGAATTAAATTATAAATCTAAATAACTATGTTTCGGAATTTTTTAGATGAAGATTGATAATTTGTATTACTATTCTCATCCTGGTTGTTATTTTCACAACGTTTCAGGCAATGTAACCTTCGACAGGTGCATCTTTTCGAACTCAGAAATCTATACAGAATTTCAAACTGAACCTTTTATTTAATCCACAGGGGTAGATTGTTCTCGTTCTGTCAACCATGATCGGGTAGAAGTGTTAAGTAATTTAAAAATAAATTATTTTTCAATTATTATCGCTTGGAATGAGGATTGAACCTTCAACCTTTAGAAAACTATCAGTTAGAACTGATTGATACTCAGCACTTTTATCTATTGCGCCATGCGTTCATGTGAACAATTCTAGTATGAATTTGGGTAGTTTTATACCTAATTTTGTTTTAGATGTGTATTATTACAATTTATAAATAAATAATTTTTTTTACTTTTATCTAACTTCCTAAATAATCTGACAACTATTTTTCCCCTCACAAATTTTTCAAAGTTGAAAAACTAAAGTACGAGTGAACTTTTATAAGTTTCAAACTTGATGTTTAGAATCAAAGTCTTATATACAGACAATCGATTTTACTGCAATCTCAGAGATGACCAGAGGCCTTCTCTTTCATTGGCATCTACCAGGTAAAACTTGTGGTACTTGTTAAGAAACACAATCTCAATGTGTATGTGCCTCTCTCTCTCTCTCTTCTTCTTCTCTCCCACCTTCTATGATTGCTTCCATCAGTTTCTCTCAATATATATAATTGATATTTATCCTATTGGCCCGAGATAGAGAGATCAAGTCCAACTTCATGGGTTTCAAATTCATTTATTATTGTCCAGTTCTAAACTTGGCAAGTGACCAAGTAAAAATTGCACAGATCTTTCAAATCATATGAACCAAACTCTCCATTCTCCAAAATCATAAGCTTTCCTTGAAAAAGTATTGCATACCCAAGAAAATAATTATATATATATATATATATATATATATATATATATATATATATATATATACTAGAAGAATACCCATCCCAGGACTAGTAATATGAATTCCCCTAACAGAACAGTTTTGCACCACTTTTATGCCCATTTACGAAGATTAAATTCATGATGTAATGATGCTAAACCTTATGTCCAGAAACCTTTGATCAAAATTCATTACATCATTTTGATTTTAGAAAATGTCTAAAATTTAAGGGTTAAACTTAAGGAGTCTTAAGAAATTGAAATTCAAGGAATCTTGTTTAATCGGTGGATAAAATTCAGTGCAAATCTGATATATTTGAATTTTCAAATGAGAGGTGGTGCCCATATTATGCCTCCCCTAAAACACTAAGATACTCCAAAGAAACTGAAATTTGGAGAATATATATATTAATTGATGTCTAATTTTTCATAAAAATCGGAGGTACCTAATCTCTCCCCCTTTTTATCCTCTTTGCATAAAACTAAATTAAACTAAATATAGCCTACATTTGGTTCCTTTACACCTAGCAGTAGTGTTTCAAAATTCATAATGATCGGTTAATTAGTTTAAGAGTAAATTCTGTACATATAAACATATAAGCATAAAGATAGAGATATGTATATGTGTGACTGCGTGTGTTTAAAATAGCTTTTAACTATAAATTGTTTAAAATATTAAAATATAATTAGGACTAAAATAGATTGTTTATTTTAGTACTTATTTCAGATAGTAAAGACTAATCAATCTGTAAAAATAATTTAATAATTAACTTATAAGAATTATTTAGTTTTACAGACTAAAATCTGATAAATTCGAATATAGGTCTTTGACTGCAAAATAGTTTATTATATAAAATTATCATTAATATAATTACCTCCCTTGAATATATTTTGCATTGCAAAGTCGCCATTTTGAAGTAGGAAAAAGACTGGATTTCTTAATGACTTTCTTTGAAAATATTGTGACAATTCATTTGTCCGTCTGTGTAGATGTGTCTATATTATTCCTATTTGTTTTCTGAAGTGAGGTTATTTGGATTCATAAAATGCCAAAAGGAAAACAACAACAGGTTGAATTCTTGTATTAAATGCTTGAATTTTCTAAGTGAATTTTAAATAAGTAATATATATATATATATATATATATATATATATATATATATATATATATATATATATATATATATATACATATATTGGTGGTGTAGTCAAATTCAAGTGCTTTAAGCTCAATGGATATCAGACTATCCTAATGTTCTAATATGTAATTCCAGAGTTATTTTTAAATTTAAATTAATTCTGACACAAAAAAATTCACATCAAGCAAATTGATGTTTAATTCAAAATAACAGCTGTTTCATCATCGCCACCATACAATCAGTTATTTTTTTCACTAAGTCTGAATCATATGGACATGCTGAATTTTCAGAAATGCAGAAAATCAAAGATGGCGGTTTATAAAGTTTTTTTAGCATGTATATCACAAGATACGGTTGTTTTTGGTGAAATGTGCAAAAGTAAGTTGTGTATGTAAGCTTATTTTTATTGTGCATACGTTTTGCGTCATTTTCTACAATACCACATGCTGTAGTATATTTCATTGTTGTTTTACTGATTATTTCTGTATCTCGACATTCTAATTATTTCTCCGCTGTCTTCTCTTATTTTCTGCTCCATTTTAAGCATACATATTGTTATCGGATTTCTAATCACAAGAGTTGGGCGGAAGACTACTTTACAAGTCCCGACTACTTTACAAGTCCCCACTTATCTCAAAGTGATTATTTAACATTTAAAAGTAATCTACAAAATATAAATGCATTTATTATTATAGTAATAATAATAATTCCAGCAAGGGAAATATTCATAAAACTCTGAAATTAACTCGCCCATTAAAGAGAAGAAGTGCAGACACAATCAGATTAAAAAGGTTTAATGAAGGTAACATTTTACCAATGATTACAATAATTATCTTAACATTTATTGAAATTTTTATTCCTACTGGCTGGTATGTTCCATTTATATACATGATTCAAATCAATACCAAGATCTCTTTATACAAAATCAATAGTAAAGCTTAAAAAGTAAAAATTGTGACTGGCATATGATTTTACTATTAACTTCCAATAAGTTACGATAGCTGCAATGATGTTGATGTTGATTATCCCGATTATGGAGTTAGTAGATCAAACACTTGACTTCAACTCCTGCAAATTTAAAAGATTCAACTGAGACATAAAATTTTTTCTTCAACTAATCATCTTATATATAAAGTACAGCTAGTTAAACTGGTCGTCGTATGTAAGCGTTTAATAGCTTTTGTCATATCCTGTATATACCTAATTCTGTTTAACCAAATATCGGGCAATGTTTTTTTTTTTAATTGTAGTTCCAATCGATTTTATTGATTACATATTTAATCCTATTTATATTTTTATTTTGCTTATACATTAACCCCGAGCTACAGCGGGTCTGCAATGATGGATGTTGTCTCCACTTGACATGACCACAGGCTTGGTCCGGAGGAAAGTCAGTTTTACAGAGATCCTTGTGCAGGGTGTCTGCCCATCTCATCATTGGCCTTCCTCTCGGTCGCTTCCTGGCAGCTTCTAATGCAAAGGCAAGTTTTGTGATGATGTTTTTGTTAACCCTCAGCACATGTCTAAACCATTTGAGCTGCCATTCCTTCATCCTACCCTCAATCGGTGCGATGCCATAGCACCTTCGGATGTCCTGATTGCAAACGTGGTCTAGCAGTGTAATTCAATACATCTAGTGGAGCATTTTGGTTTCCATAATGGTGAATCTAAGTCCTGGGAACATCTACCGGAGAGGACTGTGGGAAACGATAAGTATACTATATATTATGATTATGTGGTTCCTACATCTACCTACCTGGAAAATGCAGCAGTAAAACCGGACATAGTCATATTAAATAAGGCAGAAAGAGAGGCAACAGTGATTGAGGTGAGTGTTCCAAATGACAGTGGTTTAAACAGAGCAGAGAGGGAGAAGGTGACAAAATACCAAGGCCTAATGTATGATATGAAGAGAAACTGGAACCTCAAAAACATCAACATTATCTCAGTTATAATAGGAGCTAAAGGCCTCATGAAGAAAAATTTCAAAAAGTATCTGGAAAGTATTCCCGGAAAACCAAGTGCAAAAGGGAACGGACAAAATCCTTAAAAGAGCACTCGGTTAGAGCCTCTAAATAGCAGGTGATAGTCTGGCATTTGGAAGAATGCTCCGTCCCTATGCTAACGAAAACATAAATAAGAAAATTAAAAAAAAAAAGAAGCAAATCTTAACTCTGCTTTTTTCATTGTCGGTAAGCGATTGGTCTCACAATGGTCCGGTAGATCTTCGACTTTAGACGGTTGCTGATAATGCAGTTTCATTTTGCTTAGTGATATTTCAAAGTAGAAGATTTTCTCAAATAGTCAGAAGTCCTCACACTGTCACTTATTAACCAAATTTTATTTAATAAGAGACATATTTTTGTATGCACCGATTCTTGCTTCAGTTTTTCTTCACTGATAAAAACTTATTGCTTAAAATTAATGAGTTTCTTAAAATTAAACTTGAATTTTTTTTGCTTATTCATACAAATAATTTATTCCAAGCGTAAACGAACTTTTATAATTTAAATTCATTATTGTCTTCCAGTGAAAATTAAGTCATGCCTTCTAAGCGAAATTCCTGTGTTTAAAAATGTATTATTATGAGGGTTGATGAGAATAAGAACAAAATGCAATGTGAGAACTAAGGTCCCTTACAGTCAAGCAAACAATATTTATATCTCTATTGTGTTAAAGTCTATGTGATCTCTGAACATAGGAGAGTTTCTTAGTTATGCACGAGTGCAAAGGGAGGTAATTTGGATTATACCACATCCCCCTTTCAGTTCATAAAGAGAGTTTCTTTAGTGGTTGAACTTTCTGACCACTCCTGGTGTAAGCCGCTGGTCTAGGACTTCCAGAGTTGACAGGTTGAACATCCCGATGCACGGGGAACTGGGTCTCTGGTTCGGTGAGTTGTCCTGCTGAACTGTCATAGCTGCTACACTCAGGAATATCTCTGAATATGTTTGGTAATGTTGACGTTTCAGTGGGTGTAGCTACCTGAGGAAACTTGGTATGCTCACTTCTATTGCAAATATGGCTTCTGTTTTACCGAAATAGACCTGACTCAGTCTTGACCAGTACTGACCTTGGTGATAAAGTCTTCACCATTTTGGCTGGACTAATTTTGGGTGTCTTTAACCAAACTGACTGTCCTTCAGTTACTGATGCACGTTCTCTAGTTCTATGATACTTGTCAAAATTAACTTTTTGTTTCATTTTGAGTTTATAGTCTGCATTTTTCAGTTTCTCAACATTTTGTTGGCCGATTGCACTTTGTTGCGACAGTGCTGGAATGCGAATCCTGAGTTTTCTTTTCATTAAAAGTTCTGCAGGACACTGGCCATGTTGGAGGGGAGTACTGCGATAATTCAGTAATGTGATGTACGGATCACCTGATTTTTTGAACAAGTTCTTAATCATCTGAACCACACATTCTGCTTCTCCATTTCCTTGTGGGTAATGAGGGATACTTGTGAGGTGAACAAAGCCAAAATTCTCTGAGAAATCCAAAAACTCTTTGGACATAAACTGGGTACCATTATCGGAAACAACGATCTCGAGAATTCCGTATCGAGCAAATATTGACTTGCAATTATCCACAATACTGCCAGAAATTGTTGTCTGTAGATGAGATATTTCTATCCACCTGGAATAATAGTCAACGGCTATCAAATATCGGTGTCCCTTCAGTTCAAACAAGTCCATTCCCACCTTCTGCCATGGGTAGTCAGGTAACTTGCTAGGGTGTAGAGGCTCTGGATGGTATTTCCTTTCCTTCTCACAGATACTGCACTCTCCTACCCTCTCAGCAATTTGCTTGGAAAGGCCAGGCCACCAAACATTTTCCAATGCTAGTGCTCTGCACTTGACTATACCTTGGTGTTCTTTGTGTAAACGATCCAAGATGTCTTTTCGTAGGTCTACTGAGAGGATAGGAGAGTGCAGTATCTGTGAGAAGGAAAGGGACATTAGTTCTCACTCTGCATTTTGTCCTTATTCTCATCAACCCTCATAATACATAAAACATCACAGGTTAATTCCTATTTCAGACACCAAAATTATTTAGACTGAAATGGGTTTTGTCTTTTGTTCTTTCATTTATTTTAAATGTGCGACTGCGTGTGTGGTGAGGGGGTAGGGGAGATAAATACAGCGAGTAATCTTCCACGCTATAATAAAGACCAATGTATTTTTATTTGTATATCAATATACAAGTAAATATATATATGTCCTGTAACAAAAGTTTATGAGTAAAAAAAAAAAACTGCCGGACAAAACCATTTTAAGTGTTTAGGAGAAAGCAGAAAGCAAATAGCAAGTCAGACCCCCCCCCCATTTGCCATCTTAAATGAATTCGCAAAGAAATCCTTCACTCTATTTCCACAATGAGACTTTTTTCCCATTTCTTCTTTCTATACCGATAGATACATTTCTTTCTTTTTTTAAACTTCCTAGTTTGAGACGTTTTCTTTAATTCGTTCATTCTTTCTTTTTTTTAGCTTTACCCATTTAGACGTTATTTTATATGAATATCAGTGCGAACATTAGCGAAGCATAATTTTTTCATCATCACTCGTTTATATATACTACATATTATTTATATTGTTTTGATTTTAAGGAAGACCGGCATGTTTTAAAGACTATGAAATAAACGAATATTTGAAGAAATATAAATAAATGTAAAAAATAGTGATAATATATGATGAAAAATAGCCCAAACCACGACCAACGTGATATAAGCAGGTCAGATCACGGAAAAATGACGGTCAGACTATAGGCATTTTGACTCCTCCCTTCACTTAAAAAAACATCCAAATTCAAGAAATAAACCAATTTTAATAAAATTTTCAGTATTTATTAATTAACGAGCACGGAATATAATTAACCCATTACTTTAGTAGAAATCTTAATGCAAATGTATTATTTCGTGTAATTTACGTAGACTAAACAGCAAACATTAAATTAATGCTTAATAATAAAATAGTGTCATAAATTTTGGAATTTTTAAAACAAGAAAATTTTTCTTTGAAAAATAATTTGTCTAATTTAACATTCATTCTTTAAATAAGTTCATTGTTTCCGGATTATTTTTAATGTTCGAGTTGATTGTTTTGGCAACCTGGTCTACATCGAATGAAAAGACTATCAGCTATGCTGCATGGAAATATCTCTTGGTTTATAAACACAAGAAGACAAGTCCCTATTCTTAGCCAATTTTATTTTTTATAGGAACATTCCATTATCATTAGTTTTAGCTGAATAATTTGATAAGAGTTGCTCTCATTTCCAAAAAAAATAAATGATGTTTCTTGATTTTTTTTTTACTTAAAAGTAAGTCAAACATGAAAGATTACGAATTCAGTAAAGTAACACAAAATCAATAATTCAAAATAATTAATCAATAGAACATTAATTGAAATCAATTAAAATGTTTTGTTTTTTTGGAGGGTTTTTTTTTTTTTTTTTTTTCCAAACGGACAGTTTATTTACAATATATTATTATTTGAATATCTCGCTTATTTTGTTGGATTTTCGCACACATTTTGGATTAAACTTATTAATTAGTCTTAAATTATATTTTTTATCGCAAAATAAAAGTCTAATTTATTTTTTAAGACTTAAAAATCGAACTTTAATGCAATGCCTTAATTGTTGGCGGCCATGTTGTAATTTTCTTATTTTCTTTCACACTTGACATCTATAAAAAAGGAAATATGTTAGAGAAAAGAACAAGTTAACAATGATTTCCAAGTGAATGAATAATCCTATGGACGCGAGTCTGCTCGCTCTGGTAACTTGCTGAAAACATGCGTGTCAGCATTTTCAGCACTTCCGGTCCTAATTGATAGTGGTTCTTACTACCCACTATCAATGACATCACCAGAAAAACTCGATTCAGTTTAACAGGCCAGAGTTATTACATTGGTCGTGCTTAAACTCCCTAAAATATAAAAATTTGTACGTCAAAAAAAATTTCTCTATTTTTTTGTTTCAAGCATTTTTCATCTCATGTCACATTTTTTTTAGTTGGACAAGACCGACTCCTAAAGCAATGAATTTACTCAATTTACGTAAACCAATTAATGTATTATGTCACCTTGGAGACCGAGCTTGTATCTAGCTTTGCCCTCGTGGAGAAGCCAGGTATATAGAGACAACAATTTACAAGTTTGACAATAATTTAAACCAAGGAACATAACGCTCATTGAATATGATCACAGTCATTCCTCCTTAATCATTTCCAATCCAACTTCTGTAAACATTGCACACTGAAGTAAAAAAAATAAAATAAAAATCTCTAAAAGAAACAATTTTTAAGTCAATATTGGCAATGTGGTACATTTAATATAGAGATTCTTTTTGCAACTATTTCGGCAATGTCGTGACTCTCACTTCCCTTATTTTGTCCTCGAGTGATGTTTCTGATAAAAGGGGAAGAATTGCTGTTTTCTGGGTCAGAATCTATCCATCTAACACTTATCGTTGGCTATTTTTTGAAGTAGTATATTTTTTTTTTAGCTCCTTACATCAAGTGGCTTCATGCCTTGTCTGGAGCGATTTCCATAATTAAAAAAAACTATCTATAATTGGTTCTTAACATTTGATGGGGGGGGGGGGGGTCACACACCCTGAAGCTATTGATCTCATTAAAAATATAGATACTATTCATTTTTGTATAATAGGAGATATATTATTTAAAATAACACTTTTTAAAAAAGGTTGTTCGCCTTAAACAAGGCATATTACCACCAAAGTAAAAAGGTGATAGGGACCAGATTTATAGGGGGAGTGGGGGCTGGTTGGCAGTTGTGTAGCGAGATGTTTATTCACATTACATTTTAATTTCTGCATGTTGGTACGGTTGGGGAAACAGAATTCCAAAGGCAAGCGGTCCGAGCATAGAAGCTAAAAACACGAAAATCTCTATGAAAGTAAGGACGATGACAAATCTGGGCAAACAAGATTTCGGGTTATTCTATAGAAGCAGAAAAGTTCAAAGAATAAAAGGAGAAAATAGAAATTTACCATCTTCCAAATTTCAATTTAGAATTCATGATGACATGCAAGAAATGGCAGATTAAACACAGCCAGTATAAATTAATGATTCAATAAATGAACTCAAGAAGATATGTCTTGTGGCATGAAACAAATTGTAGTCATAGATAGTGGATAATCAAATTTTAATTTGTTTGTGCCCATTCCAATCAAATTATAGACCATTCTCGTGAACACTATCACAAATGTTTAGCATTAGATAATTCTAAAAGTTTATATATGTTAGAAGAATACCCATTCAAAGACGAGTAAAATTAATTGCCCAAACAGAGCAGTTTTACACCACTTTTATACCTCCTTACAAAGATTAAAATTAATATATAATGCTACTAAATGTCTAGAATCCTTATTCTTATTTTAATCAAAATCCATTACATGATTTTGATTCTCGAAAATGTCTACAAATTAAGATTTAAGCTTAAGGCGTCTTAAGAAAAAAATGAAATTCAGGGAATTTTGTTAATTGGTGCCTAGTGATTATGGATACAATTCAATACAAATCTGATATATTTGAATTTGTAAATGGGATGTAGTACCCATATTATGTCCCCTAAAACCCCTTTAAAATACCCCAAAGAAATTGATGTCTTATACGTATTGTTAAAATTTTACAAATATCGCAGGTATCTGAATTTTCACAAAAAGGCTTCTATGTCCCTTTTACCCCCTTTACGTAAAACTAAATTTAGCTAAATATAGACCACATCACACACTCTTATGCCTAGCAGCTGTGCTTCAAAATTCGTAATTAGCGGTTAATTAGTTTCAGAGTGAATCCTGTACATACAAATATATAAACATATACACATACCTAACTTTATATAAACTAGCAGAGGTACCCGGTGTAGATTACAGAACAAAACGACTTATTCGGCATAATGGTTAGAATGTTTGCTAATGAGCAGGGAGACTAGGGTTCAATCCTTAGTCGAGTCATACTATTAAATATTGGACGAATAATTGTTGTTAGTTGAGGATAACAGGAAATAGGGTTCAGTTGGAGTCAGCTAGTGTACTCGGATGTCAGCTCGACCTTCGATGTACAAGAAGCAGACGTGACGTCACATGGCTAAAAGGAGGAGGAGGAGGTGAGTGTAGAGAGAAGTAAGCAATCGCTTGGGAGGTTGTGAGGAAAACACGACGTGTAGAGAATGTCTGAACATCGATGATAAATTAAGCGGCTAGGGGGCTCCAAAATCATCCATAATCTGGATCGCAGCCGGCAACATCTCTAAGGCCCTTTCTTCAAATTGATGATTTCTTTGTTTCTTTGTGGTGTTGCAGGTGCTCCGAGTGGACGACACGAGGCGAGATCGGACTGTGCACTTATGATTGTGATCTGCATTCAATAACAAGGTATGTTTGTGAACCCGTGTATTTTAATTGGTTGTGATTTGTGAGACCTCCCCTCGGAGGGGTAGAAAAGGTAACAATACAAATGACTAAAAAAAATGGTACTTGACTGTCACCTTGCTTAAACACTCTGCATTATAAGGTGAGGATCAAGAGTAAGTGGAGTAATCCTGGGAAAGAAGTGGCGCCCTCACCTACATATCGATGTAGTAGCTAATAAAAAAAGGAGCCTTTAGGTCACCCTCGACTATGGTTGACCACTTGAGTTTTTACAGACAAAAACAGATGAAACTAAACAATAAGCTTAATATCGTAATTTGAAATGCTTAAGTTCTTTTTGAGACAAAAACAAAGTAAAAGTAAGTATGCACCTGTTGCGATTCAAACTCACAGATTGTCTCTAGGAACGGCGCCTTAAACGATTGACCCACAGGGCATGTACGATATGGTGACGCTATTAATCTAATACTTAAAGTAGTCTTTTCTCTTTCTAAGGCAACAAAAGAAAGAAGAGAAACGAAGCAAAAACTTCCTTTCCTTCTTTTTCAGCCACAGGTTTATATTAACTGCTACTGTTGCTATCTATATTATCATTATTATTTTTTAAATCTTTCAAAGGGGACGAATTATTTTTTGAAAGAAATTAAATCAAAATTCATTTTTTTGTTGTCAAGAACATGGACAAATATTTTGCAAAAACAACCCCCCCCCCATAAAAAAAACTGACAAATCAATCAAATATTGATTTTGTAGGAAGAAAGTTATTAACCACAAAGATTCAAGAAACATACTAGAATGGCTCTACATCAAATGTTGAGTTATATTAAGTAATACATTTTAAAAAAGATTCTGTGCGCACGCATGAGCGTCAACAACATATACGTATTTTGTAAAATCCTAAACTATTGAACTTATCATTATAAATTATGGAATATGTATTCTAGTCAACATAGTATGTAATGTGGGCACATTATTTTTTTTTGACTATAGCATTTAAGGGGGGGGGGGGCACTGAAACCGTACTATACCCACCAAAGAAAGTAAAAAAAACATTAAAATTTTACACTAATGCTATATTTATTGCTTATACCCGTCCTGGGACAAGTATTTTACTACTTATATATACAGTAATTTGAATACCTATATCAGAAATTGTTCATAATGATGAAAGGGATGGAACATTTAGTAAGTGTAAGCGTTCACCTCCCCACCCCCATACTTCAAAGATTCAATAACATTGTTATGCTAAAAAGTCTATGTAAATATAGATTTCAAAACTGAAGTTATGGACTTGAAAAAGATCCAATTTGGTGGAGTTAAGCCCCATTAGGGAGAGGGGGCTTATAATGATCAAAATTTACTGAACATTTTGGAATTTATATAATTTGTCTGCCTGTTCCTATTTACTTGCCTCCCTACAAGGGCAGAGTTAGACATAAAGTCGGTTTTTAATGATAGGAGCAAAAAGAAAAATTGCCTCGGTCTAGAAGGATTTTTTTTGCAACCTAACAAAACAAAATCGAGTTATTTCCCTTGAATTAAAAAGTAAGAGTTATCGCCCCCTGGGATTAAAGTAGTCGTCTGCCGAACAGTGAAAAGTAAACAGAACGGTCTAACAATCAAACAAGCATCTCGCGTTTAGCGGTTTTTCTAAATTTTAAATTAATCTGTTAAAGGTTCTACTTCGTACTTCTTTCATTTTTCATTGAACCGAAACGTATAAACATCAAGACGTAACAATTTGGCGACAGGGATATTTTTTTTTTTTAAGAATCACGGTAACGCAAATTTACACTTTCTAAGATGGATTGCACCATACAGCAATTAATGCAACAAGTACGTTTGATGGAATTATTTTCATAGAGATTCTCAACACCTGCCCCATTGCTTTTGGAAACAAAGCTTACGACATCAGCAGAATCGGTTGCAACTATAATTACGGAATTCCATTCCGACTCAATAGCTAGATCGACATTCTGTACGTGGTTTTCACGCTTTGAGGACCTTTCCCGTGTAGAATTCAAGGAACAAGCTGACGACTGGAAAGTCAGACTTCTGCTATGGAAGCTTGGGACATCGGAACACAATCGGTATGCAACTACATACAACCTAAACACCTACGTGACTACATTTTCGACGACACGGTGGAGACTCTGAGGCAGATTTTAGGTGAGCAGATTTCATTATTTAACATGCATTTCAATTATCTCAGCATAACGAAGTCTGATTCAACTGATTTCTCAACATTGTGAATAGAGAATGTGAACGGTTTAAAATATCTTCTATCACGGATGCTCAATTCAAATGTTTAATTTTTGTGTGTGGTTTGAGATCGGCGGGGGAGGCAGACATTCGCACACAAATTTTGTCAAAAATAGAGCCGAATCCAGAAATTACATTACAACAAGTCACCATGGAATGCCAGCGTCTCGTGAATCTAAAGCATGATTCAACTATGGTGCAACAAACAACAGCATCCATGGTTAACACAGTCCAAAAACAACGCCGACCCACCTCACTAACTTCAACATCTGTCAAGCCCCCAACCACTTGCTGGAACTGGCAGCTGGCATTTTGTATGCAACTGTACATTCAAGACACACTGCTGTTGCAGCTGCAATCGACTGAGGCATAAAGAGGAATTTTGCACCCCCTCAAGGACAAAAACCAACCCATAATAAACAAACATCACATAACAGGCACCGACAACATCACAAAAAAACACAAACAGTCTGGTAACAACTTTTCTTCCAAACTAAAAATCAAACCGAAAATATGTTACAGTAAAATTGAATGGCCATCCTGTGCAGCTGCAGGTGGATACTGCTTCCGATATCACACTTGTATCACAAAAACTATGGGAAACCATAGGCCAGCCTTCGTTGACATCAACAAGTCAGATAGTACAAAGTGCCTCCAGTGACTGTGTTCACATCACGGGTCAATTACCCTCTACCATTAAAATGAAGGACAAAACAGTGTCGGGTACCATATACATAGCCAATTCATGCCATAATTTGCTAGGACTTGACTTTATCGAGTTACTAGGTCTTCTCGACATTCTACTCAACTAGATATGTGAGGTGGTATCCAGATCGTCACCTCAGAACAGCATTATCGACCAGACCAAAGACATCATGAAACAATTTTCTCTAGTCTTCACAAACAACTTGGGACGCTGCACTCAGGCAGAGGTCACACTGTCCCTTAAACCATTTTCTAAGCCTGTTTTCCGACCCAAGCGTCCAGTGCTGTATGCTGCATTGCCACTGGTGGACCAGAAATTTAAACAACTTGAGGAAATGAAGGTCATCATACCGGTGACATATTCACAGTGAGCAGCACCCATTGTAGTAGTAAAGAAAGCCGATGGTTCAATTCAGTTGTGTGCTGATTTTTTAACTGATCTCAACGCAACACTAGAGGATCACCAATACCCATTGCCACTCCCAGATGATCTCTTCACTATACTAAATGGTGGCACCTGCTTTGTGAAATTGGACCTCACAGAGGCTTATCTGCAAGTCGAAGTGGCAGAAACCTCCAGGGAGCTGCTTACTATTAACACACACCATGGATTATTCTAATTCACTCGTTTACCTTTTGGGGTAAAAACAGCCCATGCAATATTTCAGCAGATTATGGACACAATGTTCACTGGCGTGGAAGGTGCAGCTGCATACTTGGTTAACAGAATTCGGCCAAGCTGATGCTTTGTCACGACTCATCAGTGCACAATCAGTTCCAGACGACGACACTGTCATCACTGCCATCAGCATTGAGGATGATTTTCAATGCACATTCACAGATTGTATCCGGACAATTCCAGTGACAAGGATTGATATAAAGCGAGAAACACAACAAGATCCAATGATACAAAGAGTCTGCAGATTTCTACAACATTCATGGCTTCCTAACCTCACGGAGATTTCCAACAATTTAAGCGCCGCATTGGCTCTCTTTCTGTCATTGATGGTTGTTTGATGTTTGCAGATCGTGTTGTTCCCGCTAAGCTCAGACAGGCAGTCCTTAAACAGCTACATTTGGGGCATCCAGGCATTAATCAAATGAAATCACTAGCCCGCAGTGTGGTCTATTGGCCTAACATTGACACAGACATTGAGCGTACTCTCTAACGTTGTATTCAGTGTATGAAAGTGCAGAAGAATTCACCTCAGATTGTTGAGTATCGTTGGACATACCCAGAGCGACCATGGTTCAGAATACACGTAACCTTTGCTGGTCCTATAATGTCCTAGTTTTTTGGTGGTTGTGGATACCCATTCCCAATGGCCAGAAGTTTTTTTAATGCAACAAACTGAGACTCAGTCTATGGTAACAGTACTTAGGCGGCTTTAGTCTCGGACAACGGATCACAATTCATGTTTGAGTCATTCTAACAATTCTGTAAATCATGTTGCATAAAACATATCCGGTAGCCACCCTATCATCCTCAATTCAATGGACGGGCTGAAAGGTTTGTAGACACATTCTAACAGGCACTACTCAAAGCAAGGGGGAGGGAACAACAAGAGATACTACATGTTTTCCTCCTTACATATCGAATAACACCAAATGGTGCTGTGAAGAATGGTCTGTCACCAGCAGAGGCACTCATGGGACGAAAACTCTGTACCACACTGGACGCTTTACGGCCCCAAAGACAAATGCAACAACCACGCCCCAACAAAACAAAAGCATTTTCAGTTGGCACACCAGTGTTTGCACGGAATTACAGACCTGGCAAGCCAAATTGGGTACTAGGCATCATCTGCAAAATAAATGAGACAATACCTGTATGATGTTCAAGTCGGGAGTCAATTCTGGGCACAGCACAAAAACCAGTTACTCCCAGATACACTGGAAGCAACTTAATTGACAACAGAACAACCATTCCGTTCGATCTGTTGATGGACACATTCGAACTGCCATCTCCATCACCTTTCAATCAGACAAATACAAATGGAAATTATGAAAGACCTCACAAGAGTTGACCAAAGCGCAGTCACACTCGAGTAAATCACCTCCAAGTTAACCTTAAATGCACTCAGTACAGTTAAAGAATTAAACAGAGAGATGTTAGGTCAACCTAACAAAATAAAATCGAGTTATTTCCCTTAGACCAGAAAAGTAAGAGTTATCGCCCTTGGATAAAAAGGGTCGTCTGCCGAACAGTGAAAAGTAAACAGAACGGTATCAAAATCAAACAAGCATCTAGCATTCAGCGGTTTTTCTACATTTTAAATCAATCAGTGTGTTTGTTAAATAAATCTGTTAAAGGTTCTACTTCGTACTTCCTTCATTTTTCTGAGTTGTAATTGAACCGAAATGTATAAACATCAAGACATAACAGATTTCTCATTCACTGACCGAGGATAGAAAAGATGAAGTGTAGTATCAGAATAGATACTACACTTAGCTCCTAGCCAAAAGGCCAAGAGTTAATTTGTCCGCGTGTTACACATAGTTTACAATCTGCCAGTATTGGCCATGTTTCACTTGTATATACAGAAATAGGAACTATCAATGCATTGTAAAGTCTTCACTTGAAGTGTTGATATGTCCTTCCTGCTTCATATCTGTTCTTTCAGTCTTCCAAATAAAGAAGTAACAGAATCTAATTATGTGTAATGTAACTGTAGTTCAAGATCTCTTCGATGTGGAATCACATAAATGTTTTTTTCTTTATTTTCTTGGTGAGTGATATATTTCAGACAATCTTTGTCCTTCTGCAGTTACACACACACACATACATATATATATATATATGAAAAAGTTTTATTTAAAGAAACTAAAACAATTCAAGAGTTTTCCCATATTTTATATTAATTCATATATATTTTGTCTAAAAATAGACATTATTAAGTGCTGAAGATATGCTTTAATACGGCAGATAAAAATAAGCTCAATGGTTATATCAATCAGAGCTTTTATATATCAATTGGATAGATTTTTTTTTTAATTCAAAACATTAATTACAATTTTAAATATTATAATCCAGCTCTGGAAATAAACACTTAACAATATCTATTCATATGTGCACGTTTTTCAGAAAACCACTTTATTATAAAAATTACATTTAAGTAAAGCTTGAAAACGTATATGATTTTCATCCTCTGCATATTAGATTTTATCAATCACAATTCCAGGTAACATCAAATTGATTGTATTTGAAATTGTTAAAGAACAATCCAATAAAATGTAAATTTCCTTCAAAATATTTCCTTCTTAAGATACAATCAGACAAGAGTTCTAGATAAAATATTAGTTATTCCACTTTTCAAAATAATAGAGTTCGATTTATACTCATTTTTTCCTTTTTTCATTCAATAATAAAAACAGGCAAAACATTAAATTTTCAAACACATCCTACGATCAAATCTAACATAGAAAAAAATGGCTGATTATTATCATATCTTGTTTAAATCAGTTCTTTTCTCCATAAACAATTTTTAATGAAATGGGAATAGAGTCATGGAATAGTTACTGATTTAGAATAAATTCATAGAAGTCCCAATGCCAAGCAATAATGAATTGCATCTTTAGATATGTTCCTTTTGCTGAAATTGTGATTGATAAAATCTAATATGTTAAGGATGGAAATCATATACGTTTTTAAGCTTTACTTTATGTATATTTGAGAAAATAATCTCCATGTCGTTGCTTGTCGGCTTAAATTACAAAATAGATTTCCGAGAAAGGCATAAGTCTTTCCATTTATACTTTTTTGTTGTGGTAGCTTTGAAAAATGTTTTTTTTTTTATTGAAAGGTGATGAACAGAAGTTTTATGAAAATTGTATTTATATTTATTCATCAATTCACTGATATTTATTTTTGCTTTGTTAGACCCACTTTAGCTTCCTTTGCATTTCAATAACTTTTTTAGATTGTTCTTTTTGCTTATATAAGATCCAAAAAGGAACTGCACATTTTTATTTATTTATTTATTTGTTGAGCATGTCAAACTGAGTAACCTTAATATTTATGACTTGTAAAACAGGATCTTCCGGCAAGGATCAAAGTGTAGTATATTTGCATATAAATATATTTATGAAAAAATAAAATTTCCAAGAAATTTGGAGATATCTTAAGTAGGACGGCCCCTAGAGTAAATGTGGTATTGTGGTGACTGAGATGATTCTAGTTAAGAGTGGGATAGACATTTTTATAACTTTTGACTAAGGACGACCAACCACCCCCATTTTTCCTTCACTTTTGATGGCCTTGAACCTAATTTGTTGCACTATAATATGTTTACCTTATTATAGCAAATAAATAAGTCAAAGTGTATCTGCTTGTTTTTGATTCTGAACAAACCGGAAAACAGTGGGCAATCTATTATTTAGAAAGAGTTGGGAGGGTCTTACTAACCGGTTTTTTGTTGTCCCACTCCCCACTGTCAATGAATTTGTATGAACACATATTTATGAAGAACATCATTTTAAAATTTCAAACACTTTGTGGATATTTTTAAGTAGATTGAATCCTAGAGTAAATGTAGTATTGTGGTGATTTTAATGATTCTAGCCAGGAGTAGGATAGTCAATCATGTCATAGTAGACAAAGGATGACCAACGACCCCCCTTCACCTCACACTTTTGATGACTTTGTACCTAATTTTTTACATTGTAAATTTTTACATCAGCAAATAAATAATTCAGTGTAGTATCTGTTTTATTTGGTTTATTCTTAAATTTTTATTTGCTAATGATTCACAAGTTATAAAGGTTAAAAGCCACTAAGGATAATCGAGATGGCTAGATTGTCAGTTGACTGACTCTTATCCTCGAGTGGTTTTTAACCTTTATAAGTTGTGAATAATTAGCAAATAAAAATTTAAGAAAGCTAAAGTGGGCCTAACAAAGCAAAAATAATTATCAGTGAATTGATGAAAAAATATAAATACAATTTTCATAAAACTTCTGTTAATCACCTTTCAATAAAAAAAAAAATTTTTTCAAAGCTACCACAACAAAAAAGTATAAATGGAAAAACTTATGTCTTTCTCGGAAATCAATTTTGTAATTTAAGCCGACAAGCAACGACATGAAGATTATTTTCTCGAATATACATAAAATGTTCATAAAATTCAAAGTAATTGTATCGTTTTTAAAGATAATAATAATAATAATAAGAAAAGTACTTTTCCATTAACTTCTTAGAAAGACGTAAACAAAACAGAAGTGATTTCACATGATAACAAAAACAAACAAACAAAAAAACAAACAAACAAAGCTATAACAACAGATTTTTCGTTCAAATTTCTAGCTTGATTCCCGTTTGAAAGCTAAAAGAAGAATTTGATCTGATGCAAAATTGTCAAGAAAAGTTAATTGATTCACCACACACACAACAAAAACAAATTTAGTTATAATGAGCTGTTATGTTCTATTAGTTTGTTTTTTAAAAATCTATACAACAAAAGTGAACGTATGTGTATCCGGCTCGCTTCAATAATCACGTATTCAAATTTTATTTCTTTGAGCAAAGCAGGAAAGCCTTAATCTTAATAATAACTCACAATAATAAATAAAGGAAAACAATCACTTATGCATATTTAAATTTAATGAGCAAATCTCACTAATATCTGATAATAAAAACAAAGGAAATAATTTCTTTCACTTTTAATATTAAAATAGAACGAAGGGAGCAGGAGAGAGAGAGTTATGTCTTTTTTTTTCTTATCGATTAGTTTTGTATTTTTCTCATCGATTAGTTTTGTCTTCTTTTCTCATCAATAGAGAGAGAGGGGAGGTTTTGTCTTCACTTATTGATTAGCTTCATTTCAATGATTTCAACTAATGACTAGGAATTAAATTGCCAAGAGAGAAGACAGAGCATGCTAGTATGATAACAAGCCGCGCGTGCGTGGTCCCCCTTTGTATGTGACTCAATGTGGCGAGTGTAAAATGCAATAAATTTGGGCAATTTGGGGCATTTTTGACCCCCTAGGAGCGCGAACCAGAATTTTTCTAAGGTCAAGGATGCTCATTTTATATCCAGAACAATTGCCTCTACATTTTGGCCAAGTTTCAGAAAATTGAATGGATGGATCAAACGTTATTGGGTAAAAAATGTCATTTTTTGCCATTTCGGGACCTTTTGGCCCCCTGGGGGGCTAACCAGATTTTTTTTTCAAAAATCGGAGAATGTCACTTTCTAACCTGACCAAAGTTACAACTTCATGCAAAATTTCAGAGAAATTCAATGGATGGTTGCGGAGAAAAACCCGGACGGACGGACGGACATGCCTCAAAACATAAGTCCCCCGATCTTATAAATCGGGGGACCAATAATATTAACTGGCAAAAGTTTGATACATATTTTTGCTAGTATCAATTTTATGTCATAAATAACAAAACTGGCCATTACTGTCAGCAGCGATTTGTATTGAACAAAACACATCACTAAAACTGTCAAGAAGGGTGAGGATGTCTTGGTATTACTAAGCAAGACCTTTGTTAGCTCATCTTCAGTCATCTATTTAAAATTGTATACAGTTATGGTGCGACTGCACTTAGAATTTGCAGTATCAATCACCCCATCTTGCTCCGAACATTGACTGCCTGGGAATGGTTCAGAGACGTGCAACCAAGCGAATACCCTCGATCAGACACCTACAATGCTGTTAACGCTTTGCTTCTCTGGGTTTGGATTCATTGAAGCTCCAGCGTCTAGCAACTGACATAGTAAACACCCACACAATTATTAATCATCTCGCCAATAACAACTTGGAGCAACTTTTTTGTTCTCCACGTGTCTAACACACATGGATATGACTACAAAGTCAGAAAACAGCACAGCTCCCATGTCTTTCAGAAACATTTTTTAATGCTCAGAATTTGTTGAACATGGAACAAACTGCCTACATCGATTGTTGGCTGCTAAGACACTGCATCCTTTAAAATCCTCATACTTCCTGAAATTTGACAAAACCATACCTGATGCCCCCCTCTACATATGCACAGATATATATTATGACTCGTTCACTGTTGATTTCTCTAACAATTCTACATTCTCTTATGTACTATACGTGCAGTTTTGATGTGTTATAATGCACCTGAGAATTGTGCATAATGATTTTATTATATTGGTGAAAATACAATTCTTCACACTTTTGACCAAAATAAATCAAGTTGTGATCAATCTTTGTTATTCAAGTAGTGGTTATTGCAAAAACTGTTGGAAATTCATGAGTGAAACTTGGTGGACACGTCAGGCAAAGACTGAAGTTTATTTGTACCAAATATGGTTGGATTACAAAAAGGATTATGAATTTTGTTAAAAGTCAGAAAACAGCACAGCTCCCATGTCTTTCGGAAACATTTTTTCACACTCAAAATGGCTGAAGAATGAAACAAACTGACTGCATCACTTATTAGTTTCCGAGACACTACATCCTTTAAAACCTCCACGCTTCCCAAAATTTGCCAAAACTACACCTGATGTGCCCCCCCCCTCCTCCATGCATGCACTTTTTATGAGTAGTAGTGAATTTGAGCATTGTGCACTATGATTTCATCCTGTTTTTTTTAAGGCCATAACATTGTTTTCGGTAAAAGTACAGAATAGTTGACACTCTAGAATTTGTAAACAAAAAACAACAACACATAAACATTAGAATTAAATTCTCTACCAAACCGGCATTGTTTTAATGTGTGGAAACGATTTGTAAGATTTTTGAAACATTAAAAGTACAGAATAGTTAACTCCGAGAACATATAAACTAAAAAAAGATGGTGGAACCAGCATAGTTTTAACGTGTGTAAACAATTTGTAAGAATTTTTTTAAAGGGTATTAAAAAAATCTTACAAATCATTTCCACACGTTAAAATTATTTGGGTTCGGTAGAAAATTTCATTCTAATGCGATTTATATAAATTGTTTTGTTTTTGTGGCTTACGAGTTCTCGAGTTAACTATTCTGTACTTTTACCGATTTTTCATTCAACTTTCTAACTGGGTTCCAGTTAGTTGAATGAAGAATCTGATCTTATCAAAACAGAAAACTTGAAAAACTAAAACAAAATCATTAAAAAATGTCAGCAGTAGCAGCTTAATTACCAAGGTCAAGGTTAAATGTAAAGTCAAGGTTAAGCGGAACCAACAGAATGACATAGCCAGTTATAATAGAGATGCAATATCCGAATCGAATAACTTTTTGATGCAATCAGGGGAAAGATAAAAAATAAGAGTGGAATATTTCAAAAAAAATAATGTAGGTTCTTTAATACGACAGTGGCGAGTATGAACCATAATACTTGATTAAAGCCATGAATTACTTTCTAATAAGCAGTTCAAAAATGTAAGGGTAAAATTATCTTTCTTGGGGAGATAATTGGATTCAATACGAAAGAGCATGTTGATCACATGATTGGTACCTGAGAAATCAAGTGATTGTTACCTGAAAGGCTTTTTTCTATTTTCTGCGTCAAACCCACATGTATTCACCTGAGCTAATACTCACAGACACCATGTGCAACCAAATAAGTTTCTTTTCCCATTGTGCACCCACTTTTTTCCGATTCACACAGTATTGTGTAACCATTTGCAATTAACTTGTATTGTATCTTTATGATATCGTTCTTATCTTAACATCATCGTACTTTAACATATAAAGTTATCTTGTTGAATTTTCAAAGTCAGACACAAATACATATTTAAGCTGACAAATCAAACTTTGCTTCGAACTAACCAATTGTCATTTGTTATTGTTGTACCGTGTTATTGGCAATATAATAATGTTCACTGCTACAATTTATTTAAAAATTACAGTCTAGACTACTGCTAATATGAAACATTTTTAAATAATCACCTAAGAATAAAAATCAGCATAACTCATTTTAAATTGAATAATATAATAGGAGTTGTCTACCTTAAAGTTAAAAATGTGTAAACAAATAAAAATTAAAATGACTGACTTCACTACATCCTTAGCAAAACAGGGTAGATACAGTTATTTTCAATATAAAATGTTATTATTGTTCCCAAGTCTTTCTTCTTTATTCTCTTGACCCATACATTCAGTATTGAGAAATATTACCTCTCACTACGTACCACTAATAACTTTTCACCTTATGTGCTTGCCTTATAAAAGCTTCAGAATCATTTTTCAAATTTTAGAAGACATACTATGTAAACATGTAGGACATTTTTCATGCATCAATAATGGATTAAGATGGCTGACTTATTTACTATATTGTGATCTTTCAAAATATGAAAGCTGTCGGTTAGTAGGTAGTTACAGGGTTGAATCAAAGTTCAAAGGCAAACGTTAAGTATTAGGATTTATTTTTAGTGTCTAAATCAAACAAAAAATTTGCATGCGCCCCTGTTGTATGAAAGAACTAAAAATAGATCTAATAAAAAATTTAAAAAGTGCACATACCTGTCTTACTTTTGCTTGTTCTTTCGACTTGGTGGCCGGACTGGCCATATGATCCTTTATTTCCTATAAGAGAAAAATAACAAAATCATTAAGGTTCAGAAACAACGAAAACGAAATTTAAAAAAAGGGGGAAAAACAAGATAAAGATAAAGGAAAAAAGAAAAAAAAGGAAAAAAGAAAAAAAAGGAAAAAAGACAAAAGGAGAAAAAAAATAAGGAAAAAAGAAAAAGAAAGGATAAAAAAGAAAAAGAAAGGAGAAAAATGAAAAAGAAAGGAGAAAAATGAAAAAGATAGAAAGAAAAAAGGAAAGAAGAGATGTGGGAGAAAAGAAGGAAAGAAAAAAGAAATAAAAAGAAAACTTTCAACAGAATGTTTTGATTCTGCTCATCTCTCCAAATAACATGCAACACAGGCTGTGGCTCGGTCTGTCAATTTTACGGCATATCAACCCTTTTTACTTTTTAATGCTAACACACAAGAACTACTGTATACGATTAATTGAATACTAGTTGCTATTCTCCCAATATTTGAGAGAAATCGCTGGTACAATTGATTACAATAGCTCTGCACAGATTTGAAGTCGGCAGAGTTGATTGAATAGTCTACAATAGTATCCATTAGACCACTCAGACTCCCTTACAACAGGATGAAGTGGGTTCCTATTTACTTACCTTCCCACAAGGGCAGAATTAGACACACGGTTGGGGTTTAATGTGGGGAAAATCCAGCTCCCCAAAAGGGGCACTCTGGATTGGGACAAAAGTAAAAATTGACTAAGTCTAGAAGGCTTAACCATAAAAAGTTTGACTTTAGTTCTATATAGAAAACTGGAAGAATCGTTGGTGTGCTATCACTGAGCATAAGGAGAGCTTTTTTTTTCTTCTTCTCCAAAACCATGGTATAAATCTGCTTTCCAAAGTTAATGGCAATGCAATTTTGATTGGATATATATCCCATAGAAGAAGGGTTAAAATAAAATAAAAATCAGTAAAAGTCAGTTTGACGTTTACTAATAAAATTCCTTTTGTATTATTGGAATTACTATTTTTATCTTGACTGTAATTTTCACAATGTTTAGGCCAATGATCCTTTCTGGACCCAACCCTTTTCCTGATCTTCATAAATAATCTAGAAGATCATATTCTCAGATCATTCATAACGTCTATGTAGATGACACAACCGTTTATGGAAGCATTTGAAGAGCATTGATGATCAAGATCTTTCAGTCTCTGTCTCTCTCTTCCGATTTGAAGCACATGGCCTAATGGGGGGGGGGGTTAACTTTTAACGCCTCCAAAACCAAACTTCTCTCCTTTCAGCAGCAACACTCGGATCCGCATTTTTCCCCAGTTGAAATGAATGTTTCTCTCGTTGAGGAAGACCCCTTCTTTGATAAGCTCTTAGAACTGACTTTCACTCCAGACCTGAAATGAAAAACCTCCATCAAATCTGTTGCTAAGGTCGCTGGAAAAATAGTTGGATCATTCTACCACTTTAGAAAGTTACTCATTCCTGATGCAATCCCCTACCTATATAAGAGTCAGATACGTTCTAAGATGGAGTACTGCTGCCACATCTGGGGAGGTGCCACTTGGAGCACTCTTTCTTGCCTTGACAGACTACAAAACCGACTTTGCAATCTAGTGGGAAATGATCTCTTCTCTTCCCTACAGCCCCTTTAACGCAGAAGAGATGTTGCTAGTCTCTCTCTACTGTATTGTTATGGTAGGTGCTCGACTGAGCTCCAATATCGCTCCTTCCCCACTGTAAAACATTCTCAGCAAGAACTCGCCTAGCTACAATTACATCAAAGAACTTTTCTTTTCTCTCTTTGTACCAAGCACCAAACGGAACTTCCATGAACAAAGTTTATTTCCTAAAACATTCCATCTGTGGAATAAAATACTATGAGGCTGCTTCCCAACCGACTACACATGGTCATCTTCGAGTCTAATGTTACTAAATACTTGTTGAGCTGTCCTCTTAGATAATCAAATTTTGCCCATTCCAGCCATTGTTTCCAATCTGTTTATGGTGGCCTTCATCGTCCAACTGACAATCTCTTCGATCCTTATCCTCGAGTGGCTCCCGAGCCTTGATAAGTGGTGACTTGTTAGTAAAAAAAAACAACAGAGATGAGAATAGTAGTCCAAATAATCCACATAATATTAAATCCTCATCTAAAAAATCCCGAAACATCAAAGTCCTTTTGTTTAAAAAGGTTTATGATACAGAGCAATAAGAGAGACTGTCAAATAGAAGTGCAAGAAAACCTGTTCAGATATGATTCATCGTTTTTTGGTTTTGATAGGAAAATAATGCTTTTTTGTAGACGGCACTTTTGAACAATTTTAGATGCCTGCCATCTTGATTGCATCTTAAGACAAATGTAAGGACTTGAAAGTTGTCTTGTGTCTCAAGTGGTCAGATGTGCGAATAAAAATGGGGAAATCTTTATCAAAGAAAGAAATTAATCTTTTTACTCGACAGAACAGCAGGCTGGAAGAAGTAAGAAAAGGAAAATATATCCATTAGTGATGGCTAAGTAAAAACAAAAGATTTGAAAAAAAAAGGAAGTCTTGATGTTCGTTTGTTTCCTTTTGCTCCTTACTTTCATTGCTTTAGAAAGAGGGAAAGAGAGATAGTAAGAGAGAGAGAAGGGGAACCGTCTGCTTTACATATTGAATTAGCGGCATTACTATATTATACTTGCACTGTGGGTCAATTGCTTGGTGTGCTGTTTGAAGAGACAGAGTCTCCGAGTTCGAACCCTCAACCAGGAGTAAATTATTACTCCGATTGTGTCAAAAAATAAACTGTCATTTCAAATCACAATATCAAGCAGATTGTTTAGTTTTATTTTTTTGTATAATCTATGTAATTTATAGAAATTAAGACCATGAATGATGCCGGTTAGCCCTCATATATATATATATATATATATATATATATATATATATATATATTTGTGTGTGTGTGTAAAATTTGTTTATAGAAATGTGGATAAGCAAGATAACATGCTGGTAGAAAAAAGGACACAAACACATCATTAAAGCTGGACCAAGATATTTCGGTCAGTGGATTCAACCATATTCGTTTGGTGATTTGGCTTTATTTAACAAAACTCAACATTTTTATACGATGTATAAAGAAAAAATCTAGGGCAGAGAAACGGTGGTGTCTGAAATTTTGATTTCATATTTACTCCGTCATATATATATATAGTCCATTGTTCAAATTGGGTCGAACATGCTCAAGTGTTGAAATGCTATGATGAGTTAATGAGTGCTGAGTGTTTATAGCTTTATATTGGATAAAACAATTAACTGACATCTTTGGCATCAAAATTAAGCCTAGAATGAATCCACAAATATAAAAAAAAGTGATTTTAAAGATTGATGGAAACAGTTGATGGCTGGAAACATGGAAAAGTTGGGATTAACAAATGAATACACGAATGATAGAAAATTGTGGTGGCAACCAATGAAGAAGTTTAACCCCGTCAAGGGAAAGAGGACTTAAAAATGGGGAAATAGTGCTTCACATCTAATTATCTTAGGATTTACTTGAATGATATATACTTTTTAATTGATTTTATGACTACTTTTGAAAAAAGACTTATTAAATTTGGTCACAAATTAGTGAAGCCTACAAAAGTTTAACTACACATTTGTCAAAAAATAAACCATTACAAATCAAGATGAAATCAAGAAAATAACTGGAGATTTCTTTGAAAAATAAAACATTGTTAAATTAAGAATGCTTTGAATTGAAAATGAAATTCAAATAAAAAATAACTTTGACATACAATCAAACGCTACCATTTTTGAATGATTTTAATTTACTGTTGTATTTTTCAAATTTCGTTATCAATTATTTTTTTTACCTTGTATCAGGGATACGTTCTCAACAATCAGTCCAACGGTGACTGTTGCTGTCGGGCTGAGATCTGGTCCTGTTTAATCTCAGGAATTCAACCTTCCCAGGCTTTACCTTCTCTTTGAGAAGGGGTTAGTTTATAGCTAATCACCTGAGGTGCCTTTATCGGAGAATGCCGAAGAGGCTACTCAGGCACTTTTTGTAGACCAGAACACGCTAATCTTAGTGCGCTGGCTTTTCAAAACCAAACCTGACCTTTTGTCTATTGTTAGCAAAATCTATCTAAAAAAAAAAAAAGCATTGAGGGCTTAATGGATATACCTGTGGACTATGAAATTGGATATGTTAAGTTCCAATTCTACTGGCTCTATTGTGTTCACGTAAGCCCTCCGTTGAGAAATGTATGTACCCAAAACCACCCTCTCAGCTATGAGTAAAAATAGCAACTTATGTTCAATTAATTGTATATAATAGTTTACAATAAATACTGTATTTAAGCATTAAATAGCGAAAAAAGAGTTGATATGCCATAAAACAATAAAATAACGGTAATTCACTTTTCTAAGGATGAAGGCTCATAGGATTACTGCTTAACCATAGTTTTATAGAGTTAAGCGAAAGGAATGGTCTGAACTATTTCAGTGACAGAATGCTAGCCTGTCGTCAATTATACTACGATCAGGATTTCTATCAATTTATACACCTAAGTGGAATGTTTTCTTTACGAATCTGGTATTCCCAAATGGTCACCTCTCTAAATACTAACAAGGCTTAACACGTTGTTTAATTTTGGTGATCTGATGTGACCCAGTGGGTCAATATGACAGTCATTATTGCTGTAAAGCAGATAAACAAAAATATATCTTACTAAGATTTAATAAGAACTTGGCAGGGCTAGCCGGCATAGCCCGGGGTTCAGACTTAGAAAATAAAAGAGTTAAACACTTCTCTCTCTCTCTCTCTCTCTCTCACACACACACATCCTCAGCCACGTTACCTTTTGAACATGCTCTTCCCTCTGACTGCTTCTCTCTCTCCCTTTCTCATGTGCAAACTTTAGCAACTGATAGAAAAAAGAAAGCAAGTATGAAAGGAAAAGATAAAGTTATCAGCAGCTGACTGACTGTTTAATCTAGTTTCAGTCTTCCTTTTTGAATACTTACCAATAAGAATAAAAGAAAATAATTTTTTTCTAACACCCACCCCAATGCACTAGTTTGATCTCTGGTAACCTCAAGCATACGACTATGAGAGTATTTCATTCTATCATAACCAGTTTGGAGTCATATGGAATCAGAATATGTAAGGTTTTAAAATGTATCTTTGGTAGTTTGTGAGTTTTAGCTGAATACACAGAAAGATGCAAATACGACTTTCCTTTACATGATAAACAAGAAAGGCTTCCCAGTGTACATGGGTGGCAGTAGTAGTAGATCTGAGTGGGAAAGTGAAAATACCTTAGACTTCCTGTCTGTATGAACAATTTTGAAATATCGAGCAGGACTAAATATTAAAATCGAAGAAATTGAGCAAAAGTAAAAAATTGTTTTCTAACAACCCAGACTAATATGCAGTAGAAATCACTAACCGAAAAGATTTATTTAAGTGACTTTTGTTACCAAAGCTATCGAGCACCTATGTAGGGATACAGGATTAGCCTTACTTTATATATAAGATTATCCATTTAGTATTAGAACGAGCAATATATTCAGGAAAACTGCTATCATAATGTATAATAATAAGCCGGTCTGTGTTTCTATATCTCTCTCTATATATTTGTCTATAAATCGAAAACATCCGAGAGAGAGAGAGGGAGCGATGGAGAGAGATAAGAGGGGAGGACATATAAAGGGGGAAGAGAGACATATAAAGGGGGAAGAGAGACATATAGAGGGGGAAGAGACATATAGAGGGGAAAGAGAGACAGAGAGGGCGGGAAAAGAGACAGAGAGGGCGGGAAAAGAGACAGAGAGGGCGGGAAAAAAGACAGAGAGGGCGGGAAAAAAGACAGAGAGAGAGAGTGGGAAGAGAGACAGAGAGCGGGAAGAGAGACAGAGAGCGGGAAGAGAGACAGAGAGCGGGAAGAGAGACAGAGAGCGGGAAGAGAGACAGAGAGCGGGAAGAGAGACAGAGAGCGGGAAGAGAGACAGAGAGCGGGAAGAGAGACAGAGAGCGGGAAGAGAGACAGAGAGAGAGACAGAGAGCGGGAAGAGAGACAGCGGGAAGAGAGACAGAGAGAGAGCGGGAAGAGAGACACAGAGAGAGAGCAGGAAGAGAGACAGAGAGAGAGAGAGAGCAGGAAGAGAGACAGAGAGAGAGAGCGGGAAGAGAGACAGAGAGAGAGAGAGAGCGGGAAGAGAGACAGAGAGAGAGAGCGGGAAGAGAGACAGAGAGAGAGAGAGAGCGGGAAGAGAGACAGAGAGAGAGAGAGCGGGAAGAGAGACAGAGAGAGAGAGAGAGCGGGAAGAGAGACAGAGAGAGAGAGAGCGGGAAGAGAGACAGAGAGAGAGAGAGAGCGGGAAGAGAGACAGAGAGAGCGGGAAGAGAGAGAGAGAGAGCGGGAAGAGAGACAGAGAGAGAGAGAGCGGGAAGAGAGACAGAGAGAGCGGGAAGAGAGACAGAGAGAGCGGGAAGAGAGACAGAGAGAGCGGGAAGAGAGAGAGTGGGGGAGATGGACAGAGAGAAAAGGACAGAGAGAGAGAGAGACAGATAGAGAGGGACACAGAGAAAGAGATAATGGATCACTAACTCATCAATAGCAGATGCAGGTGTGAGATGAATGTTGACAGGAGAGAAGCCGATAAATGAAATACGCATTAAAATCATGGTTTCATAGGAAGTAGAACAAGGGGGGAAAAGGGAGAATTCCATTATTGGTCGGTCTTAAAAAGTTACTTTTTTTTCTCTCTCGCTAATGTTATGCCTTTAACACAATCCAGGTAACGGCTACAAACTGATAAGTGAAAATTTGTCAATAAACTTTTCTTTAAATGCACTAGACTAAAAACTGCCTCAAAGGCTACTTTTAGTCTAGCTCCTCAGAGTTGTCGTATTCTTATTTTTAACTGTTACATTCGGCATCCCAGGGGCTCATTTTATGCCAAATTTAGTGCAATTCAACCAATAGTTTTCAACCCATAAGTGTTTTCTTCTATTACTAGTACAAATGTAACGCCAATTTTCTGGCAACTGGTGGTCCATTTAATCTGAGCAAAATCACGAGAGGGAACGTGATAATCCTGCTGCTGTCAGACTAGTTTACTGGGTGGTTAACAGATGGCTTTATGTGTAGCACGCCATTACTTTGTTTACACTGCACCTGCAGGTGATAGTCTCATTTTACTTTGATATTATATATTATTTTTTCTTAAATTTAACCGTAGTTATGACTTTACAGGGAAATTCAAGTTGCAGCCGTAATGTTCAACGTAAATACAGATCTATTTTCATCAAAGAAAATGTCAAACTGCTGAAAAAAAATTTAACAGTGGTGTATCAGTGTGTAAGCTGTGTGATAGTAATCCCTGGTGGTCTAGAGACAGGGTAGGTTTATAATTAGTGGGTTAGTGGTGTGCGAATGAATTTGGCCCGGCAAAATGGTTAATCCAACAAGGATCTGGACCCAAGGGTGTCAGAAAATCGGTGTTGCACCTGTAGATGAGGCAGTAATAGTAGTTTTATAACTTTTACTCACTTCTGACATACGTCTTATATCAAGAGTGCTTCATGCCAAGTTTTGTAGAATTTTTATCAATAGCTTTGGAACCTATAAATGTTTATTGATTGTTGTAGTAGTAGTAGTAGTAGTAGTAGTAGTAGTAGTAGTAGTAGTAGTAATATCCTTCTCCCCAATGACAAATCCGGAATCTCAAAGTTGCTTCATTAGAAATTTGATGTAATTTTGTCCAATAGTTGTGAAGCCTATGAATGTTTATTGATCTTAGTAGTAACTGTTATAGTATTAATATGTTTACCCTTCCCCAATGACAAACCCGGCATCTCAGTTACTTCATACTCAATTTGATGCAATTCTGCCCAATAGCTTTGGAACCAATAAGTGTTTATTGATCTTAGTAGTAGCAGTAATAGTATTAACATATTTAACACATACCCCTCTCCCCATAACAAACCCGGCATCTCAAAGTTGCTTCATTCCAAATTTAGCATAATTCTGTTGATTGTTTTTTTTTTGTATGCCTACATGACTAACACAAAATTCAAAACTATAATATAGATATCATCAAAGATCAAAAGCCATTATCACACATCGCCAAGAACTAAAAAAAAAACAACAAAAAAATATCCATTTAAGCGGCTGGGATCAATCATTGGCAAACGAGAAATAAAATCTAAAGTCCTTGCACAAATAGCATGCAATCAATGATTGCAATATAAAAACGTAAGCAGATATGGAGGGATAATAGGCATCACTTATGAAGCACGAGATAAGAGTTGCATGTACTTGTATTCTCCATCATCATGTCTGCATCCAAGACATGGACACCCAGAGTTACAAAGAAGGATACAGGCATTCGAGATGAGATGTTATTGCAAGATATTTGATATTTCATACTTTAACCATATGACAAATAATCAGATTCATATCGCCATCTGACAATATTGGGTCTTAAAAATGATATGTTCACAATGATGAAGAAGAGAATGCCTAGATGGAATGGCCATATCACAAGATTCAAAGGTCGACGTCTTATGAAAACTACACTACAAATCGTGGAAGACAAGAGAAAAAAAGAAAGAGAGGCAGACAGAATAAAAGTTGGACAGACAACATCCAAGAGTTGACTGGAAAAATGTTTGTGGAGAGTTGAGCATTGGTAGACAATCGCCATAGTGAGAAGAGGGGGTGACATTTTGTGAAATGGTAACGATAAGTATTAGACATCAATTAATAAACATTCTTCAAATTTCGATTTCTTTGAAGTATTTTAAAGAGTTTTAGAGGGCATAATATGAGAACAACCTTCCATTTTAAAATTCAAATATATGAGATTTGCACTGAATTTGATCCATAGGAATTAGATACTAATTAAGCAAGATTCCTTGAATTGTAATTCTTCTTAAGTCACCTGAAGCTTAAGCCTTAAATATGAGACATTTTCTCAAATCAAGATGATGCAACAAATTTTGATCAAAATTAGAATAATGATTCTAAACACAAGGTTTAGTAGCATTATATTTTAATCTTCATAAGAGAACATGAAAATGTTACAAAACTATTCTGTACAAGGAATTAATTTTACCCGTCTTGGGATGGGAGTTCTCCTGTTGGATAATAGCCCTATGGGAATGGACGTATCTGTTGGAAATCGTTGGTTTGACTTGCGCAAATTAGTGCGGGTGGACACGTGCAGTCGAGTGCAGAATAGGGCCTGTTCTCACAGTCGGAGCTCACAGACATGACAAGGTCATCGCGTGACGAGATCTCAGATCAAGGGTCAATGCGCACCTGCGATAGAGGCTCTGTGACGTCACAGGCTTTTGCGTGGGAAGCAGAGGGATCCGTGACGTCACTCGTTCTTCGTGAGAAGCGAGTTTTAGCAGTCTGGGTTTTGGAGGCGAACCTATCAGACGTGATTTTTATGATGTAGTCTGCAATACACATAGGGGAATTATTTCCCTAAGAAAATACAGGTGAAAGATCTCTTTCCCCCCCCCCCTCTACGAATGGTTAAGACTAAATTGATAAGTAATTACGAAAGCAGTAATTTGCTCTCTCTCAGCGTTAGTGAATATCTCCCAGCTGACGGATAACTAATGCTTTAAATAAAACAGAAATTAAATTTAAAAGATTGTTTGTCTTCGGAGTCGGTCATGAAGTTTTTGTTGTAGCGGCGATGTTCACGGCAGTACAGAAGAGAAGAAAGAAGACAACCACTAGACGACACACCCCTCCACGCGACGAGGAAGAAGAGAGGGTACGAGAAATTTAAGGTATGCAAACTATATGATTTTTGGTTTAAAAAAACTGATGAGTGTTTAAACGAGAACTGCCACGGCCCGTTCCGGGACGAGTATACAAAACGAGAACTGCCCCGACCTAAGCAGAGGGGCTATGACACACTCCTAGTCTAGTCTCTCTTCCACCCTTTTTTCTCTCTTCCCTTCACTCCTGTGACCTATTGGGTCGTCCAGTTTATAAAGTAGTCAAAAGCTATCATTCATTCTTTATGATGTCATCCATGGTCAAATTATATCTCTTTCTTGAAAATAAACATTCGTCTTTTATGAGCTTTCCTCCACTCCTATCTCTCTCTTCCTCTTCTTTCCCCCTCCTCCAGGTCATCATCTCTTTTTGTGACATCATCCAGTGTGCACGGAAGTAAACAAGTTCATAATTTATAATTTATGACATTATCAAAAATCTCTTCCACTCTCTTTGTTTCAATGGATGCAAGCAAATAACAAACAAGCAAGATCCACTAAGATTTAAAAGTATAGTCATCTAAAAACACTGTTTCGCTGTATCACAATTCTTCAGCGTGGTTAGACAAGCATGTACTTCAGACTGAGATCAAAGCTCGACTTTTTTGTTAGTGGTCAGACTTCTTACTCACTGTGTCATCAGCACACACTTTAAGGTAAGGGAAATCATAATGCTTATATATGCATTGTCAGCTGCATAGAGTGCACTATTCATTTACAAAAAAACTATGCATTATCAATAGTGGTATATATATGTATGTATATATATATATGTGTGTGTATGCTTTATCGCTAGTGGATATATACATCTTTCTTTCATCTATATAATAGAGTAAAGTCAGTCAGATTCTCGATTTTTATTATTAATACCTGCTTTCCTACAAAATCAATATTCCATTCTGAATAGACATTTTATTTTGTTGAACGTGGGTCCATGTTTGTTAAGAACAATAACATGTAATACAAGTTAACTCCTTTCAGAAAATAATTTATCCGGTCAGATTCATTTTCGTATAGCTTCTATTTAAAAAAAAAAAAGAAAAAAAGAAAGATAGGAAGGTAACTTAGTATATGTCCATTACAAACTTACTTCCCTTTGTTTGGAAGAATAAAATAATATTTTAGGAAAATAAATTATGTAACTCTGTATTCGTTAATAATAGATTGGAAAAAAATAATGGGAAAAACGTCATAGGTTAAAAGAAAAGAAAAGCAAAACAAATTGCAAGTAAATGCAATGTCGGATAGGTACAGTTAATATATATATATATATATATATATATATATTTATTTATTTTGGTACAGAAAAATTAGTACAACATTCGTACCGTCGGTTTCAAACTCGGAAGGACTTAGCCATCCGGCTCTCTTCAGCTTCTGTTGTCATCTCAATATATATTGACAGATAAGAGTTATATACTGCGATTTAATGTCAATTTCAGAGCCAAAAATTCTTACATGTTCCTGGAGAAAATTCATAGCATACTTGAATAAAATCCAGATGAAAACTGCATAACATCCATGTAAAAAAAACTCTCAAATAAGTATTAGAATCGTCAACGCCGATATAGAGGTAATACAAGTCAAAACTTGAAACTCAAAAAAATCCAAACGTCAAATGTCCACAGAAAAACTCGGATACATATCAAAAAGTCTCTTTGAAAAAATCCTTCAGAAATCAACGCAAACCTTTGTCAAGAAAATTACCAATTTTTTTAATAATTTCTTAAAATTATCTTAATTAACTTTAAGACATAAAACTGATGAAAACAAAAGTTTCCTTCCAAAAAAACTAAAGCAATGTTTTATAAAATAAGTTGTACTCATTCGTAAATTAAATAAACAAAACAAAATAAAAAACAAGTAACAGCTGCTTAAATCTATATCCTCGACTCTACAGGTCAAGGTTAAGCTGGACATAGCCAGTAATAGAGAGGTAATGTCCGCTCCGCCCCCCCCCCCCCAAAAAAAGAAAAGCAATATCTTAAACTTTGCATTTTCTTTTGACTTACTCGATCTGCTCAAGATTTGGCCAAATTATCTCTAATGCAGCATCGGAATCTATCGATGCCAGTGAACCTGTCACATTCCATCATCAAACCAGCAATGGTTTCTTCAGATTAAACATCTTGTAACCTCCATTTGCAATAAATTCTCGGCTCCAGCAGACATGTCCAAAAGATTTAGAAAATAAACCCAATCTTTTTTATGTTCTCCCCCACAGATTGCGACTACTTTCACATAACCCGAGCAACCGCAGACTGGAAACGATAAGGCTAACACTTTATATTGATAAATGCATCATGACATTACAATATCAATAACACTAGCCAATAGCGCAATAATTTATCGTTCTCTTTCATATATACCTCATATACAATGTAAAGTTAGAATTTCCCTCATTTCTTTGATCAAAATAGCTTTTTTAACAAAAGGCAGATAGAAAAATATTGTTTTGTCAAAATTATATACCAAACATTCGTCCGTGTTTTTTTTTTTTTTAATGATTTTCAATCGATTTTTTATATTTAATCCTGATCAATATTATATTAACTTTTAGTCATATTTAGAAATAGTGGGTGGTGTGGAGTTTTTAACCCTTTTTAGTCACATCTACTTCCACTCTAACCAGCGACACCAGGAAATAAATTAAATAAGATACATCTTCTATATGAACCAGTCTCAGAAACGCTCTGATTGGCTAAAACTTTTAAAATCATTTGGTTATGTCTGAAATGAAAGTTATTTAATTTTGTCCGGGAAAGCATCTGATACGGCCAAGTATTCGTGAATGAAATTTGAAAACATATGTTTTACCGTTGTTTTATTTTCCTCATATATATATATATATATATATATACATATATATATATATTTGTATGTACATGATTCACTCCTAATCTAATTAACCAATCATTATGAATTTTTGGAACTTAGCTGCTAGGCGTAAGGAGTTGTAAGGTGGGTTATATTTAATTTAGTTTTATGCAAAGCAGGTAAAAAGATGGAAGTGCTTTGTGAAAATTCAGATACCTTCGATTTTTGTTAACTTGTAACAATAGGTATTAGACATCAATTTTCTTTGGAGTATTTCAAAAGGTTTTTTAGGGGCATAATATGAGCACAACCAAAATTCAAATATTTCAGATTTGCATTGAATTTGATCTATAGTAATTCCTTGAATTTCAATTTCTTCTTAAGACCCCTTAAGCATAAGACTTAGACATTTTCTAGAATCAAAATCATTGGATCAAATGGATTTCAGGCACCCCAAAACAAAGCAAATACGAAAGGACAGAAAAATCGGCGAAGTGTGTGCGATTTCGTTTGTTTATACTTTTTGTAAATGAAATTATGTATTTGTTAAATGTTATTTCGTTTGTTTATACATTTTGCTTACGGAAAAAAAAATATTTGCAACTTTCTTTTTATTATATCCCCCTTTTTCTTAAATAAATACGAGAATAGTTTTAATAAAAAAAAAGTTTTGAGTATTATCCATCTGCTTACAAGTTCAATAGGCATGCATGAGTAACCGGAAGTGAAAGCAACTGGTGTCAACCTGAATCTATCCTTTTCCTATTTTCTTTGTTTTAGAGTGCCTGAAATCTATTTGATCCCAATCATGCAATGGATTTTGATTAAAAAATTGGAATCAGGATTCTAGACATAAGGTTAAGTATCATTAAGTCTTTATTTTAATCTTTGTAAGGTGACATGGAAGTCTTGCAAAACTATTGTTTGGAGAATTCATTTTACCTGTCCTGATGACCGGTATTCTTCTAATATATATATTCCACTGTAGCATTACCTCCCTTTCTCAACTGATTTACACAGACACCCACTAGGGGTCGTCAAACCCGTATTATTTCTCCTTTTCATGCTGGTAGGTGGCTCTATGCTCTGCATCATAAAAAAGGATGCACGGATTCTCCTTTTTTTTCATCCAGAATAGTCTGCAGACAACATCAGTCAGGTCATCTCTGTCTTCCTTTGGTCTAGCTGCTATAAAGACATATTGCCACCATATGTGCGGTGACACATACACTTTACTTTGTATGTAAAATTTCTCCTCTCTATTTACACACACATACATACACACACCATTCTACTCAGACTTTGTTGAACACATTCTCATGGACACAACTTTATAATTAACTCAGTCAAGTTCACGAACAATAAATGTTTTTTTGGAATTATATATTGTCTCCAAGTTGTTACTTTGTTCTCATTGGTATATGCTTGTAATTTGAACATATAAACCTAAATATAATGAGTAGCGGTGCTGCCCAAGTGTCAGCGAAAAATATCCAAACTACTGAGTAGTTTTGGATAGTACACACATGCAGGAAATGCTTAATTGTAATATCAATTAAAGTCGCGGCCCATGGGAATTCATGCAGTTCAATGTTCAGGAATTTGGAAATGAACCACATAAGCAGTCGGCAACCTTTGGAACTAAAATTAATTTTTTTTTTAAGAGAGAGACAGCTAGAGGCTGAGTTAGTAGTCACCTCCCCGTCTCTCTATATGCTCTGTTAACACTATTTCGCTATCTAGCTAGAAACAAAATCAAAGTTAGAAGACTCTTGTGCAATGCCGGGCAGATTCAGTCAGTTAGTAATATTAGTGTTATTATTAGTGTAGTAGTAGTTGTAGTTTTCCAGGCACATCTATAGATGTTTAAAAACATCAGTCTACAAACTGACATTAGCTTTTTGGTGATTTTATAAATAGAAATTTTTTTTTTTTTTAAACAGGAGAAATGTTTTCATAATGCTTTTGTAACAATTCGTGTTTTCAATAAACCCACAAAATTGAAATATTAAAACTGCAACCACTGCCTCGTCAAAGACAGATGCGTACAAATTCTGCATTTCAAGCACAGAAAACTAAAAAAAAAGAACCCTTTAGTTTTCTCCACTCAAGAGATTAAGTATTTTTGTAAAGATCCTTATGAATAAAACCGCCTGCCGTTCTGAAAAGAACGCAGTCGTTGCATGTATATAATGGTTTGGTTTGACAAGATCTTACAATATTGAGCTCCCTTTTATTTTTTATTTTATCAATCTTTTTTTTTTTTTTTTAAAGTTTTGGGAAACCTTTCATTCTCCAAAAACAAAATTTGCATTCTCAAGATAGATATCTTTCTGCATATTTACATAGAGCTTAATAAAATAAAAAAAATTCTTTTAAATTATTAAAAAAATCCTCTGTAAATTTTACTCGCCAAAAGCATTATTAGCAGTATGGAACAAAAAATCTCAAATCCAAATAAAAAAAGTAAAAAAATCTCTTAAATGTATAAACAACTAACTGTGCCTACCCAGCGTTTCTCGGGAGTGTTTTATTTTTTGAGGTGTGTTTTTGTTTTTTAAATTATACCGTTCTTTTCTTATAAAACGATGCTGTAAAATAATGATACTTTAATAATTACATTTTACTTCCAAAATTATATTAAAAAAATTAATACTGTGGAAAAAGAAAACATAGTTAAAAAAAAAAAAAAAAAAAAAAAAAAAAAGTAAAAACACCCCCGAGCAACGCCAGGTAGTTACGGCTAGTAATTAGATACATAAAAAAAGATTTATTTCTATGGCAGTGAATTTTTCTTGGCAAAAGCATAACTTGTAGCATGCCCCTCAAATCCATAAAAACATTGCATCATGAAATACTTCTCGATCTTCAGGGTGGTATCAAAGTGTTGTATCTGTTTTGTATTTGGTTAGTGAAAGAGAGATAGTTCAAAACTGAAGCCATTTTATTTTTTGTCCCAATCTAGAGTTCCCCTTTCTGGGGAGCTGGATTTTTCCCACATTAAAAGCCGACCTTATGTCTAACTCTGCCATTGTGGGAATGCAAGTAAATATGGACGTCGCATCATCAAAAAGCAATATTACTAACAGTAAAACATGTCCTTTTTCAAAACCAATACCAAAATATCAAGAAGTTTTATTGGATGTCCTGCTGGCTTGGAAGGCCAAGAGAAGGCTCAAGGTGTTTCCTTGAAAAATGGTGATGAAGAGGCACTCATTAAGCTAAGTCAATTCTCGATGATCTCCGGTGTGGCGCGTCATTAACAGACCAAGGCTGTTGAGGAAGTCTTGTGTGGCAAGGCCTATCGCTCCATCGCGATCGGTTCGAACACAAATCTATCAAGAAGACCAGCATGTTTCAATTGCTTGCTGTCCTCTGCTGATGTTGGATAACTAAAAGCATGCTATTTTTTGTTGGTGTTTGTTTCAGTGAACATCATATCATCATATTTGGTTTAATGTCCGTTTTACATGCTGGCATGTGTTGGACGGCTTTAAAAAATTGACTTCCAAACTAACATATCTCTGGTCTATCCCTCTTTCTCTACAGTAAATCTATATCACTTTCTCCTATGTTTTCCCTGGTTTTCACATGTGAACTGAACCTGCTATATCAACTGTTCTATATCTACTGACCAAAGAACTCTCATCCATTCTTTCAATGTGGCCATACCATCAAAGTCTTCTGTTCTGCAGACATCTCCCTATACTGTCAAAATGTAATCTTCCTCTGAGGTCATCAAAACTAATCCTGTCTTTAAGACTCACATTGCACATCTATCGTATCATTCTCATATAATTTATCTCCGTGCAATGTCCTCAACCTTTACTGGCCAGGTATCACTTCCATACATAATCACACGGTGTACACACACCTGATAGACTCTTCCTTTGGTCAACAGTGGTAGCGCTCTGTCAGTTAGTAAAAGCAGAAGTTACCTGAACTTATTCCAACCACTCTTAACTCTTGCAACCACACTAGTACCTGCTCCACCCTGTGCTCAAATGGTATCACTAAGATAACAAAACTTCTGAACAATCTCAATGGCTTCGCCATCCAAATATACTTACTACACATGTTTATTCAGTTTAAATTATAAAAATGGCAATTTTGGCTGTTAAATGACACAATGTGCTTGCAAAGGCTGCATGTAGCCCCTTACGTTTACAGTGGCGGCCTGCCTCGTTTGGAGTGAAATATGTTACAAAGAAAAAAAAAAAAAAAAAAAATGTGGCTCATGGGCCACATGATAAATTAATTTACTTAGTTTGGTCACTGCTCTGGCTCCATCGTGTTCTGGAACTGATAATGTAGTCTGAACAGATTACTGGGACTCGATGACAGATATGCAAGAATAGGAGACAACGCCAATCTATTCTTAATCTCTGTATTAATAAAACTTCTTAATTGAGATAGCATTAACAGTCAATAGTTGTCAGTTGAGTTATCTCCCCATTGCAGATTCGCTGTTGAGAGTGTCTAAAGCTAGATGGCTCTGGCTGGCAGTGAATTTGCATAGGTGGTAGCGTTATTAATATACAAACTGTACCTTTATGATTGAAGAGTGC